>OY856410.1:184589406-185086906 GCA_963693085.1 Alisma plantago-aquatica | reverse complement strand
ACTTGTAGCGGACTTCAATTTAAACAATTTGTATATAAAATAGCCTTCGCTACAACAAACTTTGTAGCCCACTATACATGTACAATAAAATCACAACAAAAGCATACATCCAAACTCATCCAAGACCACTTGTATAATAACCCATTCATACAAGAAGCATTCTGTTTGTTTACAATCACATTAACCACATGAAACCCAGCATAACTTTAACATGATTCATTAAGTACCTGAAAACTTCTTCCAATAATAAATAAAAATGTCATCTATACAGGTTAAGTACCATCTTTTATGCATAGCGATAGTTTTTTTGTACAAAAATAGTTTGTTTTTTTCAACTACCATAAATCAACCACATACATCATTAATTTGTCATGTTTTGGAATGAAAACAATTGTTAACCAAAACAAAAATGAACTTCAACTACATCCAACGAGATGATCATGGATCTCCCTGGTTGCTCCCAAAATGTACTTTTCACTTAGATACGTTGTCTCTTCCACTTCTTACTTCAGACTAGCAAGCAAGTTTGCCCATTCTTCACCTAAAACACACAAAAATAGATACACCAAAATAAACTATTTATCAAAATATCTAAGAAACAAAATTAAAAGAATTGAAAGGAAATCTTGTGTAGCATGTTAGAATCACATGAATAATTCAAAGGATCTGGAGACAATACAAAGCATCCAACAACAAAACACAAGGGTAAAAGACCATCAAAAATGCAAAAAATCTTAAGAGGGTCAGAAGATAGAACCATTACACTTTAGTGTTTGTTTGTTAGTACAATCAAGCATGCAATTCAAACTAGTTAATTAATAAGTTTACATTCATTACTAAGAAAAAGTGGCATGGCAAATTTATGAGGGATACATATAAGGATTTTTAGACTGCCATGCTAGAAAAATAGAAATCTAAGTAGTTGTTGAAAAACAACATATTGGGTTAATTTGTCTCTCCAATGTGTCGTGGTCGTGTCCTACATGTGCCATGGCTATGCCCAAACAAACATAGTTGTGCACAACCAAATTTTATTTTATTCCAGGTTTCAGCTACATCTCTTGGACTGGCTTAATAAAGCATCATCCAAAGCTGAACGTATATGCTATAAAGAATCAACAACTGAAGCAAAAAAAATCATGGAGAACAGATAGAATCAAACTTGATGGATCATTTCTATGAGAATGGAAAAGATAGAATGAATCAAAAATCTTATTTGTAATTGGCATAGTTATCAAGGCACATGGTAGGATGGCTAAGAGTTGCAAAAAGGGGGTTAAAACTAGGCACACAACCCTTAGCTATTTGATTGAACGCAGAGGCCTTCTAGGCCCACTAAAGGATACTAGGGGGGGTAGAAGTGTCTAATATAGGCTATATCAGGTCTGAATCTGGGAAAATAGGGTTGGTTCAGGAAAATCAGGTGTGACCTTGGGTCTCTTTGAGATCAATTTTGGAGGAAAAAATAGTAATAGTCAAGATAATTAAATTGTGCTATACAAAGTTAGGTTTGGTTTAGGTGAATAAGCATGATCTAATTCAGATTTAGGGCAAAACAAGGTCTAATTTGTATCAATCTAGGAAAAATTAGGGTCAACTAGTTCTAGTTTAGGTCCTCAAGGAACTGTTTAGTACTAGTAAATCTTACAAACTTCACTAGTAATGTATAATTCCTCCTTTTAAAAAATATCGCTCTTGTATTTTATTTCTAGTAATATTCATACTCACATAAAAGAAATTAGACAAAAAATGGCTTCTCTAAATATGTCATTCAGACAATGTAACAACGTGAAGCAAAGAGGATTCTTTTGTTTATCAAATAGTATTTTGATGTTTTTGAATTCATTTACAACAATGCATTTCATAAACTCTGGTTCCTAGATAGTGTTTGTGGATAAAAATGTGTAATGTCTGAATTTAAAGGAGACTGGAAGGATTTTTGCACTATTAACTTTGAAGAGACATATTACAGTTTCACCTTTATACTTTGTTGATTTTTGTGGGTGGTTATGGGAGAATGTAAAAATGAATCTTCAAAGAGAACATTATAGAGTTTCACCTTTATACTATGTTGATCGGTCTCAACTTGGAAAGGATGAATTCCTAGAAACCTCCTCTCCTTAAGAGGATAGGAGGTTACTAAAGGCTTCTTAGGTGGTAGGCGACCCACTCGCACCTAGGCTCAAGCCCTCTTTTGTTCTTGCTTGCATTGACTAGTAGCCATGAGCCTTGTGCTCATCTAGCTTCGGAAGGAGCATGTATCGATGGCCAACACAACAAGAAGAAAGAAGATAAAAATAATTGGGTACCATGTTGCCTTCCATGCCTCTACATCCCCACTTGATAGAACCAAGATATCAATTCTATCATGTTGTATGATCATTTGTCAATCAAAATGCAACATCTAAAAATTAATATCCTTACAAACATGAATTCCCATTCAATCTGATCCTTCCATCAATTTGATCTACTTCCCATCCTCAATACAAAACATAGACTATGGGGCATCCCATGACTTCAATTTATAGAGTAAGGTAGTAGAAAGGAATGAAAGTCCTAACTAGAATGGTGGGAATAGTTATTAGATGTCTGGAGAAGGTTTAGTGTGAGAGACAAATTACAACTAGAATAGGACTCATACTATTTGGCTCGACACATTAGCTTTCTTAAATAACATTATCCTATTCAACCACCTACATGAGCCCACATAAGCAGAGAAAAGCTAAAATAAGCAGATACAGGCTTCTCGCTTCAAAGTAAATTCTCAATTGGTCACCTAACCATTAATTCCTACATTTTATTGGGTTGGTTGCTAAAGTGTGGAGCAAAACCCACTTTTTTATGAATGCATGTTTGTCACAAACAAGGTTTATGCGTAATGAGGGTAAAAAGGACCTAATTAATCTCAATAGAACGTAAATCAAACCTAATTTGACCCATAAAGATCTAAATAGTACTAAATAAGCCTATTTGAATGAAAAATAAACGCCCCTACACCCATGTATGCCTAAAGGGCCTAGTTGTCCAAAGTGGGGGATCCTCTTCAATATCTAGGTCACCCAGGCAAGCTAGATTACAACATAGCTTATTATCTTTTCCTAGTTTGTAACATAACTAAATATTAAGTACAATATTTTATGACCAAGTTCAGGGAGTAATTGTTTTCTCAAAGTAGCATGTTTGATTCATTGTAAGTATGTTTGAGACGTGTATAGACTTTTATGTGATCCTATTGAGATAGCCAAATATCATTGAATAACTAATAGCCATATGTACATTTGTGGTTGTGCTTTTCTAAAATGATTTAATGATGATTCATGAGACTAATAACTTTAAAATGAAACTTAAGTGCCTAATTTCTTGCTTCAAGAGTAATGCAAGTCCAACAAGTCATTGAAGGAAAGCAAGCTGAGGCTTCAATCATTGAAGCACCTTGAGACAGCCAAGGAAGAAAGAAACCCAGGGGAAAGGGAAACTTTGTGAGTCGGCAGGCAGCCTCCCCCCCTCGAGCAGGGTCGGTGGCGGGGCAAGCCCTAGATCGCCCTAGCGATCATGTGAACTAGAGGGGGGAAGAGGGCCGAGAGTTATTTTTTTGTTGTATACCTACAATATAACTTGTTGTTATTGATTGTGTTCTTTTACTTTTTTATTTTTACAATAAAACTTTATTTGTAGGCCACATTCTGGCCAAGATAATTATAGACCCAAACTAAAATGATAGCAAACCAACTAAATCAAGAGAAGCCATGTCTAATAATTATTGCCAACACAATATAGTCAACATATTGATTGCCAACACAAATACTTTAAACTGAAAGTATTGTTGAGATATGATATAAAATAAGCCCTAACTATAAATTGGATCAGTTACCCTTTGGTTCCCGCATTTAAGAGACTACTGAAAAACTAGATATTATATCCCAAATCCTACACATATCCATGTTCCTTTGGAACATGGGTGGCTCAAAAAGGGTTAAAGTGTCAACATGTTCCAAATTTTAGACAAAACTAGATTACCGATCTGGTTAGCATTTAAGCACTTAATCATTTGATTTGATCCTAGCATCAATGATCAAGGAAATATTCATAATATTAAGTAATTGAGGCCACATAATCCATTCAAACACCAAATTGATCAGCATAGTAGTATGTAGATGACAAAAACTTATTTGTCCAAGCCAAGAGCATATAAAAACTAACATATCTACATGGACAATATGTTTCTAGCCTTCTGCCAGCCAAGCGGCGGGTGAACTCTATCTAGATTTTCCTTAATTGTTTGGGTTGTGTGGTTTCTACCCTAAACCATCTATGTTCCACCTTGCTGGGTTCGAGAAATTGTTGGATCCTAGAAGGGTGATTAGATGCTCTAGAGGGGGGGTGAATAGAGCTAAATGCACTTAAACAAAATTCATTAGACCTTCAAGATATATCACAAGATAAGGTTGCTAAATAGGAAAATTGTGTGCAACTAAAACATGCATAGCAAGGGAGAGAGAGATTGAACATACACCAATTAACAAACTATTTAGAGTGGTTCCACACTTCAAACTAGAAGTGAGTCAGTCCACTACCTAGAGAGGTCAACCTCTAGGATTTCTTAACCTTGCATCTTCATTATATTCATTATAAGAGATACAATACATGACCACCAAAGGACTTACCTATCCAATACAAAGAGTCTTCAACCTTACCAAGGACTTACCCACTTTGCAAGGAGTCTTCCGCCTTCTTCCAAGGACTTACCTACTCTTGCACAAGTCTTCAGCCTTGCAGGGATTATCCATTCTTCTTGGATCTTCCGCCTTTGACTTCACCTTCACTCGAAGAAGCTTCCACCAAGGACTTACCCACTTGAGCAAGGAGTCTTCTGCCTTCACCAAGGGCTTACCCACTCTTGCTCCAAGTCTTCAGCCTTGATCTTCACCAAGGGACTCCTTCCCTTGTTCTTCTTCACCTCTCTTAGCCAAGAGAGAGAACCTTCATCTTCATGGTTGGAATGAGAGATAGGGAGGTGGTGGAAGTGAGACCCTCACAAGATATACATGTAGGACTAGCTCTCTTACAAATCTCCTACTCACTCTAATGGATGTAGCAAGTGATTACGCTTAGAGAGAGAGGAGGTTGTAGGAAGCACTCAACTATAGAATAGGAACCTCACATAGAGTCTGCATTGAATGCTCCACCTTGGAATGAAGCCCAAGGGGTCCTATTTATAGCTGGGGATGCCTGTTAGCCTTTGGGAACACTTGAGAACAAAAACTAGCCATTTTGTGGCTTGCAACAGATATATTTTCACTTGTTACAACTCCACAACGGCTAGAAGCTGCACTTTTCCATACAGTGCAATCGATCGAGTTTCTATAAAGGTAACTCGACCGATAGAGTAAAAGACAAAGCCGATATTCAGACCATCGGTCGAGTTTGTCCTGGGGAAACTCGACCGACCAATGAAAATCAAATTGGTCAGTTACTCGATCGTTCGAGTTCTGTGAAGTGTAAACTCGATCGATCAAAAGTCATTTTCAAGATCCAATCAGGATCGGTTGAGTTTGCAACTCACAGAACTCGACCGATGAACAGCCTAATGTGAATCTGGAAAATGGCTTTTGAGTGCTTAAACATTCAATATGAGTGCTCCTGATTTTTTCTAAGCTTAGTTACAAGTCCTACAATCATCACAAGTGATTTACAACATGATTCTAGTGGATTTACATCATATTACAAAAACGTGCACTTGTCTTGACTTTGTCTTGTCTTTTCTCCAATTTGAGATGCGCAAGTTAGGGCATTTGGAGTGTGTCTATACCTAATCTGAAATCACTCAAGTAGAAGCATTAGACACCAATATGTGGAATGGTTAGTCATCATCAAAACATGGGTTTAGTCAATTTAGACATGAGTCAACATTGACCTAATTGACCTTGAGTCAACATTCTCCCCCTTTTTGAAGATGACAAACCATTCCATAAATGTATTGAAAGCTTTTAAGTAAAATCATACCTTCGGAGAAACCTAGGGGTTTCAATAGGATTGAGCTCATATGCTCCCCCTCAATTGATGCTATTTATCCTGCATGGTTAGCTTTCATAACATTTATAGAATACTATGTCTTCTACTCATATATGTTCTACACATATATGTCTTCTCCCAATTACCTTCTCCCCTTTATATGGACATGCTTCTCCTCTTCATGTAAGACATGTCTTCTCCCTATTTTGTCAAAAGAAGACATAACTTTCTCCCCCTTTGTCATTTCAAAAAGTGGGGGTATGAAGAAATAAGAAATACCACTTGTTAAAGGAAAGGAGATAACAAAAAAAATATAAGGAGAGTAGAAGAGCACAGATAGGGGCTTGTCCAAGCATAGAAATAAAAGCAAGTTAAAGCATGCACTTGAACAAACCAAAAAGCAAGATGAAGTGCTACAGAAAAATAATAAATCACAATTTTGACCCTCAAGATGATAGAATTTGCCCAAAAAGTATCAGGGCTCATGGCAAAGCGATGAGCTTTGCTCAAAAGGCAATTTCTGCATGAAAAACACTAGTCTTGCACCAAAAACTGAAACTAGAGCAAAATCTACATAAAATCCAAAAATACTCCAATTTCTACATACAATGTAGCTCTTTGTGCCCTGTATCACAATGTTATGCAAGCAACTCAAGATAGTAGATATGCAATTCAAGGAACAAGCTTGAGCATGTATGAGACAATATACAAGCATAGCATATAGATGAGCAAAGATGCCAATTATAAACAGGGTTAGAACTACAAGTATGTGAACTACTAGTAGATGTTATCACAAGTTAGGACTACTAGTAGGATCTAGATCATAGCAAGAAATACCAAAAAGGCACACAAGATAAAGCAAGCTATGAGTAGATGTAGAGATATATCCAAACAAAGAGATATGCAATTTCAGAAGCATGAAAGGATATAACTCACATAAAAATATGCATCATTACCAAAAGATGATCACCACTAAGAACCTCAAGGTTGTATCAAAATAAGATATACACCTAGATAGATGTAGCAAGTTAGAGTACAACGGAAGCAATTTAAGACACAACCAAGAGATCCAAAGAGGTCATCATAAAAACCTGCAAAACAACTCAAAGCAAGTAATTGCAAGATATAGATATACCAATTTAGAGAAATTAGAGAGATAGAGTTTTAAGCAAGATAGGAAATTTAGAACATGGCAATATGAATATATAAAGGTACCAAATGAGAGTGCCAAAGAATAAGGCTATTGGTTGAGAAAATCTAGTTGAGAGGGAAATTCTCATTCAATAAGCCAAATGTATATTCTGTGCACAGTGTTATCGATCGAGTTCTGTGCATTGACAACTCGACCGATGACAGCTACTAGCAACATCCATTGGTGCCTATCGGTCGAGTTTCAAATAGGGCAAACTCGACTGACAGAGCTACTATCAAAAGGCACATATATTTCATAAAAATATATTTAGAGGCAATATAAAAATACAAACCATATCCAAACATGTATAAGCAAGTTAGTAATGCACTGTAGAAGCATTAGAAATAGTTTTTGAGCAAGAGTGTGAAGAGAATCACAAAATACCACTTTTGACTCAAAAACCACATGCATAGTGCACACTAACTTGACAAAAACAAGTTAGAAAAGGTTATAAGCAAGAAAACTTTTACCTTTGTGCTTACCATTCATTTTTCCATTTGTTGTCACCCTCTACACATCTCACCTTTCTTCTTTCATGTGGATTGACAAGTCAATTTGCAATTCAATAGATCAAGTCAATCCATTTGCAAGTACCTATAAGAAGAAAGATGAAATGGTCCCCAATCATGTTTTTGGGTCCAGAGGGGTTAGTTTAGCAACCCAAGTCCTATTTCTCTTGGGTGCTTTCCTAAAAGGACAACAGGTAGAATAATGACCAATTTCATTGCAATAGTTGCATGTGCCCATATTCTTGGAACTAGAGGATTCTCCATGGAATATTGGAGGTCTTTTACCTTTGTTGTTCCTTTGACTACTATCATACCCTAAACCATGTCTACCAATTTGTTTAGTAGTATGGTGTAGGATATCATTAAGGCTCTTCTTACCAACTAAGAATCTTTGCAAAGAAGATATCAAACTATCATTATCATGCATGAGAGAATCAGCAATTAAAGTATGCTCTTCATTAGAACTAGGCATGAGAGGTTGAGCTTCTAGAAATCTAATCTTATCAAGCAAACTAGCATTTTCAAGTTTAAGAGAGTCTACTTGGCTAAGGCAAGCATTTTTTTTCATCAATCAAGCAAGAATTAGCATGTTCAAGATCATCTAGTTCTACATGCAAATTATCAACAATTCTAGCAAGATTTTTCTTTTTCCTTTTATAAGACTTAAGAGAGGCACAAGTATCATGAATAATAGCAATCAAAGATTCTTTATCTAAAGAGTTTAGATTTACCTCACTTGATTCCTTACTTGTTGATGCCATAAGAGCAAAATGGCATTCACCTTCATCACTAGAGCTTGAGCTTGATCCTTCACTTGACTCTTCACTTGAGCTTGAGTTGGAGGAGTCACTTGAGCTTGAGTGGCACTTATCTTCTCTTTTCTTGTGATGATGGGTCTTCTTGCCTTGTAGACAATCTATCTTGAAGTGACCCTTCTTTCCAGACTTGAGGCACCAGATGGAGGAGGAATTCTTACCTTTGTAGAATCTACCCTTGGAGTACATGGCATCTTCTTCAACTTGAGAGGATGGAGAGGCTTGACCAACAATAGCCTTGATTTGAGCCTTCATTTCAGCCTTTTTCATTTTGCTTTATCTCTTTCTCCTCTTGTCTTGCAACTTCTTCTCTCTTGTCAAGTGTGACTTCATGTTCTTGTAGATTTCCAATGAGCTCTTCAATAGGGACATCATTAAGATACCTTGCTTCTTCAATGGAAGTCACCTTGGGTTCCCACCTCTTGGGAAGAGTTCTAAGGATCTTTGAGTTGATCTCTCCTCTAGACATAGGATGACCTAGAACAGCAAGACTATTGACAATGGTGTTGAGCCTTGAGTACATGTTGGCTATCCTCTCCTCCTTTCCCATCTTGAAGTTCTCAAGCATCCCTTTGAGCATGTAGACTTTGCTTTCCTTTACTTGATATGTCCCCTCATAAGTGATGCATAGTTTTCTCCATACCTCATAGGCTGTTTCACATGAAGAAATCTGGTTGAACTCGGTGGGGGTCATGGAGGCATAGATGATGTGCATGGCTCTAACATTCAAGGTTGCTTTCTTCAAGGTAGCATCATCCCATTCTTCAATCTTTGTCTTTGGTAGTTTGTATGGGTTGTTCATCATTTTTCACATCTCAAGACTTGATCCTTGGATGTAGAATTGAAGTCTTCTTCTCTAATAGAGGAAATTGCTCCCATCAAAGATTGGTAGGCTGATCAAGTATCTCCCTCCTTCGTAGTCACCCATCTTCTCCTACTTGTTAAAGTATGCTTGGAGAAGCCCGCTCTGATACCAACTGTTGGATCCTAGATGGGTGATTAGATGCTCTAGAGGAGGGGTGAATAGAGCTGAATGCACTTAAACAAAATTTATTAGACCTTCAAGATATATCACAAGATATGGTTGCTAAATCAGAAATTTGTTTGCAACTTAAACATGCATATCAAGGGAGAGAGAGATTGAACATACACCAATTAACAAGCTATTTAGAGTGGTTCCACACTTCAAACTAGAAGTGATTCAGTCTACTACCTAGAGAGGTCAACCTCTAGGATTTCTTAACCTTGCATCTTCATTATATTCATTATAAGAGATACAATACATGACCACCAAAGGACTTACCTATCCAATACAAAGAGTCTTCAACCTTACCAAGGATTTACCCACTTTGCAAGGAGTCTTCCGCCTTCTTCCAAGGACTAACCTACTCTTGCACAAGTCTTCAGCCTTGAAGGGATTACCCACTCTTCTTGGATCTTCCGCCTTTGACTTCACCTTCACTCGAAGAAGCTTCCACCAAGGACTTACCCACTTGAGCAAGGAGTCTTCTGCCTTCACCAAGGGCTTACCCACTCTTGCTCCAAGTCTTCATCCTTGATCTTCACCAAGGGACTCCTTCCCTTGTTCTTCTTCACTTCTCTTAGCGAAGAGAGAGAACCTTCATCTTCATGGTTGAAATGAGAGATAGGGAGGTGTTGGAAGTGAGAGCCTCACAAGATATACATGTAGGACTTGCTCTCTTACAAATCTCCTACTCACTCTAATGGATGTAGCAAGTGATTAAGCTTCGAGAGAGAGAGGAGGCTGTAGGAAGCACTCAACTATAGAATAGGAACCTCACATAGAGTTTGCATTGAATGCTCCACCTTGGAATGAAGCCCAAGGGGCCCTATTTATAGTTGGGGATGCCTCTTAACCTTTGGGAACACTTGAGAATGAAAACTAGCCGTTTTGTGGCATGCAACAGATATATTTTCACTTGTTGCAACTCCACAACAGCTAGAAGCACTTTTCTGCACTTTTCCGTACAGTGCAATCGGTCGAGTTTCTATAAAGGTAACTCGACCGATAGAGTAAAAGACAAAGCCGATATTCAGACCATCGGTCGAGTTTGTCCTGGAGAAACTCGACCGACCAATGAAAATTGAATTGGCCATTTACTCCATTGGTTGAGTTATGTGAAGTGTAAACTTGACTGATCAAAAGTCATTTTCAAGATCCAATCAGGATCGGTCGAGTTTGCAACTCACAGAACTCGACCGATGAACAGCCTGATGTGAATTTTGGAAATTGGCTTTTGAGTGCTTAAACATTCGATCTGAGTGCTCCTGATTTTTTCTAAGCTTAATTACAAGTGATTTACAACAAGATTCTAATGGATTTACACCATATTACAGAAACGTACACTTGTATTGACTTTGACTTGTCTTTTCTCCAATTTGAGATGCGCAAGTTAGGGCATTTGGAGTGTGTCTATACCTAATCTAAAATCACTCAAGTAAAAGCATTAGACACCAATATGTGGAATGGTTAGTCATCATCAAAACATGGGTTTAGTCAATTTAGACGTGAGTCAACATTGACCTAATTGACCTTGAGTCAACAGAAACTTCTCCGCGTGTTTTAGATTTTAGTTTTTAGGAGCCCGCCCGATTGAAGCCTGTGGCTAATTTTATTATTAGGTTGGTATATCAAATCGATAGTGGATAACTTTTGTGGACCATGGCTATTATTTGGGCTTGTAACCATACGTGGGTTGTGCTGTAGTGGGACATGGTTTGTGCAATCTAAAATAGTAGGCAATATGAATTTTGAATTTATGAATCATGTGCCTGGAACCTTTTTGCCAATTATTGAATCATCTTTGCTCGACAACCACCTAGATGCATCAATTAAATATTCTATATGCTCCACCTAGCCCTATGGAAGGGAAATTAGCAAAACTTTATAGCTTGTATGACAGAAGACATCCTCTTGTTTTCTTAATTTTTGGTAACTAATATATATTATTCACCAAAAAAGTCCATTATAGTGTATAAGCTAGCCACTTGGTCACGTACTCATCCCATGTTGGTGTGGAGTGATGGGGTTGATAAGCATAGAAAATGTACTTTAGGAGCATAAAAGGGTGAACTAGAACACATGTCTCATAATTTTCCATTCGGCCACGTCATGCCTTTCTCTAGTGACATCTAAGCTACATGATAGCGATTCAGTCACCTATATTCTAGTAGAGAATAGAAATTTGGGCATGAAATATGTAGGAAGTAAGAGAAGAGAATATGTTGTGCATAGTCACAACATTCACCCTCTTTTTGAAAGAAAACACATTTAAAACGCATATTTCTGAGTTGTTGTATGTGACAGTCATATTAAACTTCATAACGAATAATATGTTTTATATTCACCTTTTCTACGTTTTATTCCCATTTTAAACTGTTGTTTTTGCTATCCTTTTTTTGTTTGCAGCAGGGATTTTCTAAACCCTCTAATCTTGTGACTATGCTTCTTGTTGCTTGCTATTTCCAGCTTTCAGCTTCCATGTTCCATCTCTCCTTCCTCCTTTCCTTCCATTTCTCTTCTCTTTTTTATTTCTATGTCCTCTTCTGCTAATTACCCCCTTATCTGTCCATACCTCCACCTTTCTTCAACTATTTTCCCTTCTTCATCTTTCATCCTATTTTTTGTTCCTCCTACCTCCTCTCACTTTTCCAGTTGTCCTACTTTCTTCTTCTTCCCTGTTACGCGTCTATTTCCCCTTTCTTGGTTCTACTATATCATCCTCCTTTATCCATTCTCTTCTGCATTCTCTTCTATTCCCGATTTTTCTATTTTTTATTTCTTTTGTTTTCGCATGTCCTCCTCCGACATCCTCATTCATGTTCCTCCCATTCCCCTCCTGCTTTAACTTCTTCTTCTTTAATTTTTCATTTTTTTGTATCTAAACAAGGCTAGGATTACTGGGCATATGATTTTGAGACATGTCATACAACACTCTAACCCGAGAAGGGTGATAAGTTTGCCAACCCTCTACACCACCCATTGAGCTCATAATCTATCATCCTTTTTTGCTTATATATTCTTATTACCTATTGTTGCTATTGCAATCAATGCATCAGGTGATTGTTCTAAATTTTGTATACATTTTATCAATTAGTTGATCTTTAAAGTTTAGTGTAATCAGTTTAATTTTAGTGTAATCTATCTATCTATCTCTCTCTCTATCTATATATATATATATATATACATATATATATGTACATATATATAATGATGTATGGTAAGAAAAATTGATAGAAGGAAAGTTGTTGAGTGTGTGGGCTTTGTAATCTAAAACAGTTGGCTATATACATTTTGGAATTTCTTAAAAGAGACCACAAACCATATGATGATATTATCTATTGATTGATTGTCTTGTTAGATAATAGATTTTATATTATTGATAAATGTCATCCATAAATCAACCAAGTGTTGTTTATACCAACATTTTCTAATTGTCAACCAAGTCTTGTTTTGAATTGTTTGTGGGGAAAGAGATATAAGTCAACCAAGTGTTGTTTATACCAACATTTTCTAATTGTTGGTGTGGCAAGATATGTAAATCAACCAAGTGTCATTTAGAATTGTTGGTGGGGAGGGAGTCATAAGTCAACCAAATGTTGTTTATACCAACATTTTTTACTAACATGCTTAAGACTACTTGGTATGTAAAAGCATAGAAAGTGTGCTGACAATTTTGAATAATTTTCTTCATTACAAATGGAATTGTTTTATTTCACTCTTTATTGCATCTTCATTTCTTATTTTATAAAAAATAATTGTACATGTGTTACTTTTTAAAAATAAAGTTACATGATTTATTTCAGGAAACATGGATAAAACTTAGATTAGTAGAGGAAACTCTAAACATGACCGTTGTAAAAGTACATTCATGACATGATTTACTTCTTTCTTGGACTTTGCTTTAAGGAATCACATTGAGGTGAATTGCCCATGTGTCAAATGTAAGAATAAATTTTTCCATGATAGAAAAACAGTACAATGGGATGTTATCAAATATGTATTTTTACCAACCTACACTAATTGGGTGTATCATGATGACATACAACATCATTTGGATAAAGAACATGTTGATGAACCATTTGATGATATAGATGGCTTGATTAATGATGCTTGCTATGATCATGTAGAAATGAGTGGAGACGGTGTTGGGAATGATAGTAAACACCCTCTACTGGATGATAGCAAATTTGATGAACTATTGAAAGAAGCTTGTGAACCATTATATCTTAGTTGTGATAGCTATTCAAAACTATCATTTATCGTTCACCTATTTAGACACAAGTGTTTGAATAAAATAAGCAATAATGCAATGTTTGATTATCTGGAAATTCTTAGTCAAGTTCTACCCAAGGGACACAAGTTGCCAACAACATGGTACGAATGTAGAAAGCTCATGTCTTCATTGGGTTTGGATTATCAGACCATCCATGCCTGCCCCAATGATTGTGTATTATTTAGGGGTGATCACTTAGACTTGGATAGGTGCCCAAAGTGTAATACTTCTAGGTGGAATGATAGTTATATGGGGAGAAGGATAAAGGTCAAGAAAAGGACTCCACAAAAAGTTCTTAGGTACTTTCCTTTAACTCTAAAACTTAAAAGATTATTTAATTAAACAAAGATTGCTCCTCTAATGATTTGGCATTCTACTAGTCTTCCTGGTAAGGCATGTGAAATGGCACATCCTAGAGATTTTGAGGCTTGGAAGAATTTTGATATTAATCACCCATTATTTAGCAATGACCCACGCAATGTTAGACTTGGCTTAGCAACTGATGGATTTAGTCCTTTTAATATTTCAATGGGAAGTAGTAGAAGCATATGGCCTGTAATCTTATTTTCTATAATCTTCCCCCATGGTGCTATGCATCAATCATTTTTGATGTTGTCTTTTCTTATTGATGGGCCAAAATCCCCTGGAAATGATATCGATGTGTACCTCCAACCATTAATTGATGAATTGAATATGTTGTGGGATGGTGTCAACACTTTTGATGCTAATAAAGGAGAAGTATTTTGTATGAAAGCAATGCTTTTATGGACCATTAGTGATTTTCCAGCATATAGTATGTTGTCTGGTTGGAGTACTAAAGGTTACAAGGCATGTCCTTATTGCCATGTTGATCACGGTTCCCTTTACCTCCCATACAGTTGAAAGTGTGTGTGTTTAAGGCATCGTCACTTTCTACCTATGGATCACCCATGGCGTGTTGATGAAAGGAGCTTTAACAGACATGAGGAAAATGGACATCCTCCACAACAGTTAGATGGCGAACAAATTCAACATCTATGGAAGGATTATGATAACACTGTCTTTGGAAAGTTTTCAAGTAATGATCCATGAAGCCGGCCTAAATTACCTGAAGGGTGGAAAAAGCAAAGTATCTTTTTTGAGCTTCCTTACTGGAGCTCATTGCTAGTAAGACAAAATCTGGATGTTATGCATATTGAAAAAAACATTAGTGAAAATATTTTAGGATGGTTATTATAAAACGATGGTAGTGGCAAGGACAATGTCAAAGCTCATTTAGATTTGCAACACATGAAGATAAGAAAATCATTGTGGCCTAGAATTTCAAAATCTCATAATATTAGGGAGCTTCCTCATGCAATTTATAGCTTGTCCAATGAATAAAAGGAAAATTGATTGTCTGTTTTGAAGGATATTAAACTTCCAGAAGGATTTTCCTCAATTTTCTCTCGTATGGTTCAACTTGAGGAAAGAAAGTTAGTGGGTATGAAGAGTCATGATCACCACATACTGCTACATCACCTTCTTCCTATAGCTACAATAAAAGCATTGCCAAAGCCTGTAGGAAAGGTGATAACTGCATTTTGTGTTTTCTTCAAGGAGTTATGTGCAAGGGTCATAACTATCAAGAGCATGGAGGAGTTAGAAAAAAAGTTTCCTGTGATAATGTGCACACTGGAAAAGATTTTTCCTCCTACATTTTTTGACGTTATGGTCCATTTGTTTGTACATCTTGCAACTGAAGCAAAGCTTGCAGGACCAGTCCAATTTAGATGGATGTATCCAATTGAAAGATATCTCCACACATTAAAAAACTACATCCATAATAAGAGTAGACCAGAAGGTTCTATTGCAGAGGGGTACCTGATCGAGGAAGTGGGCATATTATGTGATAGGTACTTGCATGATGTAGAAACCAAGCTACACAAACCTATAAGGTACCCAGATGGTCCACTTGGAGCATCTTCTCTGGCAAGCGTTACTCTTAAAGAATTGCATCAAGCTCAACGTTTCATCTTGCTTAATACTTAAGAAGTTCAACCTTACGTAAAGTAAGTATTAGCTTAACTAATTTCAATTAAATTCTACTTTTTTTAAAACCAAATCTGATTTCACGTATTTAAATAGGACACATAACAATTATTTGAGGTGGCAACACCCTGATTGGGATGATTTCACACTACAAATGCATTATCATGAGACATTTGTAAGCTGGTTTGAAGATCATGTAAGACGATGCATTAGCTTGTTCAACATAATATTTTTGC
The DNA here is from genome assembly GCA_963693085.1 of Alisma plantago-aquatica. Taxonomy (NCBI): domain Eukaryota; kingdom Viridiplantae; phylum Streptophyta; class Magnoliopsida; order Alismatales; family Alismataceae; genus Alisma; species Alisma plantago-aquatica. Next base: position 185,070,835 of record OY856410.1, on the reverse strand, counting down.
TAGCATTATTTGTAATTTTGTTTATCCCCTTCTTCTTTCGGGTTTCTTCTTTACAGAATTTTGATGCACTTCCTAAATATGTCCAATATTTGTCTCGACCACTGAAGATAGGTGTTTATTCATACAAAAGTTATTTTGTGAATGGTTACAAGTTTGATTGTCAAGATGTAGAAATAAATCGTGCCACATAGAATAGTGGCATAGCCACATATGGCCCCGATGGTGAATTATATTATGGATTTTTAGAAAACATTTTTGAGATCCACTACCATAGAATGAATCCTTATTATCTTTTTAAGTGCTCATGGTATAGTAATGATGAGGATGGATTTTTAGTTGATGAGTTTAACATTGCATATGTTGAGACAAGTAAGCGGAGCTTTAACAATGAGCCGTTTATTTACCCAGAACAAGCAGAACAAGTGTTTTACTCGATTGATCCCATAAATGGGAATTAGAGTGTTGTGTGTCATTGGAAACCTAGAAATGTTTATAGTGACCATGAGCACACTGTTGAACAAAGAAATGAATACGTAGGTAGAGGTTATGAGCCATTATTTCATTGTGGGTTGGATGATTCCCATGATGTCACATGGACTAGGTCTGATATACCTAGCACAGTAAAAGTTTCTAAAAATGTATTCAAAGAAATTTTACAACCTAACAAGAGGAAGAGATCAGAGGTATTATTATTTGAAGGATTTTGCTTTTTTAAATTTTATATAGATTGTTAATTTTTATCTCATATTTATATGCAAATTGATTGCTTCATACATTCTTAGTAGGGACATGCCTCCTAAGCTGATGTATAAGACTATTAATAAAATTATAGAAGAGGAAAATCATGGCGATGAAGTTTCAATAAGGAAACAATGTTTGTTATGTTTTATATTTTATATGATTACACTTTTCCCTTTTTATTTTTCCATACACTGTTTAACCTTTTTCATTATTGTTATTAGCTTTGGATCTTGAGAAGGCTACTGGAAGAAAAAGGAAAATATCACTTGATATGTCAGTTGAATCAAATACAGGTATAAATCATATTTCAGATGTACCAAATTAAATAAATAAATGTTGCAAGTTTTGAGATCTGTTGAAATCATATTTACCATATGCAACAGAGACACTCTCATCGTTGCTCAAAACTACAAATGGAATTCTAAAAGCAAAAATGACATCTGCAACCTTCAATCAGGATCCATTTGAGGAGCGCTTGATCGAGTTGAAGTCAAGTAAGATATGCATATTCTTATTACAAATATATGTATTAACCTTGTCTAATCACTACATCTAATTATTGGTATAATTATTAGGAACAAAAAGGACAACATGCTCTAATATTCAGGATGAAGAAATGCCAATCGTTGATGGATTAAAAAGAATTCAAGATTTTGGTATTTTGATGATTTACTGTATTCTATTTCATGGTTTCTATAACTCATTTCGTTCTATCATTGTGTATTATCGATTATGTTCAGGTGATTCCATGTATGAGAAGCTAGCCTCAACTAATCTCAAGACAAATGTGAACCTTAATCAGAAAATGAAGTCTATTACAAGTGAATCTGATCCATCGGTTCATGTTTCATCTAAAAGGACTGAAGGTTTAGGTATATTCATTATAAATTCAGCCATCCTGCCATTGTAATGTATGTTTTGTAGATATGATTTCTGGCTATCATTTTGCATCATTTAATGTGTTTAGGTAAGTCCATGTATGAGAAGCCAACCTCAACTAATCCCAAGACAAATGTGAACCTTAATCAGAAAATGAAGTCTATTCTAGGTGAATCTGATGCATTGGTTCATGGTTCATCCCAAAGGACTGAAGGTTTAGGTATATTTATTATAAATTCACCCACCCTCTTGTTCTAGTGTATGTTTTGTAGATATGATTTCCTATTATTAATGTGCATCATTTAATGTGTTTAGGTAAGTCCATGTATGAGAAACCAACATCAACTAATCCCAAGACAAACGTGAACCTTAATCACAAAATGAAGTCTACTCCAGGTGAATTTGATGCACTGGTTCATCATTCATCTCGAAGGACCGAAGGTTTAGGTATATTTATTATAAATTCATCCACCCTCCCATTCTAATGTATGTTATGTAGATATGATTTCTTGCTATTATTGTGCATTGTTTAATGTGTCTAGGTAAGTCCGTTCTTGGGAAATCTTTCTTAAATAGTGCTAAGACAGACAATTGTGTAAACGGGAATACAAAATCTGCCCCCAATACTACAAAGTCAAAGATGCATTTAAATCAAAAGTCGAAGTCTATTTTTGATGCCTCAGGTCATGGTGCATCTACAAGAAATGAGGTTTTGGGTATTTTTTATGAAAAATACACCCACCTTCATCTTATTTTGTTTTATAGAATTGATTTCCTTCTAATATGTGTCAATTAATGTCGTTAGACAACTCTATGCTTGGGAAGTCTGCCTCAAATAGTGCCAACATTCATCTAAATGACAAGAAAAAACATATTCAATTTGATTCTGATTCCCGTGGCCCAACATCAAGGACTGAATTGTTAGGTATTTTTATTATAAATACACACACATGTTCTAATTTGTATTTTCTAGAACAAATTTGTTTCTGTTATGAATTATTGAATATGATTAGGTAAATCCATTCAAGAAAAATCTGCATTAGATACTACCAAGAAAAATGTTCATTTGAATGAAAAAACAAAGCCTTTCAATTCTGATTTTGATGATGGGGCACATACTCAAGGAATGAAGTTTTAGGTAGTTTGATTATAAATACACTATCCTACCCATTAATTTTTTGTTTTGCAAAAGTGATTCCTATTTCTCAATGTACTTTATTAAATGTAAAGGGAGCTTAGTGCATGGAAAGTCTATCTCAAACACCATGAAGACAAATACACATCTAAAACAAAGGATAATGTCTATTCAATGTGATTCAGATTCTTCACATCTTGGGGCATCATCAAGGAGTGATGTTTTGGGTATGTTAATTGTAATTACACCCAACCACCTACACTCCATGAAACACACATATATGTAAATATTTTTTTGGATTTTGAACCATATGTGTTTTATAGACTTATGATTCTGTTGTTTATTATTTTTCATGATACATTGGAATAGGAAATATGCAATGCAACAAGAGGGTGTCTATCACTCCGGAAGAGAATGAAGAATATGGAGATATGTGTGAATCTCCCTTACGTTTTCATAGGAATGATGATGATATAGGTGAACCTCACTACCATGAGGAGCTAGGTGAGTTGTGTCAATTTATATGTAATCGTTTACTTGATCACTTCTAATTGCATCCCTTATTGCAAATTTTAATACTTGTTTGTATGTTGAAGATGATTTAAATATTCAAGGAACTTCAAAAATCCGTGTTCCAAGTATTATCTTTAGAAGAACAATTTTTTGTTATGTAATCGATCCCTATAACCATGGATTTATGGCAGAATGTGAAGAAAATGAAGATCAACTACCTATTCATGGAGCTTCAGAAGTTCATCTTACAGGTAATGATCTTAACATATTATTATTATCAAGGCACACACCTCTGGGTGACTAGTCTTTCATGAGGTGGGGGTTGATTCCTAGGTGGCTAGTTCATCTGTGTTGTAGTTATTTTCCTAGGTTATTTTTGGACATCTTGCATCTCACCCATTTATACAATGTCTAAATTGTACATAATAATAGAAGATGGCGGTAATCTTGAAGATAATTTACATACTGAAGAACAAGTAAGAGTTGATGAAGTAAATCAACAAGAACCAAGGCATGAAGCAGGTAGGGAATTCCACTAAAATGTACATTGGTAAACTTAATATTTACAATTGAAATAGTGAATCATTCAGAAACTGCTAAGAAAAAAACAAGGGGATGCACGACATACAAAGCTGTTGCACCCCCAAAAGGGAAAAATGGAAATGCATAGTTGATCGTGAGTTGGGAGTTCCCATTGCACGTGAAGCTTCAAAGCTATCACAATGGCTAGGCATACATGCTCGGCGCATAAAATATTTTCCCATTGGAGAAAAATGGGGAGAAAGACACGAAACAAGTTTTGCAGGTGTGATGGATGCTCTGAAGGTATGCGACATATACAATGTCAATATTCCATAATGATTTTAGTGTGAGTTGATATCACATATATATTATTATTTAATTTTTGAGTAGGATGATTTTGACTTTGTAATGGAGGACGTATGGGCATAGCAAAGCTCCCGTGGATGGAGTTGTTTAATGGTGTAAGTCAAGAGTTCAACGAGACATTAGAAGATGGAGGCACAAATTGAAGAAGAAATATAATGATGCGGACAAGTCCATAGAGGAACAACCTCAATCAAGCATGGATAAGAGGATTTCTGATAATCAATGGGAAGAACTGTTGTAATATTGGGACAAACCTAAAACTAAGGTAATGATGCACTATAATATATTCAAACACCATTGCATATATAGATTTTATTACTATTTCAACCATTTCAGCTTCTAGTGACAAGAAACAAGGCTAGCAGATGTGTTACAGGGCCCACATATACTGGCGAACCTATTTCAATTGCAACCCTACGATACAATTTGGTATGCCTAGTTAGTATTCATGGTCATTTGTTTTTATCTTTTACAAGGATTCTATATAGTATTCTAATTGTTGCCCACAAATTGTTTAGAAACAAGAAGAAGGAGAAGAGTTTACAAAATACAAGGCATATTTTGGTGCTCATTTAGATCGGAATAGTAACTTTTCGAATGAGAGGACAGAAGTTTTACTTGTAAGTTGTAAAATGACCTTTTTTGCTAAATTACTTTCTCACTTACTTTGGTATATTGCTCTTTTTTAATGTATATTAGAGACAAGTTGCTCAAACTTGTATAGAAAAAGGTGTTGACAAAACACAAGATCCATTGGTGTTTGGATCTGTTATGGATGGCATTTATGGCCCACATCATGGAGGGTATGAAAGGGGATAAAGTGTTGGAGTGTCTCGTAGAGATATGCGGAATCGGAAAGCCAAACAACCTCTACATTCAGTTGTCACTGATCTTCAACAGCAACTAGAAGATAAGAACAAAGAACTAGAGGATATGAACGAAGAACTTGTTGATGCTAAAGCTAAAATAGTGACATTGGTATAATTTTACACCTTGCATGATATTGCTTCAACTTATATAACCTCAATTTTTATTTACATATTACCATGAGAGAAAACTTGGCAAGAGGTATGTGATGGAAAGAAGGGAGGCGTTGTGTCAAAATATGCTCAACAGATTGGTAAATGAAGTATTTTCATATCTTCATATAAGAAATCATATTCATGAGTAAATATTAGAGTACAACTTACATATATATCCACTTTTTAATTTGTAGGGTCGGTCTTCGCGCATGTTGCATGCTTCACCTCCATCACAAAATGAAGATTCATCTTGATTTTTAGAAATGCATGATCTGTTTGGCATCCTTTTATGTCAAGTTTTACACTTAGTTCATATATTTGAACGACTTATTAGTTAGACATTTGCATATTTAAACATATGGTTGTATGTTACTTAGACAATCCTACATTATATTGTTAGTGATTTAGCTAATGAATAGATAGTTTTCAGAAATGTCATCACACAATTATTACTATACTTGGTTGTAGGCATGTTTCTAGATTGTTGAATGTGTAGCTTTCTATAATGTGATATCCATACTTACTTTGGATGATGTACATGAGCTAGATGAAACAATATATTTGTGATCGACACAGAAATTTTATTGTGTGTTTGTTTCCTATTTGTGTTTTATTGTGCTTGCAACAGTGAGACTCGCCACAAAAAGCATACCAATACCACATATATTGTCCTTTATCTTCTCTTCCTATGATCAGAATTTCAAGAAAGAGGTAAATATGCTTGTATTGTACTGAAATAGATTATCATTATGTCTGGCATAGGTTTTTAGAGAAGCCAAGCAGTGTGCACTTTTGTTATCATTGTTTTCTTTCATTGTTTCAGGTTCCATCCCAATTAAATAGCTCATCTTTGATAGGATTCAGGTTCTTTCTAACTTCAACACCCTTCATAGATGTAGTATATGCTTCTATAATTATCTCTAACATCATCTATTCAACATTTAATATGTCTCCGTTACAATTGTTTTTTGTTATTTGGGATTTTGAGACTAGATGTATAGTCAAGGTATGTCCCCAATTCAGCCTCAGTTTCACTAGATAAGAGATATTTATAATATATAAGAAAATACATGCAATGGTGCATCTATATGTTCTCAAAATAAGAATCTTGATTGTCAGGATCCCCCTTTCGATCATCCCAAGTTTGTATTCTATTGGACCCACCTGCATCATTAGCCAATCAATTGGGTTCAACTATTGAAACTTGGTTCAACTTCCGAGCTGAGGCTTTGAGTCCTCCCTAGGTAGATTTTTACTGACATTACCCTTAGCAATATGGAGGTTCTGTATATCCTTTTGTCAAACTGTGATTATATATTGGTATCCTATGTGATGAAACTTTTAGTAAACTGAGTTTTAGCTAGTTTGGACAGTGAAACTTGTTGTGTTAGTGAATGAAATTTCTTTAATTTATAATTGGCATAAGTATTGCAACTTTGTTTTAGCTCCTATAAATGCTCAATTATTATCACATGCTATAATTCTAGATAGATACTAAATGAGAGTTGTGTGATTATCTAACCATTAATAAACTTCTTTTGTTGTCATAGGATTTTGATTACCTAGTTGTGGCTATTACCTGACAGAGTGTCCTTGGCTCGAGACTCCCCCGCTTCACCCCCAAGGAGTCAAAGTTGGTGAAAGGCTCCCTAGATCTTTTGGGTGTCAACCACTTTACTATCTGAATGCAGGATGGCCAACTACTAGAAAAGGAGGCATTTAGAGTCCACACTCAAATGACTGTCAACTTCAATGGTAAGTCAGTGTGTCTATGTGAACTTTTTTGGTAACTTATGTATATCCATCCGCATGACAATCAAGTAGTTTCTAAAGTTGTCATAATTTGTATCTTGAAGTGAACAAGGACACTTTTTCACTGCAATTTATCTGCATAGGCTTACCCATGAGTTGCAAGGGGAAGCACAAGATACTAGCATACTTGAAATAAGATACTTTTAAGTCCTAAACCTCTAGAGGACACCCAAGATGTTTTCCTTCTGGTACAAGGACTTCTTTAAGATGAAAGAAGCGGTGGGTTTTGCTTGCTGTCCTCTTGTTGTGTTTAATCAGTTCCTCTCATATTTCTAATGGATTCTGCTATGTGTGCTATCCACACTGAACTATTGTTGATTCGACTTGTTTGTTGTATGATGATGATCCAATGATCAGGAGGGATCTGTTTACTTTGGAGAACTAGAGGAGGCCCTACTCATGCAGGGAGTTGTTGGAGTTCGACCTCCAGCCACATCTGACATAAAGTGTAGGCTTCTTCTCCCTACCCTGAACTTCCCTTCCCTTCCTTTTTTATCCATATTCTCTTTTATGGATTTTTAGCTTTTATTGGGTGGGATGATGAAGAAGGAAAAAAAACCCTATTCCAACTCCCAACCGCCATCGCTTTCACAAAAGCTATACCAGCCATCTCCTCTTCGGACATGATCTTCCCATATCCTCCACCTTTTCACAAACACCTTTTGACATGGTCGGGAAGTAGTAGTAGTAGCTAGTAGCTCCACCACCATCAGCAACTACCTTCTCACATCTTGTACCTTCCAGGCCTCACCCCAAAAAGGTCAATTGTGTATGGCAGATGCACCACACAATGGGTATCCTACAACTTCCCCCACCCCACACCATCAAACAAAAAAAAATACTATTGACATTCATCTGGGGACTTTTCTCCCCTGCCTTTTCCTATTTTTCCCTCTCTTTTTTTACATCCCAAACAGTAAGTAACTACTGATTCCCTGCAAGCATGTGTTATTGTGAGGGGGAGAAAAAATGAGAGGAATGATACCAACCAACTGCTGGGGTGGTGAATTAAAACTGAGGTGCATGAGAGTACTTACACTACTGATCTTTCTCCAATTTCCAAACAGTATTGTGTGTGGGGCGTGCATATGCATTTATCTTTCCCCTCTCAATTCTTACTCAGTAATCAACTTTCTTTTTTTTGCTTCTTGATGATATATTGTTTGCTTTATTGTGTGTCTCTTGCTTTAGTGCAATTGCAATTGCAACCTTTCTTGAGGCAACCACTACCACTGCCACGGCAACAACTTCGGCCAATGAGATTGCAGCAGCCATTGGCAAGAGTAAGGGTCTTTTACATCTTCTTTTTTACTTTTAGAATTGATATTGTATTTGCATGTCTCTTTGATGGAATTAATAGCTCTTCAGTTGACAATATTGTCATTGGCTATGGTTGGTTGTGTATGTATACGTCGTCTACTATCGATTGCCTATTATCTGACTTTAAGATTGATACAATTAGGTCTCTTAATGATTACTGTTTGTTTCACTAAAATGCTCTATATAATGCAACTTTGATGAATGTTTGTAATAAGGAGTTGACTTTATGTAATGCAAATGAGTAATATTAGTAAATAACTGACTGTATCCTACCCTATGTTCAATAGGGGAATTCCCACTATGTAGAAATCAACACTGATTTGGGCTCAACACACACTACCACGACCATGTCCCAGCACCAGTGGGAATCATTAGAGTGGCTTGCAGGGAGCACCAAGGTCGGCGGATTCATTGATCAAAAACTACAGATGATGGAGATGGACCACTGTATAGTAGAGCCCTGTCGGCGCCATGGGCTTCTCTTCATCTACAAACAATAAGAATTGTCAGACATACATGTAGCAGGACAGTTTAGGTTTGGTTTCTGGTGCATAAACACAATAAGCTCTGAGGCCATCCCTCCCTCTAGAGTGTGAACACATGCAATTGTTGCTCTCCTCCACGTACCAAACAGTCATAATGCTCAATTTTGTTCCCTACCCGCAGGGGTGGGTGGTCATACCTATTTTTTTTCTTATGCATCTTTTTGTTTGTTTGCTTATCATTATTTTGCACCTTTCTCAGTCTAAGCTCACACATTCACTTTTTTATTGGTGCAGAGGAAGGGTACTATTTCTATTTCTTCTACTTCAGATAAAACAGACCCTAAGGTCTCTCTCTCTCTCTCTTTTTTCTTTGTCCCTTTACAGAGATATTTGTTTGGTTCCTTTGCTTCCTTTCTATGAAAACTTTGTTTGCTATCATGACTTTGATTGATAGTGGCCTTCATTTACTGAGGAATGCAGAATGTGGAACAATGGCATAGATGGGATCTGCTAACATCAGCCTCTTTGCTACCTTTAGAGGACTGCCTTCTTTGTAGCCATGATCAAGATGTATGAGATGTTCTTACCATCAAGTATCTCTTTAGATGATTGCCTTGTGGATTTTTAGGAATTAGTTGTGCATGGGTTTTGGATTTCTATGTTATCCTTCCTCATGGTGCTGGTTCAAGCTACTAGTTGTTGAAACATACCTGCCCCAATTTAAAAGTTGCATCCAACAGGAAAAGATCTCCAGTGTGATGTGCTACTACAACCAAGTGAAAGTCCCAACCTGTGCGGATCCAGACAACCGAATACATCTCACTCGAATAATTGTTTTGATTATACTATATGAATAGCATTTGAAATTTTGGTATAAACTAGTTCTCACTTGATTTGTAGGTATCGTGTCTGATTGTGACTCAGTCCAAGAGCTCTTCTGAGATCATGGGTTCTGGATTACATGGTTATCCTTTCTCGTGGTGTTGGTTCAAGCTACTATGAATCTGTTTGACATTGCTCAGATTTTCAGGTGCTAACAGCCTATTAGATGATTAATGCCCTTTTGAATTGGTGTTGAAGCTGTTATTATCGCCACAGTTACTAGCTTTTTGTTTGCTAGAATAGGAACTGTTGATATGTGAAGGAAGATTTCCTAATTGTCAACTAAACATAAACTTTCAAAGCAATTCAAGATTCCCTTCAGCAGTTCACTACAACTGGAAGATGTTGCCATTGTGTTGATTAGTCAATGTGCTACCAGCATGATATATTTCCTAGTCAACAACTATGTTTAGGACTGTATATTTGAGGCATTAGTCTCTTTGACTATGATGGGGCTTTTTAATTTGGAGAGAGTTTGTTCTCCCAAATTGTACAAAATCTTCTTCTGAATATTTTGTAGAAATACGAAAGTACAATTGTTCATTTTGGGTTGTTCCAGCTTGTTCCAGTTGAAATGGTTTCTAATTTTGTTCAAAAAACATATGACAATAACAATGTTTTAATAATGTTATGGGCAAAGCACATTTTTTGATGTCCAATACATGTATATGTGTCTAGCATTCTTGTCATCTATTGGTTGCTTGCCATCAATTTGTACGAAATAGGTGACATCATTACATGTAATTCTTCCTATGTGTGTGATGGTGTTTAGTGTCACCTATTTCCACTTTTTGGAATTCAAAAATGACTAATAGGTGACATTCAATCCATATAGGTTACACATCACATAGGTTAGTCTTAATAGGTGACGTTCATTGTATAGATGATGGGGAGCTGTGTAATCTTTTTGTTGATAGGTTATAAGCTTGAACATCACCTATACTTTATTTTGTAGTAGTGCATCTTGCAATAGAAAGTCGTCAATAGTTTGACGCCCACGGGAGTGGGCATGGTGAAAGGAGCATCTGTTGGAGATGTGTCTGAAGATTGACTGAGCTGTGTGAAGCTTGAATATTGCTTTGCCGGTAGATGGATGAGGATCTCTTTGACAATTTCCTCAGCCATGTATGTGTTGAATAAAAATTAGGTTTTTAGGTCATTACATGCAACAATGACAGATGCAATGAATTAACATTTACAGGCCAGATCCAGATAAGAAGTAGAAGAATAAACAATGCAGGAGAAAGTAAACTGAGTTAAGAACCTGACCAGATCATTCGTTTAAAAACAAACAAGTTTTACTTAAGGAAATCAGTGTCGTGCAGTCCTCTAGGACATGCGTCATTCTCCCAGTCGATCTGGTCACAAACCTGAAGAGAAGTGTCATGTTTGTGTAGAGGAACAGATGTACCACCACCAGTGCCGCCCAACAACTACATGAACCACCGCCTGACAAGTTACGTCTTGAAGGAAGAAGGTGAACGACTTTGTCTCTTCCAGGAGAGAGATCTCCAATCAACAAGCAGGAGTGACGACGGCAGACTCTGGGATTAGGGCTAGCAAAACACTCGCACGAATAGCAGACAGCCGTGTTCGAAGAGATGTGTTTAACCCTAATGACCGAAGGCCTATTTATAGCCTTACACGCCCCACTAATCCTATTCCTATTAAGATGCAACCACTCGGTTACTCTTGTACATATTGCGGAGAATTCCTCAAAAGAGACACTTTTCAATTAGGATTAATAAATCCGAATAGGAAAGAAACAACTAATTATATGAGAAATTAATTTTGTAGTTATATCTTAGTGCAAAAAGAAGACAGAAGACATTCTCCACAAGCCACAAGCCACAAGCTCGAGCCCGTTCTTGGCCCAGCCAGGACAGGCCAAGCGAGGCGTGGCGTGGTGCGCGTGCATGCGTGCGTGCGTGTTGTGGTCACCCCACCCACCAAGGAGGTGTGCATACCCTCCTCCTAGGACCCCTTGGATACTAGTGCCCCTAATGATCCTACATATAAGGACCACAAAAGTTCTAGGAGTGAGCAATATGGGATAAAACTTCTTTACCATTTGTACTAGAGACAAAACTACTTTCCTCGCATGTACTAGCTGTACTACATTGGGCTTAACCCATGCTATATACATGGATGTTGTGGTGACACATCCCACTATCACACAGACAACGAGGTGCCACGCGAAAACGTGCGGAAAACACCATAAACCACCTATTTCCAAAAACACAGGGTAATTAAAACCGATTTCGAGAAGCAGATAAACCAAGAAACCATTACATTCAAATCCTCATCCTGCAAGAAGACAGGTTATATAAACATCTACAAGTCTAGATACGTGTTCACAGCTTAACATATCAGTTGTCTTGTCATCACATGAGTTCATCACCTGTTTATATATACATAATGGGCCACATCCGGCCAACAGCAGGATATACAAGGCTTCAATAGCTATACATCGTAAAACAACGTCAAAACGCCTCCGAGGACCTGAGAGTACAGGTATGACTCTAAGACTCTACTGCAAAACAACCAAAACAGTAGCATATCCATCTCTTACCTTCTACTTCTCTTCTTGCTACTCGGCCGCAATCTCACGACCACCACCACGTCTAGCGCGAACACCTAAAAAGGTTGTAAACCAACGGGGTGAGACACACAGTCCCAGCGAGAAACATAACTCCCCGCTGAAACCATAAAAACCTCAGAAAGGTTAAAGCAACAACAGCAGATAATTGATAAAGCGTAGAATAAGAGCAGCATAATAAACAAGAGTGTTATTACCATCGAGCTTACCAAGATGCACGGAAGGGATATAACCAAGCATTTCTTATGGAACATGATTGACAAGATAAGATTTATAAGATCTTACCACCTAACATAAGGAATCGTATAAGTAACTGCAAGGTACAACAAGATCAACTACACAAGCAGGGCCTCAACCAATGTTCCGTGTTTTGCCTTAAGCAATAAATACTATTCAGCATGATTACGTATTATTATGCCCTGAGGAAGTGAGCCGCACCACTCAGATCCAACCGATGGCTGTGAAACTCAGAGTCGGTGCCATACAAGGTCAATGGAAGAGCCGGACCCCATGACCTCACTACCTCATGGTCAGTGCACGAGAACGAAAGCAGGACCGCAGTCCCATGCTTAAGTGGCCTCAGCCACAGGGTCAGCTCCCATAGGCTACCCTTTCTCTAGCCCGCCTTGGTACAGGTCTCAGCGCTAGTATATCTGGGCCACGAGCCAGTTCACCGTGCTCCCTGAGCCATGAATGCATTCATGCTTGTATCACATATCCTGAGCCATGGGCCTGTTCACCATGCTCCATATATCCTGAGTCTGCAACCGCAGTTGCACTCAAATCCTCTCTATTTTAGGCTAGGAGAAACCCTGCATATTCAACAATATGCTCTCCGGGTTAGCCCGTAGGAGAACCCATTTCACCATCACCAGCTATTGACGATGATGGATCTATGTCCAGGGCAAACTACATAATATGTTCCACTGTAATTAGTTAGTATATTTTAAGTGGATTGTTGAGGCAACCAGGTTGTAACACATACATAACATTAAGCTATATTATTGTTACCACCATCATATTATTCCGAGATCTCAATCCCTCATCACAAGAAACCACTGCCTCATAAGGCATGCTCGTCACTGGGAATAACAACCCTTAATTTCATCATTAGAGGATAACACCTCAACTAGGCACTTTAGCCAAACCCAGGTCCTTAGACCTAAACACATTACACAGGTGATGCATGTTATCTCATCAGCAAGAGTGACCATCAATGCAGTGTTATTCAAACATATATACCTCATAGCCCTTTACCTGGCTATGCATCCGCATGAAACACTTGCATGGTTAATATACACAATCATAAAGATAACTGAAGCCATCATGGATTAATAGAAGGATCATGTTATCAAACATAGGGCAACATTGATGATTATACGCTTTATCATTCATGCCTCAAACCTGTGACCATAGGCATGGATCACATCATCATGTGAAGCAACTCATATACTTCCAAGCTTATCATTACTCATCATTATATATATATATATAGATATATATATATACATATATATACAGGATTCAAGATGATCATAAACACATGTAATATCATGCCATTAGAGTTTTAGATATACATGTCATGTTTACATAGGTGTGTTCTACTATATCAATCACCTCACTATATAAAACATGTCAAAGGTTCACAACCCATAATCCATAGCTCATCATCAACAAGGAAGTGATTGCATGATAAAGATCTAACATATGGGTTTCTGGGTGGAACATGAACCTCACTAGAAGTGCCCACTACCCTCACAAGAAGTGTGACGGGTAGGGCGCCCCCACTAGAGGTGGTATCGGGTAGGGTAACTACCCTCACAAAAAGCATATCGGCCTATACACATATCGGCCAACCACAACAAGGATGTCGGGCTACCACCGCAAGATGTGTCGTGCAACCATGGGGTTAGGGTTATAACGGGCAACAACTATCATATCGGCTAGAGCCATGGCACCCAGGCCAACCCTATAATGTCCACTAAGAACACACATCTTCCTTCGATGCAAGGGCACCAAGAGAGAGCCTATCGACCAACCAAGCTAACCTCATCCTATCGGCTAACACACAAGGCAAAGACCAAGGTGTATCGCCCAACCCAACCTCAACATATCGACCCATAACTCTAGTCCAAGAGAGGGTATCGGGCAGCACCATCCCCAAGCCATATCGTGCAAGATACAACCTAACAAGATCGTCAACAACCTCGAGCACAAGGGCACCAAACCCTAATTGATCAAGAAGATCGGCTCACCTCTCAACAACCAAGAGAGAGGGGTCTTGCACAACCTCTTATCACAATTCGGGCAACCACAAGGATCAACCTCAACACAAGGCTTCATCTACAAAAAAATGCTCACCTCTCAAATCCATGGTGAGAGGAGGGTGTTGCTCAAGCAACTAGAACACAAGCTCACCTCTCAACTTGAACGAGAGAGGGGTGTTTCCCACATTACTAGAGCTCAAGCTCACTCCTCTAGACCAAGGAGGGAAAGGAGTGTTGCTCAACAAAGAAACCCTAAAACATGGTTCGGCCAACTAGGTGCAACAAGCAAGAAACTTATCTTATAACATACATGGCCGATTATAAACATATAGAAACATACAAGAAGGTAATATGGTTAGGGTTAGGAGTTATGTAACCCGCCTTAAGCAAGCTCTAAGCTCCTAGCACCAAGAAACACCTTCGGCCACCTCCAAAGGAAGAAGAAGAAGACTCCAAAGAGAAGGATCGGCCACCAAGCTTTGCAAAGGAAGAGTGTTGTCCACCAAGGAAGAGAGAAACCAAGGAACTAAAGAGATCCTTAGCAAGAGAAAGAAGGTACATATATAGGAGAGGGTGGAGGAGAAACCAAGGTAAGACAAAGCAAGGTGTCGCCCACCAAGGGACACTTTTCCATGGGCAATGCCACTTCCTTATCTTGCCTTAAACACATGTCCAAGGCCATTGCCACATGCAAGCATCAAGCACCAAGTGTCCACTAGTGGTGACACAAATAAGGTCAAAGGGTCAAAGGGGGGTCCATGGCCGATACACCCCATCTCCATGCCCGACACACCTCCCTGGGTGACACACCCATGGCCGATACAAGGCACTCTTGCCCGACACAAGGTCCAACAAGGTAAGGGCAAGGTTCAAGCAAGGCATAACAAGGCCCAACAAGGTTCGTCCAAGCCCAAGGCAACTCAAGCAACAAGCCCAGCCCTTCCTCTCAACACAAGATGAAGCAAGGAGAGAGAAGAACACTTCTCAAGGTGAAAACTTGCCCATAAACCCTAGACTTGGGTAAATTGCAAGTAGCACCTCCAACACTCAACAAGCACAACAAACCCTAATCACCATTTAAAGGTGATTAGCAAGCAACTAAACACCAGGGTTAAGTAAAACAAATAGGATAATCCCTAGACAGAGGTCAGGGTCCTTACAAGCTATAACCCTCTACAAAGGGATTTTGTCCTCAAAATCCGAAGAGAAAAGTGAGGGATACTTCCTCCTCAACTCTTCCTTAAGCTCCCACGTGGCTTCCTCAACACCACGATGATGCCAAAGAACCTTCACAGGAACCAGGTCCTTCCTCTTCAGCTTCTTAACTCTTCTGTCAAGGATCATCACAGGACCTTCCTCATAAGTCACATCTTCATCAAGCTCAACCTCAACTGGTTGTATCACTGTCCCTGTGTCTGGATGACTTTTCTTCAACATACTGACATGGAACACTAGATGTAACATGTGCAGCTCTGGCGATAGCTCTAACTTGTAAGCTACCTAGCCAACACGTGTGGTTACTGTATATGGCCCCATATACCTGGGTGCTAGCTTACCTTTCTGGCCAAACCTTAGCACACCTTTCCATGGCGAGACCTTGATATACACTTTGTCTCCCACTTGGAATTCCAAAGGTCGTCGGCGATTGTCTGCATAAGACTTCTGTCTAACCTGTGCCGCTTTCAGTTGTTTCTATATCACTTTGATCTTTTCTATTGTCTGATGTACTAACTCAGGACCCAAAAGTTGATACTCACCAGATTCATACCAACATAGGGGGGATCTACACTTCCTTTCATATAGAGCCTCATAAGGAGCCATGTCAATGCTCCACTGGTAACTGTTGTTATAAGCGAACTCTATCAAACTAAGATGCACATCCCAGCTTCCTAGGAACTGCAACACACAATCTCGGAGAAGATCCTCCAAAGTCTGAATAGTCCTTTCAGGCTGTCCATCTATCTGTGGGTGGAAAGCAGTGCTGAACCTGAACTGTGTTCCCAAAGCTTTGTGCAATTGATCCCAGAAACGACTCGTGAACTGAGGACCTCTGTCAGAAACTATCGTTGCTGGCACACCGTGCAAGCGTACTATCTCATCTACATATACCTGAGTGAGCTTCTCGGCTGTATACGTTGTCTTCACAGGTATGAAATGGGCAGACTTCGTCAATCTGTCCACTATCACCCAAATGGAATCATGATTCTTAGTTGTCCTTGGCAGACCAACCACAAAATCCATGGTTATATGATCCCATTTCCACTGCGGTATTGGCAGGGGTTGCAATGTACTTGCCGGCTTCTGATGCTCAGCCTTGACTTGCTGGCATACCGCACACCTAGCCACAAACTCGGCTACATCCTTCTTCAAGCCAGGCCACCAATACAGGTCCTTCAGATTGTGATACATCTTGGTGACTCCTGGATGCATAGCATACATCGATGGGTGTGCTTCCTCGAGCACTAGCTTCCTTAGATTATTAGCATCGGGGACCATCATCCTATCATGATAGAAAACTAGTCCATCCTCGGACTCATGGAACCCACCACACTTTCCGCTGTCGAGCTCTGACCTGATCAACTGCACTGTATCATATGTTTGTTGTGCATATTTGATTTGCTGCCTCAGCATAGGTTTGACTTGCATCTATGCCAAAAGTCCTGCTAACAAGGAAACTTCCATCTGCACATTCATCTGTCGCAAGGAGACAACCATATCATGTCTATGGCATACCAAGGAACTCAACTATGCCTTCTTTGGGGAGAGAGAAGAAGACTTTCTGCTAAGCGCATCAGCCACCACATTTGCCTTACCAGGATGATACTCAATGGTGCAATCGTAATCATTGATTAGCTCCATTCAGCGACGCTATCGCATGTTTAGCTCATTTTGTGAGAAGATGTACTTCAGATTCTTATGATCTGTAAAGATCTGACACACTTCCCCGTAAAGATAGTGTCTCCAAATCTTTAACGCATGAACCACTGTTGCCAACTCCAAATCATGAGTCGGATAATTCTCCTCATGTTTCTTAAGCTGTCGTGAAGCAAAAGAAATCACATTGTCTTCCTAAATCAGCACGCATCCTAAGCCCTTCTTGGAAGCATCACAGAAAACAACATAGCCCTTCCCAGGCTCTGCTGGCAGCACTAGCACTGGAGCACTTGTCAGCTTCTCCTTCAAACTTTGGAAAGCTTGCTGGCAACGATCACTCCAGACAAAAGGTACATCCTTCCTAGTCAACTTTGTCATTGGCAACGCGATCACACTGAAGTCCTTTATAAACCTCCGGTAGTATCCTGCTAAACCCAAGAAACTGTGAACTTTGGTTGGCATCTTCGGCCGCTCCCATTCTGCAACAGACTCCACCTTCTTCGGGTCCACTTTAACTCCTTCTGCAGATATCACATGACCCAAGAAGGTTACTTCTTTCAACCAGAACTCACACTTACTAAACTTGGCATACAATTGATGCGGGTGAAGGAGAGTCAACGCTTGTCGAAGATGTTGTTCATGCTTCTGACTGTCCTGACTGTAGATCAAAATGTCATCTATAAAGACTACAACAAAGTGATCTAGAAATGAACGGAACACCTTGTTCATCAAATCCATGAAAGCAGCATGTGCATTGGTTAGCCCAAACGGCATAACCACAAACTCGAAGTGACCATACCTTGTCCTAAAAGCTGACTTTGGTATGTCATCCACCTTAATCCTCAACTGATGATATCCAGACCGTAGATCGATTTTTGAAAACACTGTAGCACCATGCAACTGATTGAATAGATCATCTATCCTAGGAAACGGGTACTTGTTCTTGATCGTGACCTTGTTCAACTGTCGGTAGTCTATGCATAGCCGCATCGATCCATCCTTCTTCTTAACAAACAACACTGGAGCACCCCAAGGCAACGTACTCAGTCGGATGAAACCTTTCTCCAACAATTCTTGTAACTTCTTCTTGAGCTCTGCCATCTCTGCTGGAGCCATCCTATATGGTGTCTGTGCAACTGGTTGTGTTCCTAGAACCAGATTGATCTCAAAATCAATCTCTCGAGGTGGAGGAACACCGGGGAACTCATCAGGAAACACATCCGCAAACTCTTGAATGACTGTCACCTCCTCAAGGCTAGGACCCTTTGCCTTGGTATCGACAACGTGAGCTAAGAACGCCTTACAACCTTTCCGCAGCAACTTTTCTGCCATCATTGCTGACACTAGAAACGTCGGAAGAATCTTCCTATCTCCTTGGAAGATCCACTTCTCTCCATCATCATTAAACACTGCCTGCTTGGAACCACAATCCAACACTACCTTATACTTTTCTAAGGTATCCATCCCGAGGATTACATCGAATCCATGCATATCAAGTGGTATAAGATCCACTAGTATACTGTGTCCCGAAAAAGAGAGAACACAGGATGGACACACTTCTCGAAGCATCGACGAACCGTCAAGAGGGGTTTCTAACAACAAGCTATCTTTCTTACAACCAACAGGTAAAAGACAGTTTTCAAGCATACTATGGGCGATAAAAGAGTGCGTAGCACCCGGGTCAACCAGAACAGATATAAAGTTAGAATAAGACAAATTAGAATGAAATAACTCCATCTGACCTGCCACCACTCGTGGGTTGACTATCGCCTCTGGCTGACTCATAGCATAGAATCGAGTCATTTCTTGCTGTCCACATCCTCTGCTTCATTGAGCAGATGATCTTTCTTGTGACGCTTGACCGCGTCCTCTCCCTCTGCTACTACTGGGTTGCGGTCTATCTACCCCTTGCTGATTCTACCTTGGCTATTGTGTCACTTCAACATCTTTCCTTGGGCAGTTTGACTTGAAATGCCCTATATGTCCACAGATATAGCATGCCCTATCCTCAAACTGTGGCCTAGATGGCCCTGCCACTGCCACTGAAGTTGTACTATACGCCTTTGACGGTGAAGAAACATAACCTCTTCCCTTACTTGGAGACCACTGCGACGGTGTACTGGAACCTCTTAACCCAGAAGGTGCTGAAAACCTTGGCTTCTTGAAGCCATCGAACCTCTGTCCCTGGAACTGAGCAGGCCTCTTCTTAGACATGGATTCTCTTTTCTCCCTGACTGAATGTTCAATCCTTCAAACAGACTCCACAAACGTGGCAAACTGCTCTCGGTTCTCCAGCGCAGAAGCAGGTGTTGTCAGCTCAGCACTCAGGCCTTTCTCAGAACGTATGATTCGCCCGTCATCTGTCGCTGCCATGTGAGGATAAAACCTTAACAGGTCCATGAACTTGGCTTCATACTCGGTGATGTTCATCGTTCCTTAGCGCAGGCACTCAAACTGGCTGATCTTCTCGTCTAGATATGTTTTCGGAAAGTATCTGCTGACAAACTCTTGCCGAAAAACCTCCTAACCAATCACCTCACCGGGTCACTTTTCCTCCTCGATGGTCCACCAGTGGCCATCACTGCCCTTCAGAAGGTAGACAGCATGCTTGACTTTATCTGCTTCGGGGATGTCGAGGATCCGGAAGGCCTTCTCAAGACTTGTCAGCCACAGATCTGCATCCGCTGGATCAGCCGTCCCAGCATAGTCCGAAGCTCTGACTCGGCAAAGCCGCTCAAAGGTCTTCCCAATACCCGATGTTTCACCATGGGGAGCCTGTGCTCTCGACGGAGGCATTGGCAATCTCTCTACCATGAGATTCATCGTAGCCATCATCTGCCCCATAAGTTGTTGGTAGGCAGGATTTTCGAGAATGGCTGGGTCAAGTTGGGGAACCTCAAGCACCTGATCTCCATGTGCCTACTCTCCTGCTCCATCAACTGAAGCAGCATCACTGCTCTCGGCAACATGTTCTTCATGATTTCCAGACATCTTGGCTTTTTCTTCCGCTGAGGGCAGAAGATAATTGTAAGAAAATCTGGAAAACTCACGAGAATAGACACAACCTAGTCCTAAATCCCTATAAACTCAACGAACCTAGGGCTCTGATACCAAACTTGTGGTGACACATCCCTCTATCACACAGACAATGAGGTGCCATGCGAAAACGTGCAGAAAACACCATAAACCACCTATTTCCAAAAACACAGGGTAATTAAAACTAATTTTGAGAAGCAGATAAACCAAGAAACCATTACATTCAGATCCTCATCCTGCAAGAAGACAGGTTATATAAACATCTACAAGTCTAGATACGTGTTCACAGCTTAACAGATCAGTTATCTTGTCATCACATGAGTTCATCACCTATTTATATATACATAATGGGCCACATCCGGCCAGTAGCAGGATATACAAGGCTTCAACAGCTATACATCGTAAAACAACGTCAAAATGCCTCCGAGGACCTGAGAGTACAGGGATGACTCTAAGACTCTACTACAAAACAAACAAAACAGCAACATATCCATCTCTTTCCTTCTACTGCTCTTCTTGCTGCTCGGCCGCAACATTGCTGACACGATTTTACCGTGCGTGTAACGCAAGTGCACGCGTCAGAGTAATATAGGCCTTGTGAGGCCCGAGTCGAACACAGGGACACTGAACTGTCGGTAGACTACTTACTAACTACTCGCGATCAGCTAGACCGATTAAAAGGTTTTTGAGAGTTGATTGAAAAATAAAAGAAAAATAAAAGAAAACAAAGCAATCGATTAAATGTTTAGTTTAATCAATTTAGATGGGAATCTTTAGGATTGCGGTTTCACTGCGGTTTCTCGTTGTATTTATTTCTATATAGTTAATCAAATTCGTCTCTCATTCTGGGTATTGGCATGTAGTCAGAATCATTCACTGTCGTGATACAATTCACTACCTAAATCTAGGTCAGTTCCATAGTCGTAGTAACCTATACCCTAAACTAGGTGCATGAAGACCAAACTCTGGGTTTCCACCATTAACCGTACATCACCTTGTTCAAGGAATTCATTAATTAATGTGAATTTCATCTCTTTTCAACCATTAATTCTTCTTTCAAAGCAATTAAAGGCATTAGATTATCATTAGGGTGATCAATCATAATGATATAATGGAGAAAATGAAATCATACCATGGATTTAAGAGACAAAATATGAATTACTATGATAACAATGTCATACAACGATTACCTGGGCTACTCCCGGTCCTAAAGACAAAGGGGATTAGCCTCGCATGTTCATCTCAATGAAAGACATGGTAGAAGAAAGGGAAAACATGGAGAAAATGTGGATAAAAGTAATGTAAACCCCTGAATGGAGGAGATCCAAGCATTCCTCGACATAGAATGCGTGAACTACAGCCTTCCGACGGTGGAAAATGATTTTTGCATCTCTCGGAATGATCGGGGCGTGCTTCTGGGCTCTGTTCTCATCTCCACACCTCCTCGGGACTTGTGCAGTGGCTAATGACGTGATAGTATCCTTAGGGCCACCGTCATTAGGTAAAATCACCACTTTATATCACCAAAATATCACCACCATCGGATTCGGGCCGATCTGGAATAGAAACTGATCTGACGGCGTTGATACCATCGACGCGAGTTGATGGTATCGACCCGTCATAATATCGGCAGGTTTCCTTTCTTCTCTGACATTCCGCCTAATGCAGACTCGATACCATCGATGCGGGTCGATGGTATCGACACATTTAAGCATCAGTTTTGTCACCATTCTGACGCTTCAGCTGGGCATCATCGATAGTATCGACATTGCATCGATACTATCGACAGGTTGATTGTTGGCTCGCTGAAGGTATCTCGATACCATCGACTTCCCAGTCGATGGTATCGACTCATCTTGGCTCCTTGCGGCTGTCTCATTGTGACTGTGTCGATACTACTGACGGATGTCGATGGTATCGACAGCTGTGTATATGCGTTTTTTCTGAAATTGCAAGACAAAGCCAAATCAGCTATGCTAACATGCGTCAATATGATCATTTATAATCGAAAAGATAAAATATGCGAGATTTGATACAGAATGAGATCATAGAATAAAGCATATGAATCATGCAATATTAACCACCAAAGTGACTAATAAACACTGAAAACACATGTAAAACAAGTCCATAAAAGTGACTCAAAATCATCGCATCAAACTCCCCTAAGCTTGAACATTACTCGTCCTCGAGCAGAAGAACTATAGAATAAAATTGCAAAGGTCAACTAAAGAACATATTATCATAGCAGACCTTGCCAAATGATCCCCACCAGACATTCACATACCGGACCTCACTGAGCACAGAATGATAATTACCCTCTAGGCGACAATGATCATTCATAAGAGATATCCACCCCAAGATTGATGAACACTATCAAATAAGGCAGTTAATATAATAAAATCCTCCGGTTCAGACTTGGTGCATCTTTGTGATCTTCTATCTACGTTGCTCGTTTCCTAACTACCATCTAAATGGAAGCAGATCTCCTGATACTAATGAGTGAGGAGATAATCACGAGTGGTCTACCAATTCAAGCAACGGGTGGATGGAATAGGTGGTTGTGGAAGAAATGGAAGCATGTAACAGTCAATCATGCAATACAAAAATTAATGACCTATCATGATGCAAAATGCACGTGAAAATGTCCTAATGCTACATTTTAGGTGGAATGATGCATGCACTATCATTCTATCCCAATGAGAGACAGAATATCTACAAACCTACACATGTGCTTGTTCTTCTTATTCTGCATGTGAACAAATTCCTTTCTCCCTTTGATCTTCATATTTTTTTTCCAAGCCCTTATCTTGCTTAATAGAACAAGATGAAATTTTCAATATCTTTTCTTGGGCTAATTCACATATCTACTTTTTTTATTATTATTCTTAAATTTTCAGAGAGTATGAAATAAGTCCTTTATTTGCAGAAGAAGCAAGACACACCATTGTACAAAATGATTAAAATCATGCAAAATGCAACTAAAATGACATTGACATGCACTCTAAAAATTTTGAATGCAGGATCATAATGCAACATTTTTTTCTTTTCAATGCAACAAGTGTAAACACTAAATACAATGCAAACCTAACTACATGGTATGCAATCAAGAAATGACAAACTGTATAGTGCTCCCAATTCTTATGGTGGAGTGCTAAATGAGATGAAGTGGATAGATCACAAGATTAATTGACAGAACCATTGAAAGATATTATATGTCCCTCCTTACTGACATGTGTACAATCAAGAGGTTTCTATCTTTCATTTTAGATTAAAGTCTCATTACCATTTGATCAGTTTAGGCTCAACATTCCATTCCGTCCACTTTTCTTGAATTTTAGGCATGCACAGTTGTGGTTTTATGTTTTAAAGTTGACAAACCCAATTATTTTCATAAGCCATATGCTCAAATTCAAACAAAGCAAGCTCACAATTTTATTAAAAATTTTCAAATTGACCCCTAACTCCCATGTGACAAACAAAGAGATGACACATTTGTATAGACATCCATGATTACACTAGATAGAATGTGGATCCTAAAAACTAAGAAAATTTCTAGAATAACAGAAAAGGCAATAAATGATAAAAACTAAAAGTAATACAGATAGAAAAAGATAGAAACTATTCCATCTCCCCCCCAAGCTTGAATTCGACTATGGCCTCATAGTCAAAAACTATCTTAACAGGTGGAACAGTGATACCATTTATTGTTCAGGTGGTGGGTACTGTAGGGCAGTGGGATCCCAAGATGGATATTGCCCCCGGAAGTTTGGATCATATCTATCCCTCCTTTAAAAACTGAAATTGACGCCACTGTCACTCTGTCGATACCATCGACAGGTGGTAGATAGTATCGACCCTTTCTGTGTCAAATACCCTCGCGAGGCACGGGCGCGTCTTCCTCACTGCTACCGGGTCGATACCATCAACAGGTATGTCGATGGTATCGACTTCACTGAGATGGATTTCTCTAAAAATCTTCAGGGATCTCGCGACTTCGTGGTTGATACTATCGACCTGGAGTTATCTTTTTCTTCGACGTCGTTGATGGTAGGTCGATACCATCGACGAGGCCGTCGATGGTATCGACTCAGAAAAATTTCTACAGCCGCTTCCCTATACCCACGTCGCTACCATCGACACTATGGTCAATGGTATCGACCTTGATTCAGTACTGCACACTAAGCAAAATGATTATGGTATCATTTTTACACTAAAAATGAAATTAAACAAGACTAATTTGCAAATGTGAAAGAAACTGAAGGAAATACAAATTAAAACTACCGATGGTTGGGTTGCCTCCCAACAAGCGCCCTAATTTAACATCTTAGGCTAGACGAAATCAAGCTCATCAACATGGGCCATCGAGAAGTATTCTTGAGGAATCACTCGGCAATTTGAACTCAATTCTTTCCTTACCGATCCCTAATGTCAAGGTACCTCTCCCAATAGCAGTAATAACACCATCCATAGATTGAAACGGCCTACCTAGTAGCATCTCACAACCCTTTAACTGCGGCATGTCCATGATAATAAAATCCACGGGAAAGATGAATCTGTCGACTTTGACAAGTACATCCTCACACACCCCATACGGCTTAACAATAGACCCATCTGCCAACTCAATAGTCATGGCAGATTTCTTTAGTATCTTCAATCCAAGCTTTTGGAACGTGGCCAACAGCATAAGGTTTATGCTAGCGCCTGAATCACACTGTGCGTGTGGAAAGTAATGGCCGCCAATTAAGCACGGTATGTAGAATATCCCAGGATCTTTCATCTTCTTTGGTAAACTCCCATGGATAATTGAGCTCACAGTCTCATTCACCAAGCAAACGTCTGTGTCTTTTATTTGCCTTTTCTTGGTGATGATGTCCTTGATAAACATCCCATATGCTGGAATCTTCTCTAGTGCCTCCACTAGCAGAATGTTAATATGAAGCTTCCTAAACATCTCCAAGAACTTCTTGTAATGCCTATGTTGTTTCTTCGGCTTCAGACTATCTGAAAAAGGAACAATTGGCTCCTTTATACGCTTTTGCGGTGGCACATATGGGCTATTTGGGGTCTCCTCCCCTAAGCTTGCTTCAATGTCACCCTCTGGCATAGGCTTTGGCACATCATTCAAAGTTGGTGTGACTTGTGGCTGATCATCTTTCTCGGTGGTTGTAGCTCCACCATGAAGTATGGCATTCACCTGGTCCTCTGGCCTAGGTGTGGGCACGGCTGTGATGGTTTCTTGGCAGGATTTTCTAAATGGGAAATATCTACATGGTAGTCCATATAAGCTGCGGGATATGGTACTCTAGGTTTAGCCTCCGTGTCAAATTTCATTTTGCCTTTTTCATGGGCCTCCACCACCGGGGGCTCTGCCTCCTTAATCACATATATATACTTCACTTGATGATGTACTGGAGCAACCTCTGCATTCCCAGCTGGTCTTTGTTGATTTATTTGCTTCATGGCTGCCATCTCATTGGCGATTTGAGTCACCGTCGTCTCTAATGTCCTCATCTGCACTCCATGACTTTGCAATGTCTGCCCAAATTTATTTAAAATCTCGCCCTGGGACTGTAACTGCTTGGCGAACGTACTCATCATCTCTTGATTTTGTTACACCACTTGACTGAGCAAGTCGGTGCTTTTAACCTCCGCCTTTGATTGTGACTTTGAATCTGGATCTTGTAGGAAGTTGTTTGGATCCTTCCATGAGAATTTTTTGTCCTTCCTCCAAGCATAATCATTGTTCCTATAGCCCTGTTGTTTCATAAATTTCACTTGGGCCTCCTCATCAGATTCTTCCTCTTTCTCCACGAGCTTCTTGGTTATGAGATCCAATTTGTCATTCAATTCTTTGATGGCTTTGGCATCCCCTGTAACTTTAACTTGTTTCGGTGCATCTCTATCACCCCAGGACTGCTTTTTGGCCATATTCTTCAAAATCTCCCAACACCTAGTACCAGTGTTGTTCAAGAAGAACCCCGAACCTGCTGAATCCAAGTTGCTTCTATCATGCTCAGAAAGAGCAAAATAGAAAATCTTGACCTATTTCTCCTTGTCCAGCCCATGATGTGGGCACCTCCTCAGCATTATCTGAAAGCACTCCCAAGTCTCAGAATATATCTCCCCAGCCCTTTGACAGAAATTGTGGATCTTCCATACTAGGTCATTGGTTTTCTCCGGTGGAAAGAATCTCTCGAAGAACACCTCGATCATTTGATCCCAAGTCTCAACGGTCTCATCATCAAGGTTATGCAACCATTCCCGTGCATTACCTGCAAGAGAGCTGGGGAACAGCTTCAAATATAGTGTCTCCTGTGGAAACCTATCTATCTTGATCATATCGCAATTTTCCACGAAAGTGCTGATGTGGGCAACAGGGTCTTCATTCTTCAGCCCGTGAAATGCCTGAGACTTGATCAAGTTTATCAGTGTCGGATCAATCTTATAGGTTGGAATGTTAACTGTCTATTTTTTTATCGGCCCCTTTGATGCTGATGAGGAAGAAGCCTTTATCTTCTCCCATATTGTCTGTTCTTCTGCCATGGCTTCTGGTTCAGAGTCCGAATATATATCCTCAGGTTGATCGTGAATATTGTTCTCTTCGTTGTCTGATCCCAACGGTGGAACCTCTGGTGATGGCAGTGTGTAGTCTGTGCTACGCGTCCTCACCATGCACTAGTACTTGCAGGGTAATAAATTTGATTCAGTACAGTGCTAGACGATTGCTAAATATGAAAGATAAATGATGAATTTCAAAAACAATAATAAAATAAAAAGTGGCCTATAGTGGCCGCTTGCGGCACTCGTAGTGCCGACATTTGCCGTATCCCCGGCAACGGCGCCAAAAAACTTGACACGATTTTACTGTGCGTGTAACGCAAGTGCACACGTCAGAGTAATATAGGCCTTGTAAGGCCCGATTCGAACACAGGGACACTGAACTGTCGGTAGACTACTTACTAACTACTCGCGATCAGCTAGACCGATTAAAAGGTTTTTGAGAGTTGATTGAAAAATAAAAGAAAACAAAACAATCGATTAAATGTTTAGTTTAATCAATTTAGATGGGAATCTTTAGGATTGCGGTTTCACCGCGGGTTCTCGTTGTATTTATTTCTATATAGTTAATCAAATTCGTCTCTCATTCCGGGTAGTGGCCTGTAGTCAGAATTGTTCACTGTCGTGATACAATTCACTACCTAAATCTAGGTCGGTTCCACAGTCGTAGTAACCTATACCCTAAACTAGGTGCATGAAGACCAAACTCTGGGTTTCCACCATTAACCGTACATCACCTTGTTCAAGGGATTTATTAATTAATGTGAATTTTGTCTCTTTTCATTAATTCTTCTTTCAAAGCAATTAAAGGCATTAGATTATCATTAGGGTGATCAATCATAATGATATAATGGAGAAAACGAAATCATACCACAAATTTAAGAGACAAAATATGAATTACTATGATAACAATGTCATACAATGATTACCCGGGCTACTCCCGGTCCTAAAGACAAAGGGGATTAGCCCCACATGTTCATCTCAATGAAAGACATGGTAGAAGAAAGGGAAAACATGGAGAAAACGTGGATGAAAGTAATGTAAAACCCTGAACGGAGGAGATCCAAGAGTTCCTCGACGTAGAATGTGTGATCTACAGCCCTCCGGTGGTAGAAAACAACTTCTACGGCTCTCGGAACGATCAGGGCGTGCTTCTGGGCTCAGTTCTCTTCTCCACACCTCCTCGGGACTTGTGCAGCGGCTAATGACGTGATAGTCTCCTTAGGGCCGCCGTCATTAGGTATAATCACCACTTTAGATCACCGAAATATCACCACCGTCGGATTCGGGCCGATCTGGAACAGAAATTGATCTGACGCGACGCGAGTCGATGGTATCGACCCGTCATAATATCGGCAGGTTTCCTTTCTTCTCTGACATTTCGCCGGATGCAGACTCGATACCATCGATGTGGGTCGATGGTATCGACACCTTTAGGTGTCAGTTTTGTCACCATTCTGACGCTTCAGCTGGGCATCATCGATAGTATCGACATTGTGTCGATACTATCGATGGGTTGATTGCTGGCTCACTGAAGGTATCTCGATACCATCGACTTCCCAGTCGATGGTATCAACTCATCTTGGCTCCTTGCGGCTGTCTCACTGTGACTGTGTCGATACTATCGACGGATGTCGATGGTATCGACAGCTGTGTATATGCATTTTTCCTGAAATTGCAAGACAAAGCCAAATCAGCTATGCTAACATGCGTCAATATGATCATTTATAATCGAAAAGATAAAATATGTGAGATTTGATACAGAATGAGATCATAGACTAAAGAATATGAATCATGCAATATTAACCACCAAAGTGAATAATAAACACAGAAAACACATGTAAAACAAGTCCATAAAAGTGACTCAAAATCATCGCATCACCCGCGACCACCACCACGTCTAGCGCGAACACCTAAAAAGGTTGTAAACTAACGGGGTGAGACACACAATCCCAGTGAGAAACATAACTCCCCGCTGAAACCATAAAACCTCATAAAGGTTAAAGCAACAACAGTAGATAACTGATAAAGCGTAGAATAAGAGCAGCATAATAAACAAGAGTGTTATTACCATCGAGCTTACCAAGATGCACGGAAGGCATATAACCAAGCATTTCTTATGGAACATGATTGACAAGATAAGATTTATAAGATCTTACCACCTAACATAAGGAATCATATAAGTAACTACAAGGTACAATAAGATCAACTACACAAGCAGGGCCTCAACCAATGTTTCGTGTTTTGCCTTAAGCAATAAATACTATTCGGCTGGATTACATATTATTATGCCATGAGGAAGTGAGCCGCACCACTCAGATCCAACCGACGGCTGCGAAACCCGGAGCCGGTGCCATACAAGGTCAATGGAAGAACCGGACTCCACGACCTCACTACCTCGTGGTCAGTGTACGAGAACCAAAGTAGGACCGCAGTCTCATGCTTAAGTGGCCTCAGCCACAGGGTCAGCTCCCGTAGGCTACCCTTTATCTAGCCCGCCTTGGTACAGGTCTCGGCGCTAGTATATCTGGGCCACGGGCCAGTTCACCATGCTCCCTGAGTCATGAACGCATTCATGCTTATATCACATATCCTGAGCCATGGGCATGTTCACCATGCTCCATATATCCTGAGTCTGCAACCACAGTTGCACTCAAATCCTCTCTATTTTAGGCTAGGAGAAACCTCGCATATTCAGCAATATGCGCTCCGGGTTAACCCGTAGGAGAACCCATTTCACCATCACTAACTACTGACGATGATGGATCTATGGCCATGGCAAACTACATAATATGTTCCACTGTAATTAGTTAGTATATTTTAAATGGATTGTTGAGGCAACTAGGTTGTAACACATACATAACATTAAGCTATATTATTGTTACCACCATCATATTATTCCGGGATCTCAATCCCTCATCACAAGAAACCACTACCTCATAAGGCATGCTCGTCACTGGGAATAATAACCCTTGATTTCATCATTAGAGGATAACACCTCAACTAGGCACTTTAGCCAAACCCAGGTCCTCAGGCCTAAACACATTACACAGGTGATGCATGTTATCTCATCAGCAAGAGTGACCATCAATGTAGTGTTATTCAAAAATATATACCTCATAGCCCTTTACCTGGCTATGCATCCGCATGAAACACATGCATGGTTAGTATACACAATCATAAAGATAACTGAAGCCATCATGGATTAACAGAAGGATCATGTTATCAAACATAGGGCAACATTGATGATTATACGCTTTATCATTCATGCCTCAAACCTGTGACCATAGGCATGGGTCACATCATCATGTGAAGCAACTCATATACTTCCAAGCTTATCATTACTCATCATTATTTATATATATATATATATATATATATATATATATACAGGATTCAAGATGATCATAAACACATGTAATATCATGCCATTAGAGTTTTAGATATACATGTCATGTTTACATAGGTGCGTTCTACTATATCAATCACCTCACTATATAAAACATGTCAAAGGTTCACAACCCATAATCCATAGCTCATCATTAACAAGGAAGTGATTGCATGATAAAGATCTAACATATGGGTTTCCGGGTGGAACATGACCCTCACTAGAAGTGCCCACTACCCTCACAAGAAGTGTGACGGGCAGGGCGCCCCCACTAGAGGTGGTATCGGGCAGGGTAACTACCCTCACAAAAAGCATATCAGCCTATACACATATCGGCCAACCACAACAAGGATGTCAGGCTAGCACCACAGGATGTGTCGTGCAACCATGGGGTTAGGGTTATAACGGGCAACAACTATCATATCGGCTAGAGCCATGGCGCCCAGGCCAACCCTGTAACGTCCACTAAGAACACACATCTTCCTTCGATGCAAGGGCACCAAGGGAGAGCCTATCGTCCAACCAAGCTAGCCTCATCCTATCAGCTAACACACAAGGCAAAGACCAAGGTGTATCGCCCAACCCAACCTCAACATATCGACCCATAACTCTAGTCCAAGAGAGGGTATCGTGCAATACCATCCCCAAGCCATATCGTACAAGATACAACCTAACAAGATCATTATCAACCTCAAGCACAAGGGCACCAAACCCTAATTGATCAAGAATATCGGCTCACCTCTCAACAACCAAGAGAGAGGGGTCTTGCACAACCTCTTATCACAATTTGGGAAACCACAAGGATCAACCTCAACATAAGGCTTCATCTACAAAAAAAAAACTCACCTCTCGAATCCATGGTGAGAGGAGGGTGTTGCTCAAGCAACTAGAACACAAGCTCACCTCTCAACTTGAACGAGAGAGGGGTGTTGCCCACATTACTAGAGCTCAAGCTCACTCCTCTAGACCAAGGAGGGAAAGGAGTGTTGCTCAACAAAGAAACCCTAAAACATGGTTCGGCCAACTAGGTGCAACAAGAAAGAAACTTATCTTAGAACATACATGGCCGATTATAAACATATAGAAACATACAAGAAGGTAATATGGTTAGGGTTAGGAGTTATGTAACCCGCCTTAAGCAAGCTCCAAGATCCTAGCACCAAGCAACACCTTCGGCCACCTCCAGAGGAAGAAGAAGACTCCAAAGAGAAGGATCGGCCACCAAGCTTTGCAAAGGAAGAGTTTCGTCCACCAAGGAAGAGAGAAACCAAGGAACTAAAGAGATCCTTAGAAAGAGAAAGAAGGTACATATCTAGGAGAGGGTGGAGGAGAAACCAAGGTAAGACAAAGCAAGGTGTCGCCCACCAAAGGACACTTATCCATGGGCAATGCCACTTCCTTATCTCGCCTTAAACACATGTCCAAGGCCATTGCCACATGCAAGCATCAAAGGGTCAAAGGGGGGTCCATGGCCGATACACCCCATCTCCATGCCCGACTCACCTTCCTGGGCGACACACCCATGGCCGATACAAGGAACTCTTGCCCGACACAAGGTCCAACAAGGCAAGGGCAAGGTTCAAGCAAGGCATAACAAGGCCCAACAAGGTTCGTCCAAGCCCAAGGCAACTCAAGCAACAAGCCCAGCCCTTCCTCTCAACACAAGAGGAAGCAAGGAGAGAGAAGAACACTTCTCAAGGTGACAACTTGCCCATAAACCCTAGACTTGGGTAAATTGCAAGTAGGACCTCCAACACTCAACAAGCACAACAAACCCTAATCACCATTTAAAGGTGATTAGCAAGCAACTAAACACCAGGGTTAAGCAAAACAAACAGGATAAGCCCTAGACGGAGGTCAGGGTCCTTACAGCTGCTACAGCCATATATCTAACAATCCCCACAAAGTCCAATGTGTAGTGTGCTCTACCATTTAGTCCTTCATATCGTGCTTTCAGAAGATACCTTTCGGTTTGGATCTACCTAAGTTATCCAACTTTGACTCCTGTAGGAACTAGGTGAACAAAAGTCTAGAACCTGAACCTTGTGTACAAGAGTATAGGTTGGTAACAACACAATAAAGACATGGTAGAAAAGAAAACAATGCATTAAGGCCATGCATACAAAAAAGGATATGATGATTGATATTAGAGAACAACCCAAATCTCCTGTTGTGACCTACACAACATCAATCACTTAGTTGGAGTCTCTAAGGATGTACTGCTAACATTCTGTCCTAAGACTTGACACCATTCAAAGACTAATCTCTTACTAAGTTGCAGTCATGACACTAATAGGTTTCCATGAGATAGACACACAGATATTAGAAGCATCAAACAAGAATACATAGTGTCATATAATTCACTCGACAGCTTGTTATTACCAAATTGAACCCAATTTGTGGGATCTCCACTCTTTTGGGTTGGGTTGCTACTGCCTGCAAATCTATAGGGGTTTCAGTCCCATCCCCAACCTGGATTTTTCCACTAAAGGCAAGGTAAGTCCTTTAGTGAAAGGATCAGCTGTATTATCTTTGGTACCGACGTAGTCCATAGCCACGACCCCATTAGACACTAACTCCCTTACAGATTTCAATCTGACTTGGACGTGTCTACGTTGTTTTTTATTGTACTTGGAACTCTTTATCTTAGCAATAGTTGTAGTGCTATCACAGTGAACTCAAATTGCAGGAAGCGGCTTCATTACCATAGGTAAATTGGACATAAGTCCATGTAGCCATTTGGCTTCCAATCCAGTTTCATCTAAAGCACACAACTCTGCTTCAAAAGTGGACCGAGACAATATGGTATGTTTCTTAGACCTCCAGGAAACAACTGCTCCTCCCAACATGAATACATATCCTGAGACACCATTACTCCAAGAATTCATGGCAATCCAGCTTGCATCACTATATCCTTCGACTACAAAAGGATGTTTACCATAATGCATCCCAAGGGAACAAGTTCCCTTGATATACCTCAGAACTCTATCAAGAGCTTCCCAATGGGTCTTGTCAAGACAACTGGTGTATCTACTTAACTTGCTCACGACAAACGTAATGTCTGGACGTGTGCAGTTCATAAGATACATCAAACTTCTGATAATCTAAGAGTATCGTAATTGAGACATTGGAACCCCAGTCTCATTCTTGAATAAGGCCTTGGATGAATCATATGGAGTCTTAATAGGTTTATGAGATGTGTACTCTTACCTCTCCAGTATCTTCTCAACATAGTGAGACTGTGAGAGAGTTATACCATCAGTAGACCTAATGATTTTAAGCCCTAAAATCACATCAGCGACACCCATATCCTTCATCTCAAACTTGCTACACAAGAATGACTTTGTCTCATTTACTACTTTCATATCGGAACCAAAAAGCAGGATATCATTGATGTATAAGCATAACAAAATGAATCCATTATTGACAATTTTACAGTAGAGACACTTATCAAAATCTTTAGAAATAAAGCCGAACGATGATAACACATAATCAAATTTCTCATGTGATTGCTTAGGGGCTTGTTACAAGCCATATAATGACTTAACAAGTTTACACACTTTGGACTCATTCCCACGACCCACAAATCCCTCAGGTTGTTCCATATATATCTCTTCCTAACAATCAGCGTGTAAGAACACGGTCTTCACATCCATTTGATGGATATAGAGATTATAAATGGAAGCCAATGCTATAAGCACTTGAATTGTGGTCATACGGGAAACAGGTGAATAGGTATCAAAATAATCTATTCCTTCACTTTGTGTGTGACCCTTAGCAACTAACCTAGCCTTATACTTATTGATTGTCCTGTCTACATTAAGTTTCTTCTTAAAGATCCATTTGCAACCAACTGTTGAACAACCAGGAGGCAAATCCACAAATTCTCAAGTTCCATTCGAGAGAATTGATTGGATTTCATCATTAGAGGCTTCTTTCCAAAACTTAGCTTCTGGAGATTCCATAGATTGTTTGAAAGTGACAAGATTATCCTCAACATTATAAGTGAGAAACACATTTCCAAAGTCCTTGGATGTCCTGGACCGTTTACTTCTCCTTGGTTCAACTATTTCTTTAAAATCATCAAATTCAGAAATAGCTTTTTCTGAGTCGCCCCCCACATTTGTCATTCTTTCCACGTGCTCATGAATGGAACCTGTGGTGAATGAATCCTCTTGAGATACTTCATTGGGCACACCAGTTTTCATGGGAAATACATCCTCAGAGAATGTAGCATCACGTAATTCCACAATCATATTGATCTCAATGTCTGAGAAATCAGATTTTACTATAAAAATCTATAGGCATAACTTGTCTCTACATACCCCAAGAATATGGAATCAACCGTTTTCAGTCCCAATTTCTTCCTTTTGTGTTCAGGGACAAGTACCTTAGCAAGGCACCCCCACACTCGAAGATATTTGAGACTCGGTTTTCTTCCTCTCTATAACTCAAACGGACTACTCTTTACATGTTTATGAGGAACTCTATTCAAAATATGACAAGCTGTATTCAAAGCTTCCCCCCACATGAAGTTGGGTAAACCTGAGCTCTGGATTAAAGAATTAACCATATCTATTAGGGTTCGATTTTTACGTTCGGCTATCCCATTAGACTGTGGTGAATAAGGAGCGGTAACCTCATGAACTACACCATTTGATTGGAAAAATTCCAAAAACAAATTCAAGGTGTATTCTCCTCCCCTATCAGACCTTAATCGTTTAAGTATTTTTCCAATTTGAGTTTCAGCTTCTTTCTTATAGATTTTAAATTTATCCAATACCTCATCTTTACTTCTAAGTAAAAATACATAACAGTATCTACTCGCATCGTCAATAAAAGTTACAAAATAACGGTTTTGATCCCTAGTAGCAATTCCATTAAATTCATAGAAATTTGTATGCACTAAATCCAAAAATTTTTAATTCCTATTCACAGAATGAAAGGGCTTCCAAGACAGTTTAGCTTGCACACATATTTTACATTTATTATTGCTAATTTTAGATTTAGGGATTAAATTTTGATTCATCATACGCTTCATTGAGGAAACATTAACATGTCCCAAATGTGAATTCCAAACGTCGGATGATATAAGATTCATGCATACATAACTATAATCATTCAAATTTAAAATGGAATTTGAAACAGGTTCAACATGAATTTTAAATAAGTTCTCCACATCACATAAATACCCCTTGCCAAAAAATAAAGAATCGCTAAGGTGTGTAATAATAGACTTATTACATTTGTAGTTTACTCTATAACCTTCCCTAACTAAAATTATGCCACTAAGGATATTGTGTCGAATGGTTGGAACATGTCTGACCCTATGAAGAGTCAACACCTTCCCCGAAGGGAACTTCAAGTCCACTTGTCCTTCGCCTTTGACTTCTGCAGAGCTGGAATCGCCCAAAGTCACAGACTGACCTCGAGAGGCCTAGTAAGACACAAACAAGGACTTATCAGTACACACATGTACATTAGCCCCAGTGTCAATTATCTAATGAAGTGGTTCAAAAATACAAAGGATTTCACATTTGATAGACACGTACCCATCATTGAGGTTCTAGGATGTAGTCATCATGTTGACCACAGCCTCCTCAGTTGCAGATGTGGCAGCTTTCTTTGCCTTCTTAGAAGGACAATCCTTATTCCAGTGTCCAACATGTCCACAAGTCCAACAAGATTTGTTCTTCGGTTTCTTCTGGATCTTGGCCTTAGGTTTATGTGCATTCTTAGTTTTCTTATCTTTAGTGGTTTTAACAGTAGTAAAATTAACAGTAGGGTTTGCATCAGTAGGCACCTTGACTGACTTTTCTTTTAAATGTTCTTCTTGTATGTTTATATCCATCATTAGTTCTTCCATTGTATGTGTTCTTTTGCAGTGCTTCAGAGACATACCAAACGATTCCCATGACTTAGAGAACTTTTCTATGATAGACATAACAACGAACTTCTCAGGCAATACCATCTTGGCATCTGAGGCTTCATGAACTAGGAGTTGAACATCGTGTGTTTGATCAAAAATAGACTTACCCTCTACCATCTGAAACTTAAGAAATTTAGACATGCAGTACTTTTCAGCACTTTTGTTTTCAGTACTAAAATTCTTAATTAATGATTCCCACAAAACTTTGGACGTAGTGACATGCGGCTTTGAGTAAGAGTCATAAATTTTGTTATTTAAACTAAACAGAATCAAACCGCGGCTCGTTTTGTCACCCTTCTTCCAATTAGCAATTATATTTCCATTATCAGGAATAGTATCATCAGATTTAAGTTCGGTCTCTTCTAAGTACTAATCAAAACTCATAATATTTAGCCAAATTTGCATCCAACTCTGCCAACGGGCACAGTTGGTACCAGTAAAAATTTTAGGCAAACATGGCTGGTATCAATTTTATTTCCAGAACCACCCTGACCGGCTATTGTTAATTAACGACAGATACTGATTTCTTTAAGACTGTTGAATAAAAATTAGGTTTTTACGCCGTTACATGCAACAACGACAAATGCAATGAATTAACGTTTTCAGGAAAGATCCAGATAAGAAGCAGAAGAATAAACAATGTAGGAGAAAGTAAACTGAGTTAGGAACCTGACCGGATCGTTCGTTGAAAAATGAACAAGTTTTACTTAAAGAAATCAGAGCCGCACAGTCCTCCAGGACAACGTCGTTCTCCCAGTCGACCCGTTCACGAACCTGAAAAGAAGTGTCACGTTTGCATAGAGGAACAGATGCACCACCACCAGTGTAGCACAACAACTGCAGGAACTACCGCCTGACAGGTTGCGTCTTGAAGGAAGAAGGTGAACGACTTTGTCGCTTCCAAGAGAGAGATCTCCAAGCAACAAGCAGGAGCGATGATGGCAGACTCTGGGATTATGGCTAGCAAAACACTCGTATGAATGGCTGACGGTAGTGTTCGAAGAGATGTATTTAACCCTAATGACCGGATGCCTATTTATAGCCTTACACGCCCCACTAATTCTATTTCTGTTAAGACGCGACCACTCGGTTGCTCTTGTACATATTGCAGAAAAATTTCACAAAAGAGACACTTTCTAGTTATGATTAATAAATCTAAATATGAAAGAAATAATTAATTAAATGAGTAATTAATTTCCTAGTTGTATCCTAGTGTAAAAAGAAGACAGAAGACGGAAAATATTCTCCACAAACCACAAGCAGCCCAAGCTTGAGCCCGGCGTGGTGCGCGCGCGTACGTATTGTGGTCACCCCACCCACCAAGGAGGTAAGCATACCCTCCTCCGAGGACCACTTAGACACTAGTGCAACATGTGATCCTACATATAAGGACCACAAAAATTCTAAGAGTGAGCAATATGGGATCAAACTTTTTTACCATTTACACTAGAGACAAAACTACTTTTCTCACATATACTAGCTACACTACATTGGGCTTAAGACATGCTATATACATGGGTGCTATAGCCATATATCTAACGGTCTCTTATCGCTATCTTCTACGAGAATGCTCTTTCGTCTACCCGTTGGTTGGCTTTTGACCAACATATCCTATATAGTATATATATATAGTGAGAGAGGGGCATCCACAGGAAAAGTATGATTCAGTTGCGGGAACTATTTCCTAATCCGAAGGATGTCATTGGGAAATAAAAACGCCAAACCTAGCCTTCTCCATCATTTTCCTCCGCAGTCTCGATTATCGTCGTCTCTCCACAGGCGCGGCCGCGTGAGACAGGTCTTTCGTGAGTTCGTCTATGCGTTGGCTGAATAATAATAATAATAATAATAATAATAATAATAATAGGTGCGTATGGAAAGAGTAAAACTCAGTAGTAACGGGAACCGTTTCCTAATCCAATTGCTACCTATAACTTTTATAATTTGAAACTCTTCGTATTCCTCCAAATTTTAGGACTGCCCAATGTCATTAATAATTACTTGAGTTTTATACGAGGAACCAAAATTTCATAAAAAGTGAGATATATATGACAAGTTGGAAAAAATAAATATGCAGGCCGACTTCTTAAAATGATATCTAATATGCAACCTTTAATAAATTGTATCAAAATGTCTTTTTTCGATGCAATGTGAATTTCTATCGGTGGCACTATATTTCTGAGTGCATAACTATATATTCCTGATTATTGAATGGGTAGAATATAATTTTATTTTTTATTTTCTTTGTTTTAAAGTGCAAAAGTGGTGTAGTGATTTCTACTCTTATTTCCTCTCATTTTTATTTACATTAAAAAAATGAAGATATAATTTTATTTTTAGATCTATAGGCTTTGATATCTAGAAAGGACTGTGGTCAAATTTGTTGTTCATGTTATTGTAAAGATATTTTTGTGATTCAATGTTGTGATGATAAAAAATATAACTGGTATGTCGATAACTGAATTAAACTTTTAACAAATAAGACTAATGATAGTTGGAATTTTCATCAAGCAAATGTGAGAAACTAATTTAAATGGATAAACTTGTCCATCGTGTGGTTGGGGAAGGGGCTTTAGCGAGCATTGATTGTTAAAATTAAGAAGTCAGTTATATAAAGAGTTAGAAAAAGAAGGAATGTTGGGATGGATTACATTTATAGAAATGCAGTAAAATTATTTGAGGGAATTAAAGAGAAGATAAACTTAAAGTGAGCATTAGTGGAAGTTGGTTACTAATGATCCCAAGAATTAGTTATAGTAGATTGAGGAGTTGATTAAAGGAAAGTTCGCCAATATGACAGTTGGTTAAAGTCATATGAGGAAGCATCTGAAAGAAAAGAAATAAAATTCACAAACTTTTTCTATTAGGTGGACGTCTCTCTCTCTCTATATATATATACATATATATATACACATATATATACATATATATATGTATGTATGTATATATATATAGAGAGAGAGAGAGGGATAGAGAAAGTCATGCTAGAATATACTCGAGTGTATTCAGAGGAGAATACACTCAAGTAGTTTTTCATGATGCATTTTTTTTTCAAAAATCTAATCTGTTGATCTTCTTAAACATCTTGTGAATAGATCATAAGAAAACTTTGAGCACATTTGGACATTTATAGGTCATGTTATAAAGACCGCTAAAATTATGCACTTCAAATTAGTTTCGCTCGTCAGTTTTTTTTCCCTTGGATGAGTGACTTACACTCATCCAAATGGGCTCAAAATTTGTATGTGGCCTAGTTATAGTATGACGGTGAAGATCAATGGTTTACATTTTGCAAAAAATAGTTTTGATATGCAAACACACTTGAGTGTATTCGTGTGATCTGTACACTCGAGTGTATTCTTGCCTGACTATATATGTGTGTGTGTGTGCGTGTGTGTGTGTGTGAAACCAAACACACACATATATAAATACAAATATCTCACACATAGAGTTGTAGATATATCAATCCACATAAATGGACTGGACCGTATCAGTTATATAGTATGGCATAGTCTTGGACTACCTTGAATTTGGGGTCCGGTCTATGGTAGTCTATTTTTCTTAAGTTTGGCACTTAGTATGATACAAAATTGATTGTAATGCCTTATGACTATCTCAAAAAAAAAATGTGATATGTCACATTTAATAAAAAAATATCAAATTTTCATTTTAAAGGCATTGATATGAGTACTGAGCACATCGCTAGTCATTTAATTTGATTAAAATCCTTACATTTATAGTAAAGGGTTGAATCCTAAAGGACAATGTTTTTATGATATCGTTCAAACAATTCGTTAAGAACAATATTTAGATCTAGTTTTTTTAGAATGATTATGAATTAAGAAATAGTTTGAAGATTGCTAAGTAAAAAATGATTAAATCGAGTTTATTCACGATAAAGGACACTAGGACGTGCTGGTTTCACCATCACTTCCTGCACAGTTATATGATCATTACAACTTAATAAACTCCTCATTAATCAAACTATGACCAAATAGATTCATCTCCTTTCAAAACAAATTCATAAGGACTAAATTTTGTGTGGGCTCGAGGTCTCGTTACCCATGGTTCGTGATTCGATCATCCTACAAGATCCCTTTTATGATTGCATCCAGAATCCTACACATCCATTTGGTAATCTAACACTAAGTTTCGTAGTCTCTACGCTTAGGATTATATCAAACATGCTAAAAGATAGATCAATTCGAATAGCAAGCAAAAAATGAATGGATAAAAGTTTAACCATGTGATGAAAATTGAGTTCAACAACAACGAGACAAAGTACTGGTGATGGAGATACTTCCCATGCCTTAGTGATAAGTTCTACTCACACATGTTGAATGTAAGAACATAAATATAAGAATAAAGAGGAGAAATCATGTCATGGATGGAGAAGAGAGAAGCAACCAATGATCTCTAACTATTGTAATTTGCTCTAGCCTCGACAAATCTAAAGAACTCTACAAGATGATCTCCTTCTCCTCGTCTGCTTAGCTCCTTGCTATAATACTTGACTTTGATTGAGTGAGAATAGAATGATTGATGCCTAGGTATCACTGCCACTTTTGTTACTTAACTCTCTTGGGCTGAAGACAGTGTAATTATACACTAACTGCCCCAACAATCGAGCAACTTGCAAGGAAGACCACCTGATCAATCACATGACAACATAATTGTTGGTCTTAGGATCAACTGAACAGTGAGGGATATCACCCGATTATCTCCGATAATATTTTTGAAGAATATATAGGATCGAGCGATCTTCATGTGAGATCACCTGATCAAAAGTTGACCCAAAAACTCTAAAGTTACAGGTGATGGAGGAGCCATTTCTGATTTAATTGGATCACTCGATCTGTAGGGGTTATCACCCAATCTAGCATTTCTTGTTAGCTCTATGCTACATGTAGATTGCTCGATCTGGATGACAGACTGCCCGTTCAGTTGGTGTTGGAAAATCACAAAGTCCTTGACATTTTGGGTGAACTTTTGATTAAATGATCTGTAAGGGGGATCTCTCGATTAGGAGGATCATCTGGTAAGGCCTTGAATGGGTGAGTGGATTGGGTGATATACAAGGGATATTGCTCGATCTGCTTACCTGAATGTGATAAATAGCTCAATCTGATGTGAACTTACTCAAATCTTGAATATGAGCTTAGTGAGGAACTTCTTGAATGCTCTAGAGTTGATACATGCTTTAATCTATATAAGAGAAAACAATTTGAACAAAATCCTAGTTATTGGAGAGTGAGAACAAAAGTGATGAAATTAAGCAAAACATGATGCAATTTGTAACTTAAATGAATAAACCTAAACTAAAAACCACAATGAAAAGGTGATGAATATACATTCATCAAACTACCCCAAACTTAAACATTGCTCATCCTTGAGCAACAAAGAATTAAGCATCCTGAAAATTAATATTGCTACTTTTTGTCCTCTCTTTCATCGTAATACTTAGTTCCCTACAAACAAACATGGCCATACAACCCCAATCTCTTGGAATCACAAAATTTTATTTTCACACTTACCTAAACAATCACACTTACCCCAATATCTTAGAAAGGGTGAGATATGAAGGAGAGAAAATCACAAAGAAAAACTTGTGCTACCATTTTGCGAAACAATCACACTTACCCAAATACGTCGAGGTACAAGAAAGGCTTAGGACTATTCGATCTAAAACTCTATCGTCTGTAAACGAATCCAATATCTAGCAAAGTCAGGAAAGCAGGCACACATAAATCAACATGACAAGCATTAAAATCAGAACTTTGAGAAAAAATAATATCTGATTGAATAATTGATGACTAAAACTAATCATTACCTTATTTTTCCTAGTTATTTTGGGATTTCAAACAAAGTGCAATTAACACCAAATTTGACACCTAGACTAATTAAGACATAAAAATCCATTTTGGCGTCAGTTTTCACATTTGTAGTTATTTATTATTTATCTGATATTTTGATCTTAAGTCATATTCTCTCTCCTAAGTAAGATTAGGATAGTTAGTATTGTTCAATTAATGTGAGAATTCACTCATAGTCTGAATTTGGTATGTAGGATATGACTTTCATTTTTTATTCCACTTTTATAGTCATTCAAAAATTTATTTAACTTTTTTGGCCTTATCTCGTTTTTTTTTCTAAATGAAATTAGGATAGTTATTATCGTTCAAATAAAGTGAAACTTAACACCCGAGCTAATTGGAACCCAAGGAACATCATTTTCTCATTACATTTGGGTTTACAAGTTTGCATTTATGAGTCCTAATACACTTGTGGTTTAGTCTCTTCACCATTAAATTTATTATAGAATTACATAATTACCAAAATATTTATTATGTGGAGTCATATTGTTACCAAAAGGGTTATCTACATCATAATGCACGAATTCCCATACTTCATTTATTTAACATATCTTGACCATAACTTCAATATTTATTTAGATAGTGGAACCTTATCCATATTTGTGGACACAAAAACTCACATTGTTATCCCTATTCATGTGTTAAGCATATTTTTCCTCTTGTTAATGATATCTTAGCCATTATATGAATATTGATTATAAAAGAAAATGTATGTGACTTATTTTATGTACTCACTTACATGTTAGGACCCATTCATTGTATTATGTTAATATGAATGAATTATGATATGTGATGTTGATTATAGAATATAATGTATATGTTTTCAAGAGTAATCATGTCGGGTGAGTTATTTATGTTACATGCATTATCTATATATATTAAGGTATAATCACATCCTTGTTTGGTCAAAACTGAAGAACCAAGTATTCTAATCTCCTAATCATGAGATTAGGGTCTTTAGAGTCAAAAGGCTAGGTTTTGGTATGTTACAAATATAGGTGGGTTTTTATTTAGAGAGCACCTCATAGGGAAACTTCAAGTCAAGCACATGAGTAGGAAAGCTACTAATAAAGTCAGTAGCAGTATCAAATGCCTCAACGTAGAGATGTTTAAGTAATTTAGCTTCAAACATCATGACTAGACCTAGCTTGACAACATGCCTGCATTTTCATTCTACAACACCATTTTGAGCAGAATCATATGTACATGAAATTTGATATATAATGCCTTTAATATCCATAAAATCATTCATATGATTGTTCACAAATTTGCCTCCACCACCACTCTAAAATATATTAATCATAGTACCAAATTGTGTCTGAATCATATTACAAAAAGTGACACATAATGAGTAGAAATTACTTTTCTGCTTAATAGGAAAGTAACAACTGTACCTAGTATACTCTTCATAATCAAGACATAATAGAGAAATTGTTGAGAAGAAGGCACATGCACCTTTCCCCATACATCACAATGAACTTTATGAAATGGTCTAGTAGACCTTCTATGTCTATGAAGAAGATGAGGCTTCTTGCTTTTACTCATCTCACAACTACTACAGATGTCACTAAATTTTGATCTACTAGAGATTTCTCTATCTTCATGTAGTTGACAAACTACTTCTTTATTTAGATGACCAAGACTGTTATGACATAGACCATTCACTTTGTTAAACCTATTTGAAAAGAAAACCTTTGGTCTACTTGAGGTCAAGCGATAGAGCCCTTCATCACATTTCCCTTTGGCCATTGTGTTGTGAGTCAATAAGTTCCTTATGTAAACCATATCAAGTGAACACGCCATAACAAAAAAACAACAAAGTTAGCTTAGAGATAGATAATAGATTTACAACCATGATTGAGTCATTTCCTTTATGGATTTGTGTTACCATAAGAACTTGTTCTAATGGGATAGCAATAATGTTTTGAAGAGAGAAGTCCCCTATGTTTGTTACAAGAATGACAAAACTTGCCTCAGATTTGACACAAAATCAAACCTCTCATGAAATTCTCTTGTTCATTGTTACCAGGACCACCATATTGTTGGGCAACATGTGTGTAACCACCTCCTTGTGAGGTAAACTAAGAGCCATTTTGTACATGGCCACTTTCCTAGTGTTCCTTACATCTAAATTTTATTTTGATTTCTTTCCTTCTTCTATATGATCATCTTCCTCATTCGTTGTAATTGTTAAAATTGTAAAATTATTGCCTATTATCTGTTACCTGATTGATAGTTAAGTTTGAACTAGACTTACTAGTATATAACATCACATGATTTGTTGAGTTAGGCCTTCTAGATTTTCTCCTTTCAAAGTCTTGCAGTACAAAGATTAGTTCATTATAGGAAGGTATCAGTGGCCTCAACATAGAGATAACCAAACCCTCGTACTCATGGTTATCAAGACCATTTAGTAAAGTGAATACATGTTCTTGATCACTGACAACATAACTAATTACATTCAACTA
Organism: Alisma plantago-aquatica; assembly: GCA_963693085.1. Lineage (NCBI taxonomy): Eukaryota > Viridiplantae > Streptophyta > Magnoliopsida > Alismatales > Alismataceae > Alisma > Alisma plantago-aquatica. The sequence continues at coordinate 185,026,166 of OY856410.1, read as the reverse complement.
ATGACAAATAGCTTAAAACTTTCTTAGATAATTAGACAGTGCATCTGTACCTTTTTAAAAAGTGCAGAGTTGCGATTTCAACTCAAATTTCCATGATTGAGAGGATTCAATGAATTTCTTGTTCATTGTCAACCAGACTTTTGACGAGGTTTTGCATCCTATGATCTCCCATGTCACCTCTTCATTGAGGGATCTAGAGATCCAACCCTTTAATAGGCGATTAGTGCACATCCAAGCTTTATGTTGAGGATTCAGATCATGAATTTTGTTTCTATTAGATATAAGAAGACGAGGGTTGTATTTTGTGCCATCGAGAAATCCTTCAAGACAACATGACTTAGCCAGGATACAGTCTTGTGACACCAATAGAAGAAAATTGTTCAGATTAAGTTTCAAAGAAATAAAACTAGAAACACTCAAGTCGATTGGATAGGGGTAAGGTGATTCCTATGAGTTTTCCTGAGTCGAGACAACAAACAAGGATGCCGTGTCGATTTGAATATTAGATATTTTGTTTGGACGATAAGAAACCAAAAAAGAAACTTCACAATGGGAGTTGATGTTCCTTCGATCGATCTCAGACAAAGAAACTAGTAGAGGATGATAAAAGACGTTCTTATTTGATCTCTTCGACTTCAGAATTGATATTGCCAAGAGAACACGATGCTCAAACTTTGCTCTTGAATCAGATTGCTAAGAATATGGGCACGAAGGACCTTGTATGACATTTCTGGAATACACCCCCAGGAAGACGAAGACAGACATGATTTAGCAAAAAGAGGAACAAAGGGATATTGCAATAAAATTTCTGCAAGTATTGCAACTGAGAAACCCTAGTACTTTCTTTTCCGCTAAGGATTGATGAGGTCGCTAAGTGACTCTCTCCGCTTTGGTATCATTTTGAACTGAAAAGAAGAGGGAAGATGAGAAAGAAGAGCACTATATATGGAAAATCGCACACTTGATGCAGTGCAAGACATTGCATGTTTTATAGAAGAGTCTTCATACAGTCCTCTTACAAATTGAGCTAAAAAACACGGCCCATGTAAAACCAGAGGGGAAAAGAAACATAAGTGAGCGATAGGGACAACCTGAGCTAATCATACAATGCTCTAACATTATGCAATTAGATGGTGATTGATGCCATGTGTATTTATTTCTTCTTTTGAAAATTAAGTTATGTTTATAAACTAAGGTAAAACTATATGACCTCAGCATGCACATGCCTTCAAGGCCACCAAGTTGCTAACTTATTCCCTTGCACTAATGAACTGAACAATCTCACAGCACAACCGAACTAGTCAGTAGCGGACTGTGGAGACCACTTTATTATGGTCATATATAAAATAGAAATATGTTAGGTGGATACCATTTTGGGACCCAACTCCAAGCATTATCTACCAAATGTTAGAAGGAATGACAAATAAAATAATGTATTTTATTTGTTATACCTTCTAACTTGTGATGGAGAATGCTTGTAGTTCAGTTTTGGGTTCCAAAATGGGTCTACTCTGCATTGCAAACTTCTATAAAATATGAGAGAGCAAACAAAAAAATTAACACCTCATATCATTTGTCATTGCCAATGTAATCTCAATTACAAAGCTTAATGAGCAAACACATGCTAAGAATAGCCTGCAAACTCGGCTGCTAGTGGCCAGTGTTGCACGCTCCTGTTGTTGTTGTTTAAAAAAAAATGAGGGGATTTTTGTAACATCCCTGACCTGGTTTATGCTTTAACCCTAGATGTTTTGCTTAAGAAAGATAATTATATGCTTTCCTTTATCTTTTGAAAAGTAATTAAGACTCAAGAGGAACTTATATTTCAATTTTGGTCCAATTTGAATAATGTTGAAACAATGTTTTACTTATTTTGGACTAAAGTGCAAATTACCCAAGTCGAGGGGTTAACTTGAAAATGTTACATGATAATGTTCCTCGAGTGTTGAAGCATAATAAGAATGAAAATGATGCAGAAGTATGGCTTGTGATAGCCTGAGCATCAAGAAAGAGCTTATTGAGCAATGTTTGTGCATTAAAACCTAGTTTTGGTGTAATGTGCAATTTACCCAAAACCTAGGGTTCAATATGCAAAATACCACTTCTAGAGAGTCCCTCATGTTTCTTGTCATCATGTAGAGAAAATAAAATGAGAGGGGCGTCTCATTTGAATCCCTTTGGAGGAGAGAGAATCTTGGTATTAAAATAATCAAGATTTAAGCATAATTGAAACCCTAATTCAATTTAATGCAAAAATAAATATATTAATGGGAGTACCCTTCAACCAAAAGTGTGATGGTTGAATTTGCATAATTGTGAACGTCCTTGTGCCTTGCAAAGGTCGCTAAATATCTAAAGTGAGTGGAGAGCCCACTCACATTAGTAAAAGAAAAAGTAATATCCACTCAATTTTGGATATTATTATAATGGTTAAGGTGCTTAATTTGCTTTCTTTTAATTCATGGATAATGAAGAGGAATTGCAAGGTGGGGTAGATGTCTTCGTATGAAATGGATGGAGTAGAATATGTGGCACCAATTTTGGAAATTAAAGGATTATTATAAGACTTTCTCTGTCATTGAATTTCCTTATATACATCCCATTTCCAACCCAAATGAAAGGCTTTTTCGATCCCTTTTTCTTTCCTTTCTTTGGCCGTGCACAAAGGATCTTAGGAGCAACAGGAGGACGAGCCCCAACTGTAGGTAAGCTCCATAGTCATCTTCAACCTTGATTCCATGGTGGAAATCGAAATTCAATGCTTGATTTCTTCTTTTCTTCATCCAATCTTCAACTCTAGCCAATCCTTTCACTCAAAGACTTGAGAACGGACCTTGGGCAGTTGTGAAAGCTTCATTCATCATTTAGGACGTGAATCTTGAATCTTGTATTCAGATTTGAAGGCGGGTTATATAACTTGAACCCTTAAATGTCATTATTGCTTGCAAATTATTCACCATATGTTGAACTTTTCTTCTTTCTCGATTTCCTTTTGATTAAGTTGTTGAAATCACCACAAGAATCTCTGAAATTTTCAAAGGTATGAATCTTGAATATGATGATGTCATATTAAGCACACACCTTAATAATATCTTGTGCAAACAGTTTCATAATTGAGTCCAATCGGTCTCAAGACCAATTGAGACCAAACGGTCTCAAGACCGTTTGGGATCAAATGGTCTCAAGACCGTTTGGGATCAAGTGGTCCCAAACCGTTTGAAGAACAAATGTTGAGGTAGTTGGATGTTGATCCAATAGTTCTAATTAAATGATTTATAATAGTTCCAATAGTGGAGAATCCACCAATTGCAAACCCTAATCGGGTAGAGTGGTTGAAACCCTAGTTGATAATTTGATTTATGGGTTTATTTGACCCAAACGGTCTCAAGACCGTTTGGAGGCCAAACAGTCTTCAAACCGTTTGAAGACCAAACGGTCTCAAGACCATTTGGAGGACAAGGGCTGTGATGAAGGTTTGGAGATCCAAGGGTTGTAAATCGATGAGTATTCAAGGATATAATTGATGCACATTTCAACAAGGTAAACTCGAATCAATTTGGTTGAAACAAACCCTAATTGCTCCTTTCGGTTTCAAAGTGGTTTGGAAGAAACGGTCTTGAGAACATTTGAGTCCAAACGGTCTTGAAACCATTTAAGGATCAAACGGTCTCAAACCGTTCGGAGGTCCTTTCGGTTTCAAGATCAAATCATCCAATCGGTTTCAAGGGAAATTGTTCAAACAATTTCAATGTATAATTGCTCAAAAAGTTTCAAGGGCTAGGTGCCCAAACGGTTTCAAAACCGTTTAATACTAAACGGTCTTAGACCTAGGATGCCCAAACGGTTTCAAAACTTTTTGGAGGGAAAACAGTTTCAAAACTGTTTCAAGGTTAAAAAGGGGCAAAACCGTTTGGAGGTTCAAGGTGCCCAAAACCGTTTGAAGACTCAAGGTTACAAAAGATCAATTGATTCCATGATTGATAATGATAATTACCAAAGATAAGTACAATGGTTGAATCCCTAAAGTACTTAGGTGATTAGTGCAATTAAAGTGGTTAACCTTTGATGCTTATGGAAGCAATATCTCAATACACTATGTTAACCCTTCATTCAAGTTGACTTAATTTAATCAAGCTTGAAGTAAATCAATATCCTATAGGGGATGAGAGAGAGAGGAATTCCTACATGTTTAATGATTATGTAGTGAATAAGCTTCAACACTCTCAATATGAATAAATTATGTAATTAGGGTATGATCCTTGATAAAGAGATCATGAAACCCTAATTGAGAAGGTTGATGAGCCTAACCCTAATTGAGAGCAATGACAGGTTAAACCCTAATCTAGGGTAATGATGTAATCCTAATCTAGGGTGATGATATGAGAAATCCCAATTCAGGTTATTTAATGAAAAACCCTAATTTAAGGGAATGCTTCATGAAAACCCTAATTTCGGGTAAAGCTACATGAAACCCTAATTTTAGGGGAAATGTTATAAGAAACCTTAATTCAAGGTAAGGATGTAATGAGAAACACTGATACTGGGTAATGTGATATGAAACCCTAACCCAAGGTGATGTTATGCATTATGAAACCCTAATTTGAAAACCTAACCCTAATATAGGGTGATGTCATGTGAAACCCTAATATAGGGTGATGTTGTGTAAAACCCCAGCATAGGGTGATGTTATGAAAATCCCTATTTGATAAAGAAGGGAAACCCTATTCCTGATAATGGATAATCTTACATCAATAATGGTTGAATAAATCAAATGAGTGACTTATGACCAATGCATTACATGATATGTGATGAGCTAGTGCATAAAGTATTAGGATGAGAATTACCCTAATACAAGATAAGTCGATGAACTTAAGTAAGATCAAGGTGATGAGGGAAGTGAAACATTAAGATGTGATAGATCTCACATTCAACATCTCAAAGTTGTTATACATTGATGTACCCTAAATCCAATATACTTGGATGAGTAACACATGATGTGTGTTATAATAATTATTATATTAAGATGTAATACACTTTGATAAGTGTAGGCTAACATACCTTGAGAAAGGGTTAAGCCAAGATAACAAAGTATGATAGAGAAACTCATACTTTGTGTTGATTATCACTTAATGATAAATGATGAGAATAAATAAGTATGGTTGAATACTTATGATATTAACGTATGCTCCTAGATGTGTGGAGCAATGATTTAGGGTTTGAATTGATAATATGAAATTAAAACCCTATTTGATTTTAAAGGGAAAACTCTAACTCTAATAGTTGTTGCCTAGTGAGAGGTGACAAGATATTTAATGGGCTTTGTGAGCCATGTGGATGGTTGTTGCCTAATGAGAGGTGACAAGATGTTTATTGGGCTTTGTGAGCCATGTGGATGGTTTTTGCCTAGTGAGAGGTGACAAGATGTTTAATGGGCGTTGTGAGCCATGTGGATGATTGTTGCCTAGTGAGAGGTGACAAGATGTTTAATGGGCCTTGTGAGCCATGTGGATAGTTGTTTCCTAGTGAGAGGTAACAAGATGTTTATAAAGGTTTCATGAAAGCAATGATAATGTTCAAGTAAACTAGAAAATGGAAACTTGGTAACATAATAATAATAATAAATGGATACAATAATAATAATGAAATCTTAGTCATGCATGCCTTATGTTTATAGCCAAATAAGGGCTATAGTATTTTGAATAAGCTTATAGGTGATGTGATATTCAGTGAAGATGCACAGGATTGGCATAGTTCAATGCCTGGAATGATGCACATGATTGGCATAGTCCAATGACTGGAATAGATACACAGGAATACCTGGAATAATATCACAGGATTGGTCATAACCCAATACATGGAATAATATCACATGATTGGTCATAACCCAATACCTGGAATAATATCACAGGATTGGTCATAACCCAATACCTGGAATAATGTCACATGATTGGTCATAACCCAATACCTGGAATAATGTCACGGGATTGGTCATAACCCAATACCTGGAATAATGTCACAGGATTGGTCATAACCCAATACCTGGAATAATTGCACAGGATTGGCAAAGTCCAATGCCTGGAATGGTTGCATAGGGTTGGCATAGTCCAATGCCTGGAATGATTGCACAGGGTTGGCATAGTCCAATGCCTGGAATGATTGCACAGGGTTGGCATAGTCCAATGCCTGGAATGATTACACAGGATTGGCATAGACCAATGCTTGGAATGTTTGCTCAGTATTGGCATAGTCCAATGCTTGAGAGGTTAGCATAGAATTGGTATAGTCCAGTGTCTGGAAAAAATATGATGATGTATATTCACATGACTGGAACAATCCAATATCTGGTTAACAGATTGGCTAAGGTCAATAAACAGAAATAAGAATGATTCATGGATGATATACCATGATAATGAGTATCTCAGGATAAGCTAGAGATGTTGTTACAATAAGATGGATAAATGATATACATGTTCTTCAAATTGCTTATGAAGTGAATAGATGAATTACTATTTTATCATAGATAGCTGCAATGCTTGACAATGTTCTAAACTGCTTATCCTCTGATCAGTTTTATTCTATTAAACTGCAATAATAATGTTTCTGGCGGAGAGTTATATCTCTCACTGGGACAATTTTCAATTGTCTCACCCCCGTGGGATCCAACTTTGTAGGTAAACACAGAAGAAGAGGCAGGAACCCTATATCAAGGGACGAGCAGCAGCAGCAACAGGGACAACAGTGATATCTCAGGTGGAAGCACTGGCTGCCAAGTTTTGTATAGAAAGTCCTATGTGTCGTCTCTGTACTCTCAGGTCCTCGGAGTCAGTAGATAGTGCTTTTATCATCAATCTGAGATTTTGGCTTGAACGCCTCGAGGTTTATGTTGCTTATGTATAGTTTGACAAAGCAACTGTTATATGTAATTCTAGAGTAGAGATGGTACATGTTATGTACTTATGAACCAGGATGTAAATGAAATACATTGGTTCTTGATCAAAGAGTTTTCCCGTGTTTGGATCTCTTTGCAAAAGGTTTAATTTTTTAGTGATTTTCAGTAATCCGATGTTAGTAATCACTTCTGCTTAGTTAATGACATATGTTTTGAATGCTTCACCAGAATTTAGTGGTATCAGAGCCCTAGGTTCGCTGAGTCTACAGAGACATAGGACTAAGGTGTTGAGTCTGTTCTAGTGTCCTCTAGTATATCTTATAGTGACTTCTGCCTATGCAGAAGAAGGAAGATAGCTTAAAGATGTCTGGAGAACACGAGGATCACGTTGTTGAAAGCAATGTTGCTGCACCAGTAGGAGGTGTAAGGGATCAGGCAAGAGAGGAACCAGTGCCTGAGAATCCCCATTTTGATGAAGCTGTGATAGAAAACCCATCCATTCATGCTCTATTTAGGGAATTCATGACCACAATGAGGTATATGGCAGATCGGATGCCCGTACTAGCATCTAGGGCACCAACTCCCAATGAGGGACACGGGTCTGGTAAGACCTTTGAACGACTACGTCGTGTAGGATCTATAGAATATGCTAGACAACTGACCCAGCTGATGATGATCTATGGCTCACTGAGTTAGAAAAGGCTTTTAAGATCCTTAGTATCCCAGATGTTGACAAAGTCAAACATGTTGTATACCTTTTGAAGGGTAGTGTTGGCCATTGGTGGGCCATAGAAGAAGTAAAAAGGAATGATGAAGAGGTTGGTTGGGAGGAATTTCGTCAAGAATTCATCAATAAGTACTTTCCAAGAACATACTTAGACGAAAAGATCTCACAGTTTGAGAAGGTTCGACAGGGAACCATGTCAATAAATGAATATGAGGCTAGGTTTATGGAACTTTTACGGTTTTATCCTCAAATGGCTACTACTGAGCAGGAGAAGATTCGATGTTTTGAGAAAGGACTGAATGATGAGGTGTTTATCTCAGCAGATGCATTAGAAAGTAGAGAGAAATTTGCCACATTTGTGGAGTCAATCCGGAGGATAGAAAGGTCTGTGACAAAGAAACATGAGGCAAACCTCAAAAGGAGATCTACACAGTCACAGGATCAGTGGATTGGTGGTACTAAACAACCAAAGTTTTCAGTAACACCGGTTCAACCACAATATAGTACACTAATGCAGTGGTCATCAAGTGAGGGCCGAACTTGCCATAAATGTGGACAGATAGGACATTTTAGGCAACAGTGTCCAAGAAGAAATAATGTGGTGACCCAACAGTCAAGGCATAATCTGCAAAATCCACAAGGACCCCAGGTTAGTGAAGCAGAAGGCCGAGGACGAAGACAAGTGTCACAGTTTGGTCCATCTACCTCTAGTTGTAGATGAAAAAGGCAATAGCAGATGACAACTGACTCTATGCTTTGAGTCAGATAAGTTACTAGATAACTTGTAAGAGGTAATATGTCAAGGTAGAACTTTTCATTCTGAAACATCTTTATTTTTCTATTCTCTGCCTACTGATTATAAGAAAGGTAGTTATTGTTGATCTTCCTTTAATTAGTCCTATGAGGACATAAGGAAGAGATTAAAAAAAAGATGAGAATCTATATTCAAAATAATATTCTCTTATTTATTTTGAAATTTCTCTCTTCATGATGAAAGGAAGAGATGTAATAGAAACACCCATAGAAAATGTAAGATACTAAGTAGTAAGACTTAAAGAGATGAAACATAATATAAAAACCAATACATACTACCTAACTTCAGTTCTTGAATACCCTGGAAAGGTATTCATCTATTGAAGGTAAGGTAAGTATGACACTCTTAGATTGTTATCTTTTTTATTAGCTTGATCAAGTAGTCATTTTGAGACAATCTAAAGAGTTTAATGAAGTCTGATATGTGGCATGGATAATTCTACCACATCTTAATTGATATGGAGAGATCTAAATTAATCATAAGATCAACTTATAAACAAAAGAGGATGTTTAGTATAATGTATACCATGGTCCTTAGACCTAGAAGTAACAATGTTCAGTAATAAACTAAGGGTTGGAATACCCTGATCTAGTAATCATGATAATGATAATTCTGAGAGGTGGTGATATGTAATCATATCTATAATTTCTATGATGAAGGCAAGGAACTTAAGGGGAAATAAGATTGAATAACACATGAACAATTGAAAGTTCATGTAATAATCTGAGGAAATGGTTTATGTTGGTTACCTAGAATGGCCAACTGTGAAATCAGTCTAGTTATATAAAATACTATGGACATCATATGTTAGGGTTTTATGCTTTGCATAAACATAACATCAATACGGATGTAACTTTAGTCTCTCTCTCTGTGGAAGCAAAATGCTTATTTGAATGAGGAGTATGGGAGACTCCCTAGAATTTGAGAATCATGTCACATTAAGTTATAATTTGAGAAAGGTGATAAAACAGTGAGGTTTGACACCTGAATTAAATAAGGTATGTATAATGTTTCCTTGATTAAGAAAAGTGTTACCTGACACGGAGATGACTTTACAGTCAATAATAAAAACGACACTAGAATATGTGTCCTATGTGACAAGTTCTATGATGACCCTGTATGGGGGGACTTTGTGTTGATCAAAGTTCAATGGCATCTCCATAACATTAAGATGTCATGAGGAGACCTGATGACATGATGAATAAATAAATATTTGTCTCCCTTTACCTGGGATTTCGGGGACGAAATCCTTGTTAGGGGTTTATAATTGTAACATCCCTGACCTGGGTTATGCTTTAACCCTAGATGTTTTGCTTAATAAAGATAATTATATGCTTTCTCTTATCTTTTGAAAAGTAATTAAGACTCAAGAGGAACTTATATTTCAATTTTGGTCCTATTTGAATAATGTTGAAACAATGTTTTACTTGTTTTGGACTAAAGTGCAAATTACCCAAGTTGAGGGGTTAACTTGCAAATGTTACATGATAATGTTTCTCAAGTGTTGAAGCATCATAAGAATGAAAATGATGCAGAGGTATGGCTTGTGATAGCCTGAGCATCAAGAAAGAGCTTATTAAGCAATGTTTGTGCATTAAAACCTAGTTTTGGTGTAATGTGCAATTTACCCAAAACCTAGGGTTCAATATGCAAAATACCACTTCTAGAGAGTCCCTCATGTTTCTTGGCATCATGTAGAGAAAATAAAATGAGAGGGGTGTCTCATTTGAATCTCTTTGGAGGAGAGAGAATCTTGATATTAAAATAATCAAGATTTAAGCATAATTGAAACCCTAATTCAATTTAATGCAAAAATAAATATATTAATGGGAGTAACCTTCAACCAAAAGTGTGATGGTTGAATTTGCATAAGTTTGAACGTCCTTGTGCCTTGCAAAGGCCACGAAATATCTAAAGTGAGTGGAGAGCCCACTCACATTAGTAAAAGGAAAAGTAATATCCACTCAATTTTGGATATTATTATTATAATGGTTAAGGTGCTTAATTTGCTTTCTTTTAATTCATGGATAATGAAGAGGAATTGCAAGGTGGGGGAGATGGCTTCGTATTCAAGGGATGGAGGAGAATATGTGGCACCAATTTTGGAAATTAAAGGATTATTATAAGACTTTCTCTCGCATTGAATTTCCTTATATACATCCCATTTCCAACCCAAATGAAAGGCTTTTTTGATCCCTTTTTCTTTCCTTGCTTTGTCCATGCACAAAGGAGCTTAGGAGAAACAGGAGGACGAGCCCCAACCTATAGGTAAGCTCCATATCCATATTCAACCTTGATTCCATGGTGGAAATCAAAATTCAATGCTTGATTTCTTCTTTTCCTCATCCAATCTTCAACTCTAGCCAATCCTTTCACTCAAAGACTTGAGAACAGACCTTGGGCAGTTGTGAAAGCTTCATTCATCATTGAGGACGTGAAGCTTGAAGATTGGATTCAGCTTTGAAGGCAGGTTATGTAACTTGAACCCTTAAATGTCATTATTGCTTGCAAATTATTCACCATATGTTGAACTTTTCTTCTTTCTTGATTTCCTTTTGATTAAGTTGTTGAAATCACCACACAAATCCCTGAAATTTTCGAAGGTATGAAGTTTGAAGATGATGATGTCATATTAAGCACACACCTTAATAATATCTTGTGCAAACACTTTCATAATTGAGTCCAATCGGTCTCAAGACCAATTGAGACCAAACGGTCTCAAGACCGTTTGGGATCAAACGGTCTCAAGACCGTTTGGGATCAAACGGTCTCAAGACCATTTGGGATCAAGTGGTCCCAAACCGTTTGAAGGAAAAATGCTAAGGTAGTTGGATGTTGATCCAATGGTTCTAATTAAATGATTTATAATAGTTCCAATAATGGAGAATCCACCAATTGCAAACCCTAATCGGGTAGAGTGGTTGAAACCCTAGTTGATAATTTGATTTATGGGTTGATTTAGCCCAAACGGTCTCAAGACTATTTGGAGGCCAAGGGATATGATGAAGGTTTGGATATCCAAGGGTTGTAAATTGATGAGTATTCAAGGATGCAATTGATGCACATTTTAACAAGGTAAACCCTAATCAATTTGGTTTAAACAAACCCTAATTGCTCCTTTCGGTTTCAAAGTGGTTTGGACCAAACGGTCTTGAGACTGTTTGAGTCCAAACGGTCTTGAAACCATTTAAGGATCAAACGGTCTCAAACCGTTTGGAGGTCCTTTCGGTTTCAAGATCAAATCATCCAATCGGTTTCAAGGGAAATTGTTCAAACGGTTTCAATGTATAATTGCTCAAACGGTTTCAAGGGCTAGGTGCCCAAACGGTTTCAAAACTGTTTAAGACTAAACGGTCTTAGACCTAGGATGCCCAAACGGTTTCAAAACTGTTTGGAGGGCAAACGGTTTCAAAACCGTTTGAAGGTTAAAAAGGGGCAAAACCGTTTGGAGGTTCAAGGTGCCCAAAACCGTTTGGAGACTCAAGGTTATAAAAGATCAATTGATTCCATGATTGATAATGATAACTACCAAAGATAAGTACAATGGTTGAATCCCTAAAGTACTTAGGTGATTAGTACAATTAAAGTGGTTAACCTTTGATGCTTATGGAAGCAATATCTCAATACACTATGTTAACCCTTCATTCAAGTTGACTTAATTTAATCAAGCTTGGAGTAAATCAACATCTTATAGGGGATGAGAGAGAGAGAGAGAGGAATTCCTACATGTTTAATGATCACGTAGTGAATAAGCTTCAACACTCTCAATATGAATAAATTATGTAATTAGGGTATGATACTTGATAAAGAGATCATGAAACCCTAATTGATGAGAAGGTTGTTGAGCCTAACCCTAATTGAGAGCAATGGCAGGTTAAACCCTAATCTAGGGTAATGATGTAATCCTAATCTAGGGTGATGATATGAGAAATCCCAATTCAGGGTATTTAATGAAAAACCCTAATTTAAGGGAATGCTTCATGAAAACCCTAATTTCGGGTAAAGCTACATGAAACCCTAATTTTAGGGGAAATGTTATAAGAAACCTTAATTCAAGGTAAGGATGTAATGAGAAACACTGATACTGGGTAATGTGATATGAAACCCTAACCCAAGGTGATGCTATGCATTATGAAACCCTAATTTGAAAACCTAACCCTAATATAAGGTGATGTCATGTGAAACCCTAATATAGGGTGATGTCATGTAAAACCCCATCATAGGGTGATGTTATGCAAATCCCTATTTGATAAAGAAGGGAAACCCTATTCCTGATAATGGATCATCTTACATCAATAATGATTGAATAAATCAAATGAGTGACTTATGACCAATGCATTACATGATATGTGATGAGCTAGTGCATAAAGTATTAGGATGAGAATTACCCTAATACAAGATAAGTTGATGAACTTAAGTAAGATCAAGGTGATGAGGGAAGTGAAACATTAAGATGTGATAGATATCACATTCAGCATCTCAAAGTTGCTATACAATGATGTACCCTAAATCCAATATACTTGGATGAGTATCACATGATGTGTGTTATAATAATTATTATATTAAGATGTAATGCACTTTGATAAGTGTAGGCTAACATACCTTGAGAAAGGGTTAAGCCAAGATAACAAAGTATGATAGAGAAACTCATACTTTGTGTTATTATCACTTAATGATAAATGATGAGAATAAATAAGTATGGTTGAATACTTATGATATTAATGTATGCTCCTAGATGTGTGGAGCAATGATTTAGGGTTTGAATTGATAATATGAACTTAAAACCCTATTCGATTTTAAAGGGAAAACTCTAACTCTAATAGTTGTTGCCTAGTGAGAGGTGACAAGATGTTTAATGGGCTTTGTGATCCATGTGGATGGTTGTTGCCTAGTGAGAGGTGACACGATGTTTAATGGGCTTTGTGAGCCATGTGGATGGTTGTTTCCTAGTGAGAGGTGACAAGATGTTTGATGGGCTTTGTGAGACATGTGGATGATTGTTGCCTAGTGAGAGGTGACAAGATGTTTAATGGGCCTTGTGAGCCATGTGGATAGTTGTTGCCTAGTGAGAGGTAACAAGATGTTTATAAAGGTTGCATGAAAGCAATGATAATGTTCAAGTAAACTAGAAAATGGAAACTTGGGAACATAATAATAATAATAAATGGATATAATAATAATAATGAAATCTTAGTCATGCATGCCTTATGTTTATAGCCGAATAAGGGCTATAGTATTTTGAATAAGCTTAAAGGTGATGTGATATTCAGTGAAGATGCACAGGATTGACATAGTTCAATGCCTGGAATGATGCACATGATTGGCGTAGTCCAATGCCTGGAATAGATACACATGAATACCTGGAATAATATCACAGGATTGGTCATAACCCAATACTTGGAATAATATCACATGATTGGTCATAACCCAATACCTGGAATAATATCAAAGGATTGGTCATAATCCAATACATGGAATAATGTCACAGGATTGGTCAAACCCAATATCTGGAATAATGTCACAAGATTGGTCATAACCCAATACCTGGAATAATGTCACAGGATTGGTCATAACCCAATACCTGGAATAATTGCACAGGATTGGCATAGTCCAATGCCTGGAATGGTTGCACATGGTTGGCATAGTCCAATGCCTAGAATGATTGCACAGGGTTGGCATAGTCCAATGCCTGGAATGATTACACTGGCATAGACCAATGCCTGCAATGTTTGCTCAGGATTGGCATAGTCCAATGCTTGAGAGGTTAGCATAGAATTGGTATATTCCAGTGTCTGGATAAAATATGATGATGTATATTCACATGGCTGGAACAATCCAATATCTGGTTAACAGATTGGCTAAGGTCAATAAAAAGAAATAAGAATGATTCATGGATGATATACCATGATAATGAGTATCTCAGGATAAGCTAGAGATGTTGTTACAGTAAGATGGATAAATGATATACATGCTCTTCATATTCCTTATAATTAAAGTGAATAGATGAATTACTATTTTATCATAGATAGCTGCAATGTTTTAAAATATGACAATGTTCTAAACTGCTTATCCTATGATCAGTTTTATTCTATTAAACTACAATAATAATGTTTCTGGCAGAGAGTTATATCTCTCGCTGGGATAATTTTCAATTATCTCACCCCCGTGGGATCCAACTTTTTAGGTAAACACAGAAGAAGAGGCAGGAACCCTATATCAAGGGAAGAGCAGCAGCAACAACAGGGACAATAGTGATATCTCAGGTGGAAGCACTGGCTGCCAAGTTTTGTATAGAAAGTCCTAAGTGTCGTCTCTGTACTCTCAGGTCCTCGGAGTCAGTAGATAGTGCTTTTATCATCAATCTGAGATTTTGGCTTGAACACCTTGAGGTTTATGTTGCTTATGTATAGTTTGACAAAGCAACTGTTGTATGTAATTCTAGAGAAGAGATGGTACATGTTATGTACTTATGAACCATGATGAAAATGAAATACATTGGTTCTTGATCAAAGAGTTTTCCCGTGTTTGGATCTCTTTGCAAAAGATTTAAAGTTTTAGTGATTTTCAGTAATCTGATGTTAGTAATCGCTTCCGCTTAGTTAATGACGTATGTTTTGAATGCTTCACACCACAATTTCATGCATCCCATCCCCTCAGTGAGCCAAAGTGAGCCAGAACACAAAGCTTTCATACACAGCGAGAGGAAAACACCTCAAGCAACTAGAGCAGCCTCCCTGATCACGTCCTCCACACTCCTGTGCTTGCAACTGGAGCACAAATATCTGGCTATAATAACCTATCATTATAGCCTACCAACGTGTAAATATCTGGCTATAATAACCTATCAGCGTGTCCCAACAAAATCCCTCAATCTCACTCTCTTATCCAAGCCTTCACCCCAGATGAACTAAACCAGGCCATTAAATCACTGGGTCTGAACAAATCTCCTGGACCAGATGGATTAAATGTGGAATTCTACCTGGCCAATTGGGATCACTACAAAAAAGACTTCCTAGCCTTGTTGATGGATCTACATCAGAGTAACAATGCCCACAAAATCATCAAACACATAAACAGAACCTTCATAGCTCTCATCAAAAAAACTGAACAACCAGACCTCATCTCACAATACAGGCCTATCAACCTAATCAACACCTCTTATAAAATCATTGCAAAAACTTTGGCGAACATAATCAAGCCGCACATCAACCATATTATCCCTCTAAATCAAAATGCATTCGTCAAAGGGTGAAGCATTCAGGATGCTTACCTGATGATCAACGAAACCATCCACCATTGCCATATTAACAAATCCCCAGTCTTAGCCATTAAACTGGATTTTGAAAAAGCCTTCGACTTTGTAAATTGGCAATGCCTCACTCATACCCTCAACGGCTTTGGTTTCTATGAAAAATGGATCCATTGGATACATGCTTGTATATCCACAAATCATTTCTCAACCATAATAAATGGAGTTCCTTTTAGTTACTTCAAAAACTCAAATGGCCTAAGACAAGGGGATCCTCTATCCCCTTACCTTTTTATCATTGTTACTTCTATCTTGAGTAGAATGATACAACTAGGTGTTGAAGGAGGTCTGATTAGATCTCCCCCAAAGTGTCATGAGAACATAATACAATTCGAGGACGACACTATCATCCTTATCACCCCTGAGGACAAATCCATCATCAACACAATCAGAATTATAGGAATCTTCTCATACATATCGGGCCTCAAAATAAACCTGCAAAAATCATCTATTTTCGGGGTCCACATCGAACAAACTATGATGACTAGATTCAAAGACTTATTGAGATGCAAGATAGAAAACTTCCCTATTACCTACCTGGGTCTTCCTATCACTCCTTTCAAAATCTCCCACTACACTTGGACCCCGATCATCGAGAGGATCAACAACAAACTATCATCTTGGATAAATAATTTCCTAAATTTGGTCGGCCGTCTCTGTCTTCTCAACATTGGCATCACACCAATAACCACCCATTACTTGAGTTGCATTCCACTTCCCTCCAAAACCAGAAATACCATTGATGAAATTCGAAGAAATTTCCTTTGGAACAATCACCACAAATCCCCTAACATAGGCAAACACTTTCACCTGGTCAACTGGGATACCATCACATCCCCCATTAACCAGGGAGGATGGGGAATTATCAACCTAGAAACTCATGCTTTATGCTTGATCACAAAAATAATTAATTGCCCGGTCAATAACAACAACAAAATTTGGAGAAACATGCTAACAAATAAATATTACCAAAAGTTCCCTCCCTGGCATAAAACACATAACAAGATCACCTCCCCTCTTTGGAAATACATAAACAAACACATTCCTCACATTAAACAGATCATCAACACCCCCCTCACTCACACAAACTCATCTCATTCTGGGATGACTCGTGGTACAAACACCAAACTGTCCTTAACATGCAAACTTTTTGGACTATACCAAATAAACTCAAAAATTTATCTACTGCCAAAGCTCTTGGCCTCCTGGCTAGTAGTAGATCTAACTCATTAAAAAGGTGTTTGCTTTTACACCTTAATCAAGAGGACATTAGGAACCTGACCCTAGAACTAGAAAACAATTCCTCAAACTGGATTTCTTGGAGATGGGGAGAACTCTATACTGTCAAGCCTACAACCACCTGACCTTTAGAGGTATTTCCCCGCCCTCCTCCTCAATCGGAAAACATAAGTGGCCGCAAAAACTCAAGACCTTCTTCTGTCTTCTGCTTAACAATAAATTGCTAACAGACCAAAACCTTTCCAAAAGGGGTTTCTATGGTCCTTCGAGGTGCTCTCTATGTCT
Organism: Alisma plantago-aquatica; assembly: GCA_963693085.1. Lineage (NCBI taxonomy): Eukaryota > Viridiplantae > Streptophyta > Magnoliopsida > Alismatales > Alismataceae > Alisma > Alisma plantago-aquatica. The sequence continues at coordinate 185,008,903 of OY856410.1, read as the reverse complement.
TGGTAACTCTGACTCTGTGGAACACTGGTTTTTCCATTGCAACTTTTTCCAGAAGCATCATCTCGCATTTTCTCAGGGTTGATAAACTAAACCACAACTTCACAACTATTCCAACTGGTCTCACACCGACCAGAAATAACTACACCCTTAATAGGGACGATTTCTTAGTCACAATATGTTGGAACTTATGGAGAGAAAGAAACAACAGAATATTCAACAACACCATAAAACCAAGGAGCACCATCATCACTGAGATTATATCAGATCTTCTTATCCTTTCACACTGCAGGGAAGAAGATAAAGGAGGGCTCAGATGACTCACAGGAGGGGGAATCAGAGGCTAGATTTCTCTGTGACCTGAAGGTGATGATGGATGATGAAACTAGAACTGGCTGTTTTGCACTTTAACTCTAACTGTCATGCTTTGAGGCTTGTTATGGGGTGCCTCCCCCACAGACTCTCTTTTTTCATTCTGCAGAACTCCCCACCCTTTATTTTAGCGAAAATGCTCACAGGACGCGCAGGGGGGATGACGCGCATTTTGACGCGCCCCCTCCTGCCGCCTGTGACCAGTTTTGATGGATGGGGTCCGCTGGTAGGTGGGTGGAGGTGGTTTTGCAAGGGTGAGGTGGCAGGGGTAGGTAAGAGGCTGATTTGATAGTTTTTTTAGAGAAATTGAGGCGGAAATATGAACAAAAGTTTATTTTACACATAACTTTTGATACGTAATGAGTTTTTTAATGAAATAAAAAGCGTTGGATTTGTTACAGAAAATGCAATCCAACAAGACTAATATTTAATATATTTTTGAGAAATAATATACATAAATATTAGAAATAGACACATTCAAATAAAAATGGGCGCGTTGAAGCAAACGTGGGCGCATTCAAATAAAATTGGGCACAATCAAGTAAAACTGGGCGCATTCAAGTAAAACTGGGCACAAATTGGACGCATTTAAGTAATAGTGAGCGCAAGTAAGTAAAAATGGGTGCAATCAGGTAAAACTGGGCGCATTAACGAGAGAAATGGGCGCATTGACTCGAAAGTGGGCGCATTGAGGAGAGAAGTAGGCACATTGAAAAGAGAAATGAGTGCATTGAGCAGACTGGGCGCATTGAAGAGAGAAATGGGCGCATTGAGGAGAAAAGTGGGCGCATTGACTCAAAAGTGGGCGCATTAAGGAGAGAAATAGGCGCATTGAAGACAGAAATGGGCGCATTGACTCAAAAGTGGGTGCATTGAGGAAAGAAATGGGCGAATTGAGGAGAAAAGTGTGCGCATTAACGAGATAAATGGGCGCATTGACTCGAAAGTGGGTGCATTGAGGAGAGAAATGGGCACATTGAGGAGAAAAGTGGGTGCATTAACTCAAAAGTGGGTGTATTAAGGAGAGAAATAGGCGCATTGAAGAGAAATGAGTGCATTGAGCAGACGGGGCGCATTGAAGAGAGAAATGGACGCATTGAGGAGAAAAGTGGGCGCATTGACTCAAAAGTGGGTGCATTGAGGAGAGAAATAGGCGCATGGAAGACAGAAATGGGCGCATTGACTCAAAAGTGAGTGCATTGAAGAAAGAAATGAGCGCATTGAGGAGAAAAGTGAGCGCATTAACGAGAGAAATGGGCGCATTGACTCGAAAGTGGGCGCATTGAGGAGAGAAGTGGGCGCATTGAAGAGAGAAATGAGTGCATTGAGCAGACTGGGCGCATTAAAGAGAGAAATGGGCACATTGAGGAGAAAAGTGGGCGCATTGACTCAAAAGTGGGCGCATTAAGGAGAGAAATAGGCGCATTGAAGACAGAAATGGGCACATTGACTCAAAAGTGGGTGCATTGAGGAAAGAAATGGGCGCAAATAGGGGAAAAGTGGGCGCATTAACGAGATAAATGGGCGCATTGAGGAGAGAAGTGGGCGCATTGAGGAGAGAAGTGGGTGCATTGAAAAGAGAAATGAGTGCATTGAGCAGACTGGGCGCATTGAAAAGAGAAATGGGCGCATTGAGGAGAAATTGGCGCATTAAGAAAAACACTGGGCGCAGTAAGAATAACAGTGGGCGCGATAGCAGTAGTAAATGAGTGCATTGAGCAGACTGGGCGCATTGAAGAGAGAAATGGGCGCATTGAGGAGAAATGGGCGTATTAAGAAAAACAGTGGGCGCAGTAAGAAAAATAGTGGGCGCGATAGCAGTAGTAATATGTATATTTGTGTACATATTTTTTCTTTTAAAAATATGTCAATATGGATCTCGTTAGAATGTATTTTTTATAAGCATTCAAATGCATTTTATTTTATTAAAAAATTTCTTATATTTTAAAAGTTATGCCCAAAATAAAAAAATGTAAAAAAATTAAAAAAACCTGCCAACTGCCCGCCTGGCCGAGTGACAGGCTGTGATGTGGTGGGGACAGGACTGACAGAGACGTCAGAGGAGCAGGCAGGCTGCTGCTGGCAGGGGACGATATTCCCCTGCGCGTCAAACCACGCGTCCAGCGGGTTGCGCGTCAGGGGAGTTAAACTCTTATTTTAGCACATAAGTAGTGTCACAACTGACATAACATGTGCTAGCTTGCTTATGTCTTTTATTAACGAAGGATTTTTATCAAAAATTAATAATAACCTATCATCTCAGACCATCGAGTGGCAATAGCATCCACGTGCCACACACTGCATATGGTTCCAAAAACCTGTACGGACAAAAAATCTCTGATCCCGTTCCCGGCCTACGATATCCAGAGGTCCATCAATCAACTGACACATTTCTGTCCACCAGCTTATCCGGAGCAGCCAATAAAACAGGATTCCCCACTGAGATCGCTCACCTCATGACAACGATGATAGCCTCAGATATGCTAAAAAACTCGTGGTCCATCCCGCTCCTCATTCCGCTTGTGCTGCTGCTGATTGCCTACGAAGCTACGTTCGAGCTCCGAGGCGTCGCTGGAGCCAGGTTCAGCAGGGAGGACTTCCCAGCAGAGTTCGTCTTCGGCGCCGGGACATCGTCTTACCAGGTTGGGTTCCTTTTCCGCACTCTATTGGAATCCGTTCGATCCTATTGTGTGTTCCTCTGTTGTTACCAGGTTGGATTCCTTTTCCGCACTCTATTGGAATCCGTTCGATCCTATTGTGTGTTCCTCTGTTGTTGCAGTATGAAGGGGCTGTCGCGGAGGACGGGAAGGGCCCGAGCATTTGGGACACGTTCACCCACCAAGGTACGGCCGCATGCCCTTATCAGTTGAGAATTGCAACTGTTATATCTGTGTACTGGAAGTAGGTAGGTGCTTTACATCTTTCTGGGAGTTAGGTGGACTGCAAACTTCCTTGGAGCTTCATTGGTTCTAAGGCCCACTATTGAATGTGAACATTTGTTTAAATATCGATAATAATCATAGTCTCCGAGTAGATTACAGCCTTATCATAGAGTACAATGTCTATCATCCTGGATCAAACCATTTGCGGTATAGTTGGGGAAATAGCAGAGGTGGAGCCGGGACGTTGTCATTGACAGGAAATTCTAGTTTAGGGACATGTCAACGATGAGACGGGAAACATAAGTTCTAGTCACTTCATTTTAGGTCGTTATATGTCAAAATGCAACTTGATGGCACTTTCGATCTTTTGTGATGAAATTTAAAATGAAAAACAAAGTTGAAATACCGGGTAATTCAAATCCACAACTAATAACGTTATGATGGAGGGCAGTGTTGTTCGTATAAGGGTACAAACCGCGATTGTAGGCGTAAACGTAAAAGAGTATACCAAAGATGCGCTGAGGCATGCGAGATGCACTGTCCTTAAGAGTATTTCTGCGGTACTTGATGGTATACGTCAGTGCAGTAGTCTCCGACAGCGGCTACCCTCCCATGATCCAACAACGTTTGCCGGCGTAAAGCGTGCACACGCAGTCACGGCGACGAGCGAAAGGACTGACTGTTCTTCCAGTGACAGACTGCAGGCAGAGAAGAGAAGAAGAGAACAAATGACAGAAGTTTTTCGTCTATCCCGAACGACAGCTGAAAATAAACATAAATAACAAGGAAATGGCGCAAGGAAAAAGCGCGTGAAAGGGTGTGTTCGGTTGCAAAACGCGATGCGTTTTGGAACTGCCAAACGAACAGGTGCATTGCGGCCGAGGTTAAGAAATGGTTCAGTGAACCGAAGGGCAAAACCAAGCCGGGGCCGCGCCCACGCAAGGGGCTATGGGAGGCCGGATTTGCACCCTCTGCGCGCGGGACGCGACGTGCTTCGACGCACCCGATTAAAGGGTTTTCGGACCAGCCTGGCCCAAACGCCATTTGCTAGGCCCACCATGCGCATGTGTAGGGCTTACCCCCTTTTTCTCCTCAATTATTCTATGGATAAGAATCCATATATAAGGAGGAGGGAAGTCTCCAACACAAGGAGTATGAGACTAAACCTTTTGCCTTTTAGTTTGAAATACAACAGAAAGCACAACAATGCCCCACTATTTCAAAACAAAACAAAATTGAAATTCGGGTTGACCACTGGAAGAACTTAAACAAATGACATGCATAAACTTTGGTAGAACTGAGTTCTTTGAACCAAAGTATAGAGTAGATGTACACAATCTGTAGAAGATTGGTAGAACTATGTTCTTGAACCAATTTCTCCTTTATCTGACTAGAGGTACATTACTCACATGACATTCATAAAATCAATTACCTTTCTTATAGATTGACGCCTTTAGGCTATGCACCTACTGGGAAAATTCATGAATGCTCTAGAGATCTGCCCAAATCTCAACAGGAGCGGCCCCACTCCACACTCATATAGTTGGACTTTCATCAAGTATATATTGCAATATATACACCACCATTAAAGGCTATGAAATCCATTAAGAAATATATTCAACTGAATCATTGCAAATTATTGTTTACATCATAAGAATGAGATACATTTATTACAACACATTGAGTCATCCAGTGACTTAGTTTTTCCCATTGAACCTTCTTCCCGGGATCACCGTTCATGAAGGTTGGGTATCCATCACTTCGACTTCTGGTATGGGCATAATCCCATTCTCCTCGATGTATCGCTCACTAGTCTTTGACTTAATGGCTTTGTCATAGGATCGGCCAAGTTTAATTCCGACTTTACATAATCCATTGAGATTCTGCTATCAAATACAAGCTGCCTCACAATATTGTGACGTAGACGAATATGTCTACTCTTCCCATTGTAAACTCTGTTTTTAGCTCTTGCTATGACAACTTGATTATCACAGTGTATAAACACTGGTTGAGAAGGTTTCTCCCAAATGGGAAGATCCATTAGAAGAAATTTCTAAGACACAACACCTCCACCCATAGTGAAGATGCTGCCACTTGTAGATTTTAATTCATCTGAATCAGAAATCCAATTGGCATCACAATATTCTTCTAATACAGTTGGAGATCCACAAAAAATCAATCCATGATTAATTGTGCCTTTTAGGTATCTTAAAACCCTATGTAGAGCATCCCAATGATCCTTGTTAGGATTTTGAGTATATCTACTTAATCTCCCCATTGCGTATGCTAGATCCGGACGAGTGCTATTCATTAAGTACATTAGGCTTCCGATTACTTATGCATATTTGACTTGTTGAGCACTAGTACTTTTATTTTTCTTAAGATTACAATTAGAATTAAAAGGTATACTTACTGGTTTACAATCAAACATTGAAAACCTTTTGAGGATTTTCTCAACATAGTGCTCTTGGGATAGCATGATGCAATCATCATTTTTAAGGAGTTTAATTCCTAATATTACATCTGCCTCACCCATATCTTTCATGTCAAAATTAGAAGCCAAGAAGCCGTTTGTATTATTTATTATATCAATATTAGTGCCAAAAATAAGCATGTCATCTACATAGAGACATATAATAACACAGCCTTGGTTATCAAATTTAGAATATATACATTTGTCTCCTTCATTTATGTGGAATCCATATGATACAATGACCTTATCAAATTTCTCATGCCATTGTTTAGGTGCTTGTTTCAAGCCATAGAGAGATTTGATTAGTCTGCATACCGTATGTTCTTTTCCTGGAACTATATAACCTTTGGGTTGATCCATATAAATTTCTTCATCTAAATCTCCATTCGAGAAAGTAGTTTTAACATCCATTTGGTGTATAATTAATTTCTTAATAGATGCCAAAGCAATTAAAATCCTGATTGAAGAGATTCTAGTAACAGGAGCAAAGGTATCAAAATAGTCAATATTCCTTCTGTTATTTATATCCCTTGGCAACCAATCGAGCCTTGTATTTATCTACAGTCCCATCTGTTTTCAATTTTCTTTTAAATATCCATTTACATCCTATGGGTTTGATGCCTGGTGGAAGTTCCACTAATTCCCATGTATGATTAGATAATATAGTTTCAATCTCACTATTAATTGCTTCCTTTCATAAAAAGGAATCAGTTGAATTAATAACATCATTGTAAGATTGAGGGTCGTTATCCACTATAAAGGAATAGAAATCATCATCAAGATTCTTTTCTCTCCTCATCCTAGTGGATCTTCTAGGTTCTATATCATCAGGTTCTAAAACATCATTAGAAATGGATGTACTTGGAATATTCTCTAAAATTTCATTTGAAGGATTAGATAAATTTTCTAAAGGAGTTTTCATAGGAAAGATATCTTCAAAAAATTCAGCATTTTTAGATTCAACAATAGTATTAGGTTCTACAACATTGTTGTTACTTCTAATAACCAAGAATCTATATGCGGCACTATTTTGAGCATAACCTATAAAAACACTATCTAGGGTTCTAGATCCCAATTTTCATTTCTTAGGTTCATTTAATAAGACTTTAGCTAAACACCCCCACACTTTGAGATATTTCAAATTAGGAGGATATCCTTTCCATAATTCATATGGTGTCTTATTTGTCTTCCTACTAGGGATGCGATTATGAAGAAAATAAGATAACAAAATCGCTTCCCCCCACAAGTTGTTGGGTGCTCCTGAATTGATTAAAATAGAATTCATCATTTCTTTTAGAGTTCTATTTTTACGTTCAACAATTCCATTTGATTGAGGCGAATATGGAGGTGTGTATTCATGTATAATACCATGGTTTACACAAAATTCATTAAAGGGAGAACAATCATATTCACCACCCCTATCTGAGCGAAGGTGTTTTATTTTCTTATTGAGTTGATTCTCTACTTCTGTTTTATATTTAACAAACATTCCAAAAGCTTCATCCTTTGAATGTAGTAAATATAATTTTGTATATCGTGAAAAATCATCTACAAAAATAATGTAGAAATGTTTCCCACCTCTAGATAGTTTTCCTTTTAAATCTCCAAGATCGGTGTGTACTAAATCTAGTAATTCAGAATTTCTATGTGAAATTTGAGGACACAGTTTCTTGGTATATTTAGTTTCAGCACATATTTGACATTTATTATTTAAATTAACAACACCATTAATATCCTTTAATAAACCTAAAGATTTCATGCGTTGTAAGTATTTAAAATTGACATGTCCTAATCTATTATGCCATACATCAAAAGAATCAACGATATAAGCAGAAGAAGATATTTCATTAGCAGCAGAGTTTGGTACATTCAGCAGAAAGAGTCCATTTGAGCAGTAACCCATGCCTAAGTAGTCCCCAGACTTGGAGAGAATGACCTTGTTTGATTCAAAAGACACTTTCACCCCAAACTTAACAAGTTGAGAAATAGAAATTAAATTAACACGGATATCTGGGACAAACAACACATCTTTGATCAACAGAATTTTTCCAGAAGTCATCTTGATCATGACATTGCCCTTTCTGGTCACAGGAGAAGCACTAGAGTTGCCCATGACAACCTGATGTTCCTCCTGCCCTACTTCAGTATAAGTCACGAAAGCATCTTTGTTGCCACTGATGTGGCGACTAGCTCCTGAGTCAATGATCCAATCATTTTGGTGGAATGATCCCATGTTGACAAATGCCACAAATACGTCCTCAGTGACAAAGTTGGTTGATGTATCCTTCGAATCCTGGACCGCTTGTTTCTTCCTATGCCTTCATTTAGGAGAAGTATGACCAGGTTTGCCACAAACATAGCAGAAAACATTCCTTTTCTTAATATCTTTGTTTCCTTTATATTTATTCTTATTTCCTTTCCCTTTCTTATTTTTCCAGTTATTTTTAGACTGATCAGTAGAAACTTTATTTTCTTTAACTTCATTATTAACAAAGTTAACAGTACATGACAACTCTTTATTCAGTTCAGATTTTTCTCTAGTACGATTTTGATCTTCAACTCGGATATGTATTATTACATCATCCAGTGACATAGTCTTTCTTTTGTGCTTTAAATTGTTCTTGTAATGTTTCCAAGAACCAGACATTTTTTCAATTAAAGAACCCACAACGAAAGACTCGGGAAGATCATTTTTTTCGTTTTTCAAATTATCAAGTAAAATCTGAAATTCATGAATTAGAGTTGTAATTTCTTTATCTTCAGTCATATGGAAATTTAGAAAATTTGCAACAGTAAATTTTTGGGTAGAAGCCTCTTCGAGAATGTATTTCTTATTCAGACTTTCCCAAATTTCAGATGCAATTTTAATTAGAAAGTAAGCGTCAAACAGTTGGTTAGATAATGTACTTAGAATCACATGTCGACAAATGCGATTTGCTTTTTCCCAATCAACAAAATTATTTTCAGGTTTGGGTTCAGTTAAAGCAAATGAGACATTAGAAACTTCTAAAGCAGTAATAATTTTTTCCTGCCAACGCCTATAGTGTTGTCCATTAAACTGTTCAATTTTTGTAACATCAGTCACTGGTGTTTGCGAAACAGTAGAAACAGTAACAATTTGGTTGCTATTGTTAGACGGTGTCATAGGCGTAAAGGGGGTTTCAAAACCTTCCATGTTAGTACCCATCAGTGAACGAAATACTCTTAAGATTGTTGTTCGTATAAGGGTACAAACCGCGATTGAAGGCGTAAACGTAAAAGAGTATACCAGAGATGCGCTGAGGCGTGCGAGATGCACTATCTTTAAGAGTATTTCTGCGGTACTTGACGGTATACGTCAGTGCAGTAGTCTCCGACAGTGGCTACCCTCCTAGGATCCAACAGCGTTTGCTGACATAAAGCGTGCACACGCAGTCACGACGACGAGCAAAAGGACTGACTATTCTTCCAGTGACAGACCTCATGCGGAGAAGAGAAGAAGAGAAAAAATGACAGAAGTTTTTCGTCTATCCCGAATGACAGCGGAAAATAAACATAAATAACAAGGAAAGGGCGCAAGGAAAATGTGCATGAAAGGGTGTGTTCGGTTGCAAAACGCGATGTGGTTTGGAACTGCCAAACAAACAGGTGCATTGCGGCCTAGGTTATGAAATGGTTCAGTGAACCGAAGGGCAAAACCAAGCCGGGGCCGTGCCCACTGCGCGCGGGACGCGACGTGCGTCGACGCGCCCGATTAAAGAGTTTCCGGACCGGCCCGGCCCAAACGCCATTTGCTAGGCCCACCATGCACGTGCGTAGGGCTTGTCCCCTTTTTCTCCTCAATTATTCTATGGATAAGAATCCATATATAAGGAGGGAAGTCTCCAATACAAGGATTCGGCTTCAGTTCCAACCTTTTCTAAGGCAATAAACTCAGATTCCATAGTGGAACGAGCTATACATGTTTGCTTGGGACTAAACCTTTTGCCTTTTGGTTTATAATACAACAGAAAGCACAACAGGCAGTGTGAATGTCGTGTTTCTGTTTTAAATAGATCAAACAAAAGTGGTGTTTTTACTTGGATATATATTGTAGACAATTGTTTTTATAATCAAAATATCTAAGAAATGTGATGAAACTAAAAGTGCTTGATCTATCTATTATAAATTCCAATACAAAATTGCACCATAGTAAATAACTTCACGATATGTTTGTCATGCCTACCTTTAAATCACATAAATTTTAATTCGTTAAAATGATTTTATCATACTTGTAAATGGATATCTGCAATTCACACGTTAGATCCAAATTTGGGTCCTAAATTTCTAAAAATATCTGATATCTGTTGGATACAAATCGAATTTTGGATGAAAACCTAGGATCGAATATCAGATCTTGTTGTATCCGGTCTCTAAATTTGACAAATATATGCATATATTATTAATATATATTATTAAAATTCTAAGGTATATTATTAAAATATGAAAACATTGAAATTTGTCATATATTTAATGTAACATAGATATTTCATATATACGGTATTTTTAATCATTATATGTATGATTTTTCAGTTCGGATCATATATTTATTCGAATTCATATATTATCAATTCAAATCGGATAGTATCGTATGATACCCCTCAAATATCGGATTAGATATCCGGTCTATTTTTCATTCCAAATTCGGATAACGAATACACCACGATTTGCTCGGAATTCGATCAGTTTACATATCTAGATATTCAGGTCTAGATATTCTATGTAGGTCTACACTATCCAAATACGGAATTTGTTAACCAAGAATTTGATGTATAATGAGTGGGGCTTGGAAAAGGTATTCACTCATTACTATTGTAAATTAAAACATGCAACTTAATTTAATCAACCACTCCCCGCTCTCTCACCCTAGCGCTGCTAGGGTTTCTTCCTCCATAGGCGGCTGGCTGGGGGGAGGGGGTTTAGCCGCCGCAAAGCGGTGCCCCGCTCCCCCTCGACCTCTTCTCGCTCGTCATCAGTAGGGTCTCTTCTTCGGGAGGTGTGTGGGCATGGTGTCTTTGGAGGCAGCGGTCTTCTTCCTCCCTGTCGTTGAGCCCGGCTGCGACGAGTTTCCTATCCCCTTTCTCTTTTCCTAACTTTCTGTTTAGATTGTTCTCTTATTTTGTCTATCTCACTGTTAATCAGCGCTGCTTTCTCTTCTCGTGGTAGATTTTTCTTTCTCGGTCAATTTTGTTGTGGAGTTTGCAAGGCAGCAAGTGTGGGGAAAATATCCTTTTGGAACACCGATTTGGTGCAGGTACTCTACCACATATACATACTCAGGTTGAAGGTATTCCTCATAGAAAGCTGCCTTAGCCAGCGAAGGAGAAGAGGGATCTATACATCATTGTCCTGATCAGATTCTGATATGAGTTTTTGTGGTGTTTTGTATCTGTTCTTGATCTTTGTGTGGTCTTTTAGTTTGTTTTTCTCCTCTTGTAGATGTCGTATGGCTCCTCTATAATGAAATTTGTCTGTTTAACTTCAAAAAAAAAAACCAACCAAAAACATATAAGTAAACAAAATATATTCTCAAATTATGAAATACCAACTAAGTATTATAAAGAGAATTAAAATATGAAAACTAACTATTACGAGTGACATAGTTCAACATCATCCTAACCCATCTGGGAATCATAATGTAAAGGAAACAAAAACTAAGCTACACATAATGGACCAGTCACAGAAGCAATCTCGACATCTCAATATATCCTTGCAGACTACAAAGTTGGAGCAAGCTCCTCTAAAAATTCCTCAACTACTCAACTCCTGGGTTGTTGGGAACAACACACGTACATCGAACGAAAAAGAGAGTATGCATCAGTACAATCACCAACGTGTGCTTAAATAGACAATATAAGGGCAATATGAGATTAAGTATAACAAGAGAATTGTTCCAGATCAAGTGGTAGTAGGAGTGTGACAAGTAAATAATGTTATGCGCAAGTGATACATAGGGGTGATGAGGCATTATCATAGAGTATATAGTCAAAAACAAGAGTTCTTTTCTTTAGAGTAATTCACAACAATATATAATAGTAAAGCTTTGCATGTAGATTAGATAACAAGACTAGAACCATTTAAAAGTAGGGCCATAAAACCATCACAATCTGAGCCTTAGAAAGGAGGCACCAACACCTCAACCCCTTCTATATGTATATAAAGCGGGTGAGAGCACCTTGATCTAGTCACCAACACCTAAAGTCAAAGTGCATGGTTGTGCTATGGGTTCCAATCCCTAGTATTCACCACTACTAATAGACAACACTAGTAAAAGCAATGCAACATGCATTTCATAGAACATGAAAGATAAGTAGTCATTTCCAATCAATTTTCAAGTATAGCGGGATGACAATATATATATATATATATATATATATATATACACACAGAGAGAGAGAGAGAGTCAGGCTAGTGTACACTCGAGTGTACCGGAGGCACCGTACACCTCAGTCATTTTTGAAGATGCAACAAAATTTTGAAAAATCTAAATCGTTGATCTTCTTAATTATCATAAGAACATACTATATAATAAATTTTAGCTCATTTGGACACTTATAGGTCGTGCATCTAAAGGAGGAAAAAATCATGTATTTCAAATTAGTTTTGTGCGTCAATTTTGTTGTCCTTGGATGAGTGACTTACACTCATCCAAATGAGTTCAAATTTTGTATGTGACCTATTATTATTGTAACCATGAAGATCAATGGATTAGATTTTGGAAAAACATGGTCGAGATAGGCAAACACCATTGAGGTGTACGGCGTGATCTGTACACTCGAGTGTATTCTAGCCTGACTCACTATATATATATATATATATATATATATATATATTAGTTTTGTGCGTCGATTTTGTTGTCCTTGGATGAGTGACTTACACTCATCCAAATGAGTTCAAATTTTGTATGTGACCAATTATTATTGTAACCATGAAGATCAATGGATTAGATTTTGGAAAAACATGGTCGAGATAGGCAAACACCATTGGGGTGTACGGCGTGATCTGTACACTCGAGTGTATTCTAGCCTAACTCACTATATATATATATATATATATATATATATATATATATATATATATATATATATATATATATATATAGTGAGTCAGGCTAGAATACACTCGAGTGTACAGATTGCACGGTACACTCAAGTGGTGTTTATATATGTAGACATTTTTTTTACAAATCCAAACTGTTGATATTCATTTTTATAACAAATATAAGCTACATCAAATATTTGAGTTCGTTTGGATTTTTTTAAGTCATTCTTTCATAACCAACAAAACATACGCACAAAACTAATTTGAATTGTATAATTTTTGTCGCTTTTAGATGACGACCTGTAAAAATATGCTCAAATTTTGTGTGTAGTATGTTCATATGATATTTCAGAAGACCAATAATTTAGATTTTCAAAATAAATGTTGCATTATGGAAAATGACTTGAGTGTATTCGGTCTCCGGTACACTCGAGTGTATTCTAGCCTGAGTCTCTCTCTCTCTCTATATATATATATATAGAGAGAGAGAGAGAGGGGGGGGGGGCGATCCTATGAGAGCCCTCCTACCGTGGATGCATGATAGTCTTTCTAATAACTACAAATGTAGAAGGTTTTTTGCAAATCCAACCATATGGATGTGAAAAGCAACATTGCCATTAGCTTCACACAAAAAATTATCATGATCAAACATTGTTTGCTCAGCCGTATATACAATTTACATATATTGCATCTAATGGTCAGTCCAGAATTCAATATGGAACGTTGAAAACTTTTCTATCACCACGGACAATTGTAAGTCCGATGTATATGAAAGTTTTTGGGTAGGTAAATACAATGATATATTTTCAATCCATATGGTTGGATCTAAAAAAATAGATCATCGATGAGAGTTATTCAAATGGCTCTCATGCTCTCACCATCTTAGGGCTCTCACTGGATCTTTCTTCTATATGAGCAAACAATGTTGACAATGAAGATCAATGAGCCTGGTTAGAATACACTCGAGTATACAGATAGCACGCTACACTCAAGAGGTGTTTGTATAAGAATATTTTTTTTTTTACAAAATGTTAACCATTGATCTTCATTGTCATATTATAATTAGGTTGCATACAAATTTGAGCTCATTTGGATGAGTATAAGTCACTCCTCCGAGGCAACAAAATTGACGCACAAAACTAATTTGAAATACATTATTTTTTTGGTCTTCATAACATGACCTATGAATGTCCAAATGGGCTAAAATTTTATATATGAGCTATTCACATGATGTTTAAGAAGATCAACGGATTAGATTTATTAAAAAAATATTGCATCATGAAAAACTACTTGAGTGTATTCTGCTCCGGATACACTCGAGTGTATTCTAGCCTGACTATATATATATATTAAAGTCATTCTTGGGTAATTTATGGTTATAAATGGTTAGTCAGTAGAGAGAGAGAGATTGTTATCAATGTACAAACCTTTTCGTCTAGCCTTTGGATAAGTACTCTTTTCTTTGATTCAAGTAAAATCTAGAAAGTAGATTTTGTTTGTGTTTGCTCCAAACCATCATTGTTGTTTTATCACAATATGTTGAGTTGTGCGTATTACTAACTTGAAAATTTCATTTTAAGTGTTTCTGGCCTAAAATAAAGTGATGTGTGTGCACATTATTGCAGAACCCAAAATTTCAAAATGAAAGGGATAGCCCATGAATGTTATAAAACAGTGTTATTTTCATTTACCATCTCGTTTCACTGTTATGACTTTTTTTGTAACAGGAAATATGCCTGACAAGAGCACTGCAGATGTGACTGCTGATGGATATCACCATTACAAGGTTGGTATTGGGTGATCTTGGTAAAAGTTTTTTTCTTCAAATTTCCAAGTTTACAAACCAATTTAGGAAGTGACTTTATTGCAAAAAAGAATGTTGTAATTTCCTTGAATATCCTCTCATCCATGATAACATGTGCATAATTGATTATCGTATATAATGTTTACATCATTGCCGAGAAATAAACAATCTTATACAAAAATGCATTGATTTGAGGACTTGTGAAGAGGTTCTTCTGATATATAACATTTGTAAACTAAAGGAAAACCAAAGATAATGCAGACACCTCACATGGCAATGACCTGCTGGCAGAATCTTGTTAATCTGTAGTCATATGCTTGAGCACCATGTACTTTGTGAACCATTTTCTTTCTTAATTGTTTTCAAGATTAAACTAAAATTAGAAACAATAAGAGTTCTATTGTAAGGCTGATGGATGGGCTGAATTTCATTTGATCTTAGATACGAGAGACGTAACTTGCCGGAATGCCTTTCATCGCCCTGATATCACCCCCAATGAAATAAAATAAATAAACAGTTGGCTCCAACCTCTAACTCAGATATATGTAAATTTTTACGCAAGAGAATAAAAAATATTACATGAGATATGTTCATGTAGAATACCATTAAATTTTGGAGAAGAAATTGTCTCATGAGTTATTATACCGGCATTAGTTATGAAGACTTCTACCAAAAAATAAGACAAAAAATCTTTGAATCATGTAATCAGGATACATACTGGTCTTTCCAGCTAATGGCAACTTTTTTTTCACGCGTTCAAAGAAAATTAACACTTTCTCTGGAATGTCAAATCACTTCCTTGTGTAAAAGAAGGATTCATGTAGCCAACACAGGCTGCATTGAGGCTTAGATGATGATGATAAGCTATTACTATATATAGCAGTGAAACGAATTACTCTTAAGTACATGCAATTTGTAGTCTATCCTACAACGTTCTAGCTGATTTGCCTCTAGCCAGATGGTTATCTTAGATCTATAGAATTTACCATCCATAAAGGATATGCAATCAAATTTTTTGCATGTGCCTAAATGAAGGCCTTTTAGTAGGTTTTTTATACGTAAGAGAAGATGGTGTTTATCTTTGAGTATCCTACGTCATCTTATTCATTGTGCTAGAAATTCATATATATTTAATGAAACTAATTTCCAAAACTTCTTGTAACTATACTTACCAAGGCAGACAAGCGGGCGAAGTTCACCTGCGGATCATGCTGCTGCTTCTGTTCATCACTGTCTTTTTCTACCGCTGTTTTCTTAAACGTCTTCTTCTTATTCTTCCCCATTCTATTGTTGCGTACCTGCCTTCATCTTCTTCATCTTCGTCCTCCTCATCCTCCTGTTGCTACTGCTACTACTACTGTTGACTTCTGCCTTTTCCTCTTCCCCCTCCCCCCACTACCAGTACTACTACTGTTTGCTTTTGCCCTCTTCTTCCTACTGCTGCTGTTGTTCAGTATGCCTTTTGCTTGTGCTGCTATTAACTATTGCTTTCTTCTCCTCCTTATACCGCTGATGCTACTCTGCTCTTCTTCTTCTCCCTACATCTCATCCTCCTACTGTTACTGCAAAGCATATTTTAAAAAATTCTCTGTAGTGTATATGGACAACATGTAAATTACTACACTGGAAATTAAAAAGGCCAGAATAGCCTAGGCGCCCCTGGATCAATTCCACCACCTAGCCGCCTTGACAAGTAGTTCTAAACTTAAATTGTAACTTCTTTATCCTGTTTATGAGAAATGTTAGTCTTGAATTTCCAGGTGTTGATAAGATGAGTTTTCCAGAATTCTTAATGAAAGGAGCCACACTTATTAATGCAGGAGAAGAGAAGAGTGGGAACCCTTCTACACAAGTGAATGCACATAGATTTCCAGAAAGTATAATAAAGTAACATGTAAATAGTATATAATACAACAGTCCCTCTCAAGTTGGAGTGTACACATCATCTAGACCTTGCTTAGGGATGCAACAGACCCATTTCAGTCCATCCATTTCCTTCACTTTGGATGCCCACAGATGGAAGCATCCTCACCCACTCGCAAAAATTTTACCACAAAATTTGGATGCCCAATGTCTATTTACCATGGACACCTGAACATCGTTTTTCACCCCTCCATGGTCATGATGCATACAAAAGAAATAATAATTCAACATTTTATAAATATATTGCTCAGATTTTCCAATCAATATTTAAGGTGTTGATTAGTGAGTTGTTTTTCCGCCAAGCATGATTAGCATACATGTTTCTCTTTATATAGGAGAGGTACATGGTATGATGTATCATGAGCACGAAGCTAAGCTTTATTGGTTGGCCCATGTAAGCCCAATAACTCATGTTCTCTAACAATCTCACTCAAGCTAGAGAGTACACATTGTATAGTCCCAACTTGTTACACATAGTAAGGAAAAGAGAAGGTGGAAGATGATTGATGATAATTTCAAGCAGGTGCGACCATCTTTGCTTTGATTAGGTGTATGAGAAAATGGTGTCAACTTCTATATGCTAGGTTTGCACATGAAATTCAAGATTGTTGGCTAAATGAATCACCAATTGATTGTCACAGTGTAGTATTGTAAGATTAATTGATTGTCACAGTTTAGTATTGTAAGCTTCTTCACTGTAATCCCGATCTCATGGAGGATCAAGATTACCCATCGGATGTTGTGCATGCATGGGCCATAAGAAAAATACTGATCTTCAATGTCAGAGAGGGCCACTAAGGATTGCTTCTTGTTCTTCTAGTTTACAAGATGATCACCCATAAACATAAGCCATATGTCAATCTCTAATCATTTGCATCACCAACCCAATCTGCATCAAAATAACTTGTAACATGATCTCTTTACTAAGTAGGGGTTGTATAGTAGCCTTCTCCCATGACCATCTTTTATTGTCTAGTGATATCGGAGAGTGATGCTCATGAATTTATCAATTACACCTACTACATAGAAAATATTCAGCCGGATGTTGGTCATAAATCATGTTACGAACATCTCGTCCATACAATTTTAGATTAAAAAAATAGTTATGAGCTTCATATGGCTGTCCATAGGGGAGGATACCGGTTTGTACTTGCTCACCCTATGTTTTTAAGCCGATTGGTGAGCCCTATGAAACACGAACATATACATATACAAGGTACATATTTGATCATCATCATCATCATATGACCCTTAATCCCAACCAGGTGGGGTCGACTACATGGATCCTTCTTTCCCAATCAGATATGTTATCCTTCATATTATGATCAAGATGTAAAGATTCAAAATCTTTCTTTATAAGCTCTTCCCTAGTTAATTTAGGCATGACTCTTCTTCTTTTACTTGTGCTTGACTTAGTAGCACTGCTTTGCATAGGCGTGTTAAGCAGTTTGTGTTGCACATACCATCTCAGTCGGCCCTTGCGTAACTTGTCCTCAATGCTCGCCACTCCCACTTTGTTTCCCGTGCAGTCATTTCTCAAGTGATTTTTTCTTGTCTTCTCAAACATCCATCTCAACATATGCATTCCATCTACATTCATCTTGTTGAGACCCTGTTTCTTCACCGCCCAACATTCACTTCCATATAGCATGGCTAGCTGTGTAGTTCTATGAAACTTTTTTAATTTGAGAGGGATTTTCCGATCACATAATACTCTTGTTGCACTCCTCCATTTAAAATGTCTTGCAGTGATCCATATGACAAACATCATCTTGAACATCCCCATCTATTTGAATAATGAAACACATGTCCCAAAACATCCCCATCATGCCATGGTTTGTGAGACAACCGTGAAAATTGAATGCTGGATTTTGATGGCCTGGAAACAAATTTTACATATATTAACATGAATTTTGACATGTATGTTCACGATGATTTTGACGCCGACATGAGAGATTTAAACCATGAAATTTAACTAGGACGATCTAAACGTCGAGATACACTTATTCATGCGATAATTATTACATATTGGATATGCGGGGATTCTCCTACATGTGTAAGTAAAGGAAACTGGACAAGGACTTTGATGATAAACTGAAGGAATTATGTTCTAACATTATGCAAACACAATACATTGACATAAGCACAATATATTATGTAATATATTTAAATGGTGAGAGGTTGGGGTCGGTCTCCATGTCTTTATGAGTTAGTGTACAAATGAACGAAATTGTTGAGCTTTAGACTACTACAAACTTACAAACCTAAAAGTTGCATATTAGAAATTAAAACTGGTAGTTACAAGTTACGACCTTACAATTTAAAACTTAGAAATCACAATTTGTTAATTACTAATCTAGTGTTAAGTAGTAATTGTTACTAACATGTTACTACTAAATAATTAGTAATAAGTATTTAAGTAATAACAATAACTAATAAGTACCAACTTTCATACCATTCTTTCTTAGATCTACAAGTTTTGTTTGTAGATCATGTGAATTTTACAAGATCTAGCACTTGGAACTTTGTTATTTTTGAAGTTTTTCTTTAAATCTATATAGAACATTGTAGGAATAGAAGAAAGAGGTATAGAAGGGGGATTGAAGAAAAAGTATAGATGGGCTATGGATAGGGGAAACATGCCTTATAATCAAGAAAAATAGCCTCTGGAAGAAAATTGCTAAAATTCCCAAGATGTAGCAACAACAGCCCACAAAACAACATTTATGAAAATCCAAGTCACATTTCTGTGCCATTTTGTGAAATTAAGGCCCAAACCGGTCTTTTTTCTACCTATTTTGCAAAATTTTGTTCCTAGATGCGAAATGTTGCAAAACTATTGCCAAATGACCCACAATTCCCTACATATGTGAATTTCAACATCCGGTTAGGAAAAATGAAAAACTTTGATAAAAATTTTGCAATATGATCAAAATTTTGTTTCATGGATGCTAGAATTTTTGAATATATAGGACACAAATACAGGAAAATAATATAATAATTAATTTTTCAATTGTATGTAGCACAATTTTTTATTCATAAAAATGTAAATAAAGACAATCAAATTTAATTCAAGATATATACAATGTAGCATGACCTTTTTAGAGAAAAATTTAATCATTGTATGGCCTATTGAAAAAACCTTTTTCAACTCAGGTGCTCAATAGTGACTTTTGGGCAATTTTGATCCCATTCCATGTAACCTTAAGCGAGTGTTTGCCGTTGAATATGATTCTTTGTACTCTTTGTTACCATTGTTGTAACAAGATTCACAAATGCCAACCTTTGATGCTTCCAATAACATAGTCACATTTTTTCTATAGAGCTATGCAACCCCTTAATTAAATAATTAAGATACAAAATCAGTGCAGATTCAATACAGAACATGAAGATAGTTTCGGAGTAGGATATGTCTCACGTGAAAACCCCCAGAAAACTGGATGCCATAGCAATCTGTGGAGTTGACAAGAGTAACTATACGAGATATGAGACATAGTAAAAGCAATTGGATTAGCATCTTAATGGATCAATATCCTAGCAACAAGCACCCTAATGTATTGATATCTTCAACTCACTATGGTCATTGGCCACACATTTTCTCAACAGTCTAGAAGGATTTATTTTATTAACAAGTAGTCTTATATAGGAATACTGATGGATCCTAGATGGGTGATTGTATGCTCTAGAGGGGGGTGAATAGAGCTGAATGCACTTAAACAAAATTTATTAGACCTTCAAGATATATCACAAGATAAGGTTGCTAAATAGGAAGTTTGAGTGCAACTAAAACATGCATAGCAAGGGAGAGAGAGATTGAACATACACCAATTGACAAGCTATTTAGAGTGGTTGCACACTTCAAACTAGAACTGAGTCAGTCCACTACCTAGAGAGGTCAACCTACAATACATGACCACCAGAGGACTTACCCATCCAAGCACAAAGAGTATTTCACCTTGCCAAGGACTTACCCACTTTTCCAAGAGTCTTCAACCTTCTCTAAGGTCTTACCCACTCTAGCACAAGTCTTCTGCCTTCAAGGACTTTTCTACTCTTCTTAGATCTTCAACCTTTGACTTCACATTCACTCGGAGAAGCATCCACCAAAGACTTACCCACTTGAGCAAGGAGTCTTCTACCTTCACCAAGGGCTTACCCACTCTTACTCTAAGTCTTCAGTCTTGATCTTCACCAAGGAACTCCTTCCCTTGTTCTTCTTCACCTCTCTTAGCCAAGAGAGAGAACCTTCATCTTCATGGTTGAAAAGAGAGATAGGGAGGTGGTAGAAGTGAGAGCCTCACAAGATATACATGTAGGACTAGCTCTCTTACATATTTCCTACTCACTCTAACGAATGTAATAAGTGATTAAGCTTAGAGAGAGAGAGGAGGCTGTGGGAGGCACTCAACTATAGACTAAGAACCTCATATAGAGTTTTGCAGTGAATGTTCAACCTTAAAATGAAGCCCAAGGGGTCTTATTTATAGCTGAGGATGCCTCTTAGCCTTTGAGAACACTTAAGAATGAAAACTAGTCGTTTTGTGGCTTGCAACGGATATATTTTCGCTTGTTGCAACTCCACAACAACTAGAAATACTTTTCTGCACTTTTCCGTACAGTGCAATCGGTCGAGTTTCTATAAAGGTAACTCGACCGATTTCACTAAGAGACAAGACTAATTTAGGCCATCGGTCGAGTTTGTCCTGGGGTAACTCGACCGATTCACTTAAATCAGTTTTGATCTGCAGAGGGATCGGTCGAGTTCTGTGAAGTGTAAACTCGACCGATCAAAAATCATTTTCAAGATCCAATCAGGATCGGTCGAGTTTGCAACTCGACCGATGAACCAACCTAATGTGAATGTTAAAAAATGGCTTTTGAGTGCTTCAATATTTGATCTAAGTGATCTTGATTTTTTCTAAACTTAATTACAAGTCATACAATCATTACAAGTGATTTACAACATGATTCTAATGGATTTACATCATATTCCAAAAACATGCATTTGTATTGACTTTGACTTGTCTTTTCTCTAAGTTGAGGTGCTCAAGTTAGGGCATTTGGAGTGTGTCTATACCTAATCTAAAATCACTCAAGTAGAAGCATTAGACACAAAGAATTGGAATGGTTTAGTCATCATCAAAACAAGGGTTTAGTCAATTTAGACCTTGAGTCAACATTCTCCCCCTTTTTGAAGATGACAAACCATTCCATAAATGTATTGAAAGCATTTAAATAAAGTCATACCTTTAGAGAAACCTAGGGGTTTCAATAGAATTGAGTTCATATGCTCCCCCTCAATTGATGCTAGTGGAGTTCTCGTACTCCCCTTCAATTGATGTTATTTCTCCTACATGGTTAACTTTCATAACATTTATAGAATACTATGTCTTCTACTCATATATGTTCTATATGTCTTCTCTCCTTTACCTTCTCTCCTTTATGAACATGCTTCTCCCCTTCATGTAAGACATGCCTTCTCCCTCTTTTGCCAAAAGAAGACATATCTTTCTCCCCCTTTATCATTTTAAAAAGCGGGGGTATGAAGAAATAAGAAACACCACTTGTTAAAAGAAATGTGATAACAAAAAGTTATATAAGGAGAGTAGAAGAGCACAGATAGGGGCTTGTCCAAGCATAGAAAGAAAAAAAAGTTAAAGCATGTACTTGAACAACCCAAAATGCAAGATAAAGTGCTGCAAAAAAACAATAAATCGCAATTTTGACCCTCAAGATGACAAAATTCGCCCAAAAAGCTCAGAAGGTCGTCTCTGCATAAAAAACACTAGTCTTGCACCAAAAATTGAAACTAGAGCAAAATCTGCATGAAAAACAAAAAATACTCCAATTTCTACATACAATGTAGCTTTATGCATCCCACATCACAATGTTATGCAAGCAACTCAAGATAGTAGATATGCAATTCAAAGAACAAACTTGAGCATGTATGAGACAAGATACAAGCATAGCATATAGTAAAATACCACTTGATGAACAAGGCTAGAACTACATGTATAAGAACTACTAGTAGATGATATCACAAGTTAGGACTACTAGTAGGATCTAGATCATAGCAAAAGATGCACAAGTTAAAGACCAAGCTATGAGTAGATGAAGAGATATATCCAAACAAAGAGATAAACAATTTTAGAAGGATATAACTCACTACCAAATATGCATCATTATCAAAAGATGATTACCACTAAGAACCTCAAGGTTGTATCAAAACAAGATATACACCTAGATAGATGTAGCAAGTTAGACTGCAACGGAAGCAATTTTTAGACACAACCAAGAGATCCAAAGAGATCATCATCAAAACCTGCAAAACAACTCAAAGCAAGTAATTGCAAGAGATAGATATACCAATTTTAGAGCAATTAGAAAGTTAGAGTTGTAAGCAAGATAGTCAATTTAGAACATGGCAATATGCATATATAAAAGTACCAAAAGGGATTGCCAAAGAATAAGGCTATTGGTTGAGAAAATCTAGTTGAGAGGGAAATTCTCATTCAATAAGCCAAATGTATATTCTGCGCATAGTGTTGTCGGTCGAGTTTTGTGTATTGACAACTCGAACGATGACAGTTGTTGGCAACACCCATCGGTGCCTATCGGTCGAGTTTCAAACAGGACAAACTCAACCGACAAAGTTGCTGTGAAAATGCACATATATTTCATAAAAACATATTTAGAGGCATGCTAAAGATATAAGCCATATCCAAACATGTGTAAGCAAGTTAGTAATGCACTATGAAAGCATTAGAAACAGTTTTTGAGCAAGAGTGTGAAGAGAATCACAAAATACCACTTTTGACTCAAAAACCACATGCATAGTGCACACTAACTTGACAAAACCAAGTTAGAAATGGTTATAAGCAAGAAAACCTTTACCTTTGTTCTTACCATTCTTTTTTCCACTTGTTGTCACCCTCTACACATCTCACCTTTCTTCTTTCATGTGGATTGAGAAGTCAATTTGCAATTCAATAGCTCAAGTCAATCCATTTGCAAGTACCTACAAGAAGAAAGATGAAATGGTCCCCAATCATGTTTTTGAGTCCGGAGAGGTTAGCTTAGCAACCCAAGTCCTATTGCTCTTGGGTGCTTTCCTAAAAGGACAAGTAGAATAATGACCAATATCATTGCAATAGTTGCATGTGCTCATAGCCTTGGAACTAGAAGATTCTCCATGGAAGATTGGAGGTCCTTTACCTTTGTTGTTCCTTTGGCTACTATCATATCCTAAATCATGTCTACCAATTTGGTTAGTAGTATGGTGTAGGATGTCATTAAGATTTTTTTTACCAACTAAGAATCTTTGCAAAGCAGATCTCAAACTATGATTATCATGCATAAGAGAAGTAATAGTAGAAGACAAATGATTTAGTTTATCTCTAGCATGAAAAATATCATTTTCTAAGCAAAGAGCTTTAGTTAAATAAGAATCTCTATCAATATGAAAAGCATCAACATTATTCTCTCTATTAGTAGAACTAGAACAAGATTCGAGAACATTGATTTCGTAAAGCAAGGAAGCATTTTCATTTTCAAGGACAACAATCTTAGAAAGATAAACTCTATTTTCAGATTCTAATCTTTGCAAAACAAAATCTTTGTCCTTGTTTTCAGATTTAAGAACATCAATAATATGCATGAGAGAATCAACAATTAAGGTATGCTCTTCATTAGAACTAGGCATAAGAGTTTGAGCTTCTAGAAATCTAATCTTATCAAGCAAACTAGCATTATCAAGTTTAAGAGAGTCTACTTAGCTAAGACAAGCATTTTTGTCATCAAGCAAGCAAGAATTAGCATGTTCAAGATCATCTAATTCTACATGCATATTATCAACAATTCTAGCAAGCTTTTTCCTTTTCTTTTTAGAAGACTTAAGAGAGGCACGAGTAGCGTTAATGATAGCAATTAAATGTTCTTTATCTAAAGAGTTTAGATTTACCTCATTTGAGTCTTCACGTTTTGTAGAAGCCATAAGAGCAAAATGACATTCTCCTTCTTCACTAGAGCTTGAGCTAGATCCTCCACTTGATTCTTCACTTAAGCTTGAGTTGGAGGAGTCACTTGAGCTTGAGTGCCAATTCTCCTTCATCTTGTACTTCTCTTTTCTTTTCTTGTGATGATGGGTCTTCTTGCTTTGTAGACAATCTATCTTGAAGTGACCATTCTTTCCACACTTGAGGCACCGGATGGAGGAGGAATTCTTGCCTTTGTAGAATCTACCCTTGGAGTACATGTCATCTTCTTCAACATGAGAGGATGGAGAGGCTTGTCCCATAATTGCTTCAATTTAAGCCTTGATTTCAGCCTTTTTCATTCTCTTTAGCTCTTTCTCCTCTTGTCTTTCAACCTCTTCTCTCTTGTCAAGTGTGACTTCATGGGCTTGTGGATTTCCAATGAGCTCTTCAATGGAGATATCATCAAGAGACCTTACTTGTTCAATGGAAGTCACCTTGGGTTCCCATCTCTTAGGGAGAGTTCTAAGGATCTATGAGTTGATCTCTCCTCTACTCATAGGATGTCCTAGAACAACAAGACCATTCACAATGGTGTTGAGCCTTGAGTACATGTTGGCTATCTTCTCCTCCTTTCCCATCTTGAAGTTCTCAAGCATCCCATTGAGCATACAGACTTTGCTTTCCTTCACTTGTTGAGTCCCCTCATAAGTGATGCATAGCTTCCTCCATGCCTCATAGGTCGTCTCACAAGAAGAAATCCGGTTGAACTCGGTGGAGGTCATGGTGGTATAGAGGATGTTGATTGCTCTTGCATTCAAGGTAGCTTTCTTCATGGTAGCTTCATCCCATTCTTCTATCTTTGTCACTGGTAGCTTGTATGGATGGTCCACCATTTGCCATAGCTCAAGCTTGATCCTTGGATGTTGAATTGTAGCCTTCTTTTCTAATAGAGGAAGTTACTCTTATCAAAGATTGGAAGGTTGATGAAGTATCTCCCACCTTAGTATTCACCCATCTTCTCCTACTTGTTGAAGTATGCTTGAAGAAACCCACTCTGATACCAATTGATGGATCCTAAATGGGTGATTGGATGCTTTAGAGGGGGGGTGAATAGAGCTGAATACACTTAAACAAAATTCATTAGACCTTCAAGATATATCACAAGATAAGGTTGCTAAATAGGAAGTTTGAATGCAACTAAAACATGCATATCAAGGGAGAGAGCGATTGAACATACACCAATCGACAAGCTATTTAGAGTGGTTCCACACTTCAAACTAGAAGTGAGTCACTCCACTACCTAGAGAGGTTAACATCTAGGATTTCTTAACCATTGCACTCTTATACTCATTTACAAGACTTACAATACATGACCACCAAAGGACTTACCCATCCAAGCACCAAGAGTATTTCACCTTACCAAGGACTTACCCACTTTGCTAAGAGTCTTCAGCCTTGTGCAACTCCTTCGTAGTCTCCCTGACTTTTTTTATTGAATGGTTGTGCATTCTATTGATGAGGTTCTCAATCGTCTATACTGCTTGACTACTAGCTCTGGAACTTCTTCTGAGTTTGTCAACATGGAATCTTCCTTCCTTGGTGGTTGTGGTTGCGGATGAGGTCAATCCTCAAATAGGGTACCTTCTTTTAAGGGGAGTGGGGCTTGAACGTGAACATGTTCTTGACTCTCGATATTGAGACTATAGTCAATGAACAAATTATATTGAGGAAAAACTATTGGCTCAAACATGACAATCTTGTTTGGACCAACCAAGTCTTTAACAATACTAAAACACTTTACAATTCAGGTATTACTGTATTAAACCTGAGGCACAAGTTGTTCTGACCAGAATGAATGTCTTCAAGAAGATCTCCCTCAAGAAAATCATTTTTAACATCATGTTGAAATAAGAACCCGTACACAATTGAGACGAACCATTATGAAAAAGTCTCAAAGTAGTCAATGCCATAGGATGAAGTTATACCCCTTTGTGCAACATGGAAGCCTTCAAATTCTCAACTATACTATCAGGATGAAATCAGATAGTGAAGACCCCGCGACATCAGATTGGTGAGCAGAGGGAGGGTCTAAAAAATCTCGTGTATGCCAATTGGTAAGAGCAACACTTTCATCATCCATAGTAGCCTTCCACCCAGAGTGAGATAGATCTACTCAACAAATTTATGCACAAAAATAGTAGATATGGAGATTAAAGGCGTCATATACCGGGGCCCAAATGATCATAAGCGGGCAATATCATGATAAATACATTTGTGCTTGGCTTTCACAAGGCTACTAATAACTCCCAAATCAAAAGTAGTAGAAGCATGACCATTATCCGTAATACTTTCATTTATGACCTAATCTGCAATAGGAGTGAAAGAGTTGGTGCGGCATGTAGTCACGATCTCTTGAGCTTGTTGTCAATGATATACTCAGATGGGCTTGTCTTGTCCAAGAGGGGTGGAGGTAACCATGGATAAGGGAATATCAAAGGCATATGGGAAAGAGACTATCCCACCCCAAGTCCAAGAACGTGACCCTTGTCAGAGAAGAAAGGTTTATTTTCAAAGGACATCTAAACACATTGACAGATACATGCACTTTTTTCAATATGATCAAAAAAATTTATATCCTTTCCTAAGAAAGATTCATTTATCAAAGCAAAGAGAAAATTTATCCAACTCAGGATTTTGATTTTTAACTAAGTAGGTGAAACTAAAGACTCGAGCAAGTTATTCCAAGAATGTGGATATAAGACCTGAACTTGAATGTTATTCCAAGAACAAAGATGGCATGTGGTTTAGAAGCAAGTAGGTGGCTAACAAGGAATAATGGTAAAAACACTTAGGGAACATCATCAATACACATGATGGTCCAGGCAACATCAAGTAAATATCTATTGTTTCATCCCACAATGTCATTTTGTTGAGGTGTAGGAGGAGGTTTTGTGTAGAGTGCCCACATTAAGGAAAAATTATTTTTAGATCATTTTGAAATATTCAAGTGCATTATTAGTGCAATTTTTTAGTCTTCGAAAACTAGATTTCAGTTTTAGCAAAAAAAATGTATAACAATTAGACACAAAACAAACCTATCTTTCAGAATATTTCAATCCAGTATTTCCAAAATAGTCATCAATAAAACTAAAAAAGTATGGAACTTCACAGTGCTTGGAATTTTGGGGACCCAAACATCAATGTGCACAATTTGAAAAAGTTCAAAACTACTGATAGAATTATTAACAAGAAAAGGTAAACGAATTTGTTTGCCCAGTTAGGCAAGCTCGACTCATTGAGCAGAAATTACACCATTTTGTAGCAGACCGATGACTAAGGCATGAATGCAACTTAACAGGTGTGACGTTCATAAAGAGATTTGTAGAAGCTTCAAGCCAAAAAAAAAAAACCCACACGAGATACAGACCTAGCATGCACACCAAAAGCTACGACTGCCCATGTCGACAAATCCAATAACCACTAAATAAATAACCAAACAGAGAACATGATTGGCAAAGGAGACCGTATAATTCTATTAAGCAACCTCAAAAAGATTACAAGGATTGTCACTCTCTCACAATCTCGTGCCCACAATAGAATCTTGTAACCCACTCTCGTTCTCTCTCCCCTTTGGCTATCTTTTGTGACTTTCCGTCTTTAGCACACGATGTTGTCCTACGTTGGCACACCCGAAGTTACCACATGTTGGAACCCCCATACATCGGTGCACCATATTCCAACGGTGTCTATCCCTATTTATAGATAGGGACTCCCGGTTAGATAGTACAAGAGGATACAACTATTATATAGGGATTAGGAAATGACAATACAAAAGGATAAGGAAATAATGTCTTGGACTCCAAGTCTAACATTAATTTGCGCTTTCCTAATATTGTTAGATATTATTTCTTATCCAATTAGGATAAGAGACAAAATCCTAACAATCTCCACCTTGTATCTTATCTGCTAAAGTTGCTCCTCCAAGAAATCTACTCCCGTTCTTCTTCTATGCTTCCGCCCTTAGAAGCTGTTTCCGTTTCCAGAAGCGTATCACCATGCGCTCCTGCATGGAGAGCGTGTCCAGAATTGGCCGCCCAGACCCTTCAAGTGAGAGCGTGTCCAGACTTGGCTGCCCAAACCCTTCACGTGAGAGCTCCTCGTGTTGTACAATTTGAGAAACTGTACCGCCTCTACCTGCGATTGGAAGAAACTGCATCCTCCGCACCTTTGGCCCCCATGCCATAGGGTTGTGCCTTCTTTTAGCCTCTCTAAGTCGAAGACACCGTGTGGTCGGTCCAACCACGACTTCCTCCTTACAACAGTTGACAGCTTCGCCTCTGCACCTGTTGAAGTTTGCAGCAGATTTTGCAGTCTCGCAATAGATTGCCCGCAAGAGTTGAATACATGTAACAATCTTTGGGTTCATGACGCCCGCCACCCATGCTACTGCTTCATCTACACCTTCCATGTTAGTAGACCTCTTGTCAACCGCTCCTCTTTTGGTTAGACTAAATCCAACCAGTCGAAAGAACCAGGTAGCCTCCATTGTCGCTTGCCCTTGCTAGTGAATTGCACGACTCCACCTCGCGTTGATATTTCACAACTTGTGGATTCTCTCCCGGATTTCACGATAATATTGCCATCAAGATTTTCTATCGGATGGCCTCCAACGGTAGTTGTCAACGTCGTCATATTTTCTGTGCCTCCCATGCTTTCTGATCGTCTCGTATGAACCCTGCACTGATACCACTTGAAGAGATATACAGAAGCTTCAAGCCTAAGAAAAACCCCACATGAGATACAACCCAAGCATGCACACCAAAATCTACGACTGCCCACGTCGACAAATCCAATAACCATCAAATAAATAACCAAACAAAGGACATCATTGGCGAAGAAGACCGTAGAATTCTATTAAACAACCTCAAAAAGATTACAAGGATTGTCACTCCCTCACAATCTCGTGCCCACAATAGAATCCTATAACCCACTCTTGATCTCTCTCCCCTTTGGCTATCCTTGTGGCTTTCCGTCTTTGGCACACGATGTTGTCTTCGTCGGCACACCCGAAGTTACCACACGTTGGAACCCCCACACATCGGCGCACTGTATTCTAACGATGTCTATCCCTATTTATAGATAGAGACTCCCAGTTAGATAGTACAAGAGGATACAACTATTCTATAGGGATTAGGAAATGACAATACAAAAGGATAAGGAAATAATGTCTTGGACTCCAAGTCTAACATTAATTTGTGCTTTCCTAATATTGTTAGATATTATTTCTTATCCAATTAGGATAAGAGACAAAATCCTAACAGGTCAGAGAAAGGCTCACAATATGTCGAGGCTTTGTGCCTCTGTGTCCAAGTAATACATGCCATCCAGTCCTTTATGCCCCTCAACAATCTTCATCCTCGTTCACAAATCCTGTAAAGTGCAACCGATAGTTGAAACCAAGTTTCAATCCATAGGCAGTCTTTGTTAGAAGATAGACTTTATTTTCCACTCCCCCTGAACAAAATACCATGGAGGCTGTTCCATATAGACCTCTTAGAGGGAAAATGCATGAATGAATGTGTTTTTGACATCAAGATGATGTAGAGGCCAGTAAAAAAACTGCAGTCAAAACGTCGAGGTTGTATATTTGGCTGTGCTTTGGCCACTAAGCGATCCCTGAGCTATTAACGGAACCGTCATTTTTTAATATTGTACTGCATACACCCATTTGCAGCCAACTGTTTTCTTCCCAGGTGGAGGTCAAAAAGTTCCCGAGTGTCATTGTTGTGAAAAACATTCATTTCATCACTCATGACTGAGCTCCATCCAGGATCCTAGGACCTTTGAAAACTTCCACAATTACAAAGAGAAGCATGTATTTTATTCTAGATCACCACCAGAGTTTATGCAGACCTGGTATTGTAGCTGCTGAAGTACCAACGACCTAACAGCTGCCCTTAGAGCCTCAATAGCTTACCCCGTTCTCATCTAATTGTGATGAGATGTGGTGGGAGGTGCGGAAGACTTCTAGTGGCTCAGAGGAGGCAAATTTGAAGGAAAAGACCCACTGTTGGTGGCGATGTAGCCGATTGAAGTCATGGCTGGCAGAGCAAACCTGTCTCCAGAAACATGGCGGTGGCTTTTTGACCCCCACAATGGCCACGTCGCCACGATGGGACAGAAAATCCCTCCTCTCAATTGGCTACGGAGGAGAGGAGAGGTATATTGGCATTGAAGAAGAGACGAGTCGGTCCTCTACGCCCATCTCTCCCTTAAACCATGGCAGCACTATAGTAATGTGCCGCACTGGTTGTCCTAGTGAGGGAGGAGGGAAAAAAGCAAAGGAGAGGGGGATTAGGTTTTTTCTTTTTCTGATACCATCTTGCTATCAGTACTTATCCACA
Source organism: Alisma plantago-aquatica (assembly GCA_963693085.1). Lineage (NCBI taxonomy): Eukaryota > Viridiplantae > Streptophyta > Magnoliopsida > Alismatales > Alismataceae > Alisma > Alisma plantago-aquatica. The sequence continues at coordinate 184,978,013 of OY856410.1, read as the reverse complement.
TATTTTAAGATCAACCATGTTTGTTTATATAGTAGGGAAGTGAGGAAATCCTATTACACAAGTGCAAGTTGCATAGAGGTTTAGGAAGTAAAATAAAAGAACATATAAATACATATATATATCTGCACCAGACCTTTAATAAATTCTAATTTTCTCATCTTCATGTTTTTTGGACTTCAATGCCCCTTGTATTGCCATGACCCGGACACTGACATCCACTCACCTTGCTTCCGTTTACTGTTTTATATCTAAACCACATAATTTCTTGTCCATTCGATAACTAAAAGAAGACTATTTATTTTCCAGTTTAATTTACCCGTTTCAAGCATAGAATGGATTTGACGTAGGGCTGTCTGCTCAAGCAGTGCGACTTTTACTACCAAAGGCATCTAGAGTACCAGATGTCAATATTTATGATTTTTGCATAAAATTTAGCATGCAATAGAGCTAAACACTTCTCTTGTGTTCAAAATTAATTAAACAGACATATCTTCCCTTCCAAAAATATGATATCAGGATAAAAGACTACATAATATTTGATTTAACTTACATAATCTAATATTCCTTGAAAGTTTTCTTAGGATGTAGCATGAAATTATAGTGAAATTTGATTTATAAGTCTATTACGAATTTATCTCAGCAACAAATTACAAGAAATGGCTCAATTTTTAACTGGTTGAAGGCCATGAACACACCAATTTTACTTAGTATCTTAATGTCAGCTTTTGTAACCACTCGTCTTCTTATGTTCAGGAGGATGTGAGACTTATGACTGACACTGGGCTTGAAGCATACAGATTCTCCATTTCATGGTCGAGGCTTATTCCAAGTATACCTCATACTTCTATATACAAAACACACAAAACACAATGAAAGATGTAGCTATTGACACATAACATTCTATGCAGATGGAAGGGGAGAAGTCAATCCAAAAGGTCTTCAATATTACAACGATCTCATCAATGAACTTGTAATGCATGGTAATGAATGATTTCTGTATATATCTGATGTGTTGAAGCTGCCAGATTATTTCTCAAATATTTTTCATGTATTTGTCTTTTGGAGTACCATGATTTCTTTACGTCCAGGGTAAACTATCTTAATTATTAAGATATTGTAGATCCCATCTCATCGTCATCCGTCCTTATAAACTGTCAATTTGGCTTGTTAATTAAGTCTGCTTAGTTTCTTTGTTACATTTACATTTTATCAAATGCACAAATTACTATTATTGCTAATAAATGAAGTTTCAAATCATGGAAGATGTAAACTCTCTAAATTAGTTCGGTCACTAGAAAATGGTTGTGAACCCTTGCCTAGATGGTTAAGGTACCAGTGTATTTGAGCAGAACATGTAGTTAGTTAATCCTCATGTTCATTGACCATCCTTCATGTAGTCTGATCCAACCAGAGTAAAGTGTATTTTGTTAGGAAGCAAAAATTGTTTATCACTTTATCAACTGTTAGGGCTTCAGTTGCAAACTTGTAGTTTTTCTTATACATTATACATGTAAGTGGGAAGCCCCATGTAAGACAGAAGACGGCTGACCATTAATCAGAAAACTTGCAGTGAGAGCAGCATTAGACTTATATTTCTTTGGCATAGACATTTGAAAAAGTAGTGTGCGTGCTACATCAAGTAAATGACAATTTTTGCGCTCAGCCACCCCATTTTGTTGAGGTATATGAGGACAAGTTGTTTGGTGAATCATGCCAACAGAGTTGCAAAAAATGGAGACAACCTTTTGAATATACTCTAGGGCATTATCAATGCGAAAAATCTTTATATGAACATCAAACTGAATTTTTATTAACTGATGAAAAGTTTGAATGACAGACAAAACTTCATCCCGGGACTTAAGTATACCTAAGTCATGTGGGAGAAATCATCAATGAAAGGCAAAAGATATCTAAAGCCATTATAACTTGGGTCTTTAACAGGAACCGAAACATAACGGTGAATAAGGTCAAAAGGACGCTTAGAGTGTTTTACAATATGACTAGGAAAAGAAATGTGACGATGCTTGCCCAGTCGACATGACTGACACTCTAACGACTTTATGGATGCTAAGCCTGCAACAAGCTTTTGAAGACTCTGCAAGGACGGGTGTCTATAGCAACAATGCCATTGCAAGGGAGAATAGCTAAAAACGGTAGATGCGGTAGAAGGAATCTGGCGATCTGGGCGACCACCTTCACAAAAGTGGAGATCACCTTTCCTAGATCCCCCATCCATCTTCTTCCAACTCTTGGGATCCTGTACACATAAAGAGTCTCCAAAAATTACCAAGCATGTCAAAGAATCAACTAGCTAGCAACAAACTTTAGGTTAAACGGAAAGTTTGTTACATAATGTACCCAGACTGTAAAGTCAAATCAGATGATGTGAGTATAGTGCCACACACCTGGACTCGCCTGATAAAACCATCGGAAAGTGTCACAGAAGAATGTCAGATATACAAGTTAGAAGAGAGAAGCATAGATCTTATACCCGTCATATGCTGAGAGGTCACGAAATCCACCACCCATGTAGAAGATGGATGACAGACAACAAGTGAAGTCCCCTGGTTACTTGTGTCTGAAACCAGATTGACAAAGGAGCCAAGGGAAGCTTGCTGGGTAGCCTGAATAAGATGTTCATACTTTTCCTTGAAAATTGTAACATTTGATTGCACTTGTTTAGAGGCTCCAGATGAAGATGCTCTCGATGAAGTAGCTATATAATGTGCAACAACAACAGGGGATCTACCATGCTTAGAGTAGCTTTTTTCTTTTGTATGTCCCAGTTTCCCATATAATGTACATTTGTCTCTAGGACAATTGCCTCGTCCCCGACCAACACCTTGTCCAATTCCTTTGGCAACAACAACAAGAGAGGCATGGTTCTCAAAATGTTGTTCTCTTAGAGTAGTAGAAATAGACTCAAACGAAGACTATTGAATCTTCACAAAGACTTTTTCAAGGCTTAGTAGTTTGTCTATGGCAAGAATAACACTCTTGGCTAAAGCATATATATGATTTAAGTCGTATAAAAACCTTTCCGTTACTAGATCATCTTGGTCTTTCATCTGATCATCAGTCTTCAACTGCTGGTGCAAGCTAACATCCTGAGAAATGGATTGTATAGTACCAAAGTAATCCTCTAGAGAGCTACTATTTTGTCTTTCTGCAAAGAGACGGTCATAAACAATATAAAGACAAAGCATTTTTTTCATGAGAGAAATGTTTCTTTGCAGCTTTCTAGATTTGTTTGGCTGTATAGTAGAACATAAATTTGGAAGCAATCTAAGGCTCCATACTATTCTGTAACCAGGGCATTCACTAACACATTGTTTTTTCACCAAGAAGAGTAGTCTTTTCTACTTCCATTAGGAGGTTCTGATTCAATAAGATCCACATTCTCCCGTGATTCAAGGCTGTGTAAATAGCCTTCATCCAGAGAAGATAATTCTATGAGTTAAGCTTCACATTGGTTATCTGAGACTGGATGTTGTAGACGATTGTAGCGGAAGCAACTGGCTTTTCGTCTCCCATATTGAGATTGGATCAAGAGAATAGCATCAAACATGCAAGAAACCCATCGTGTAGTGGACTTGAAACGATGTGTATGGCATCAGTACGTCGTGTTGAAAATAGGACACGTCGTTTTATTTGACGACGTTGGAAGGAAGGCTTCTGAATATTGTCGATACACCGTGTTGAATGCTAGACACGCCGTGTCAGACGTTGAAGATCGAAAATAGATTCTCTATAACTCTTCCACACATTGTGTAAGCAGTAGACACACAGTGTGCTCTGTCGAAGGCGTAAACTCCAGGAGCCATCAACACGCCATGTCATGGATGGGACACGTCGTGTACTTTAATCGGAGTCGTAAACTCCAGTAGTCGATGACACACCGTGTAGTATGTGACCAAAGTGAAATTTGTGTCGTTAGAACAAAATCTGAGTTGAGACGCATACACTGTGTTCCTTGAATAACACGTTGTGTTTGACGGGGCCTTATGTAGATCTTGAGAGAAATTGACTCCATCAAGGAGATAAAGAACCCTGAGAAGACGCACCAGAGAGAAAGATGACCCTAAGAAGGCACGCGGGAGGTGATGGTAATTAGCACCGTCACTTGTCAATTGAGGATGTGAATGTGACACATCAACAACCCCTAAAGACTTAGGCACTCATCCACGTACGGGGACTACGTGGAGAGGAAAGAAGATGAGAAGGGAACTGCTCGTCCTCTCTATGGGATAGAACGAGGGTTTTCTCCTCCTCTCCTTCAAGCAACCACTGTGCTCTAGTAGAGACGAAGGAACACCGGCCTGGCGAGAACCGATACCGGCGGCGGCGGTGTCCTACAGCGGTGACGGGTGGTGCTAACAGAGAGGGAGGAGGAAGAGAGAGGACGATGGCTAGGGTTACAACAACCAAATGTGCTCTCATACCATGTGAGTGGATTTTAGTCAAAGTGATACCTAGCAAGTGCAACTTCTCCTTTATTATATAAGGTGAGAGCATTTACATAATAAACCCAACATGAAAAGGAAATTGTAAAGAGGTACATAAATAAAGAAACTATTTTCTTATAGTACAGATCAGAGGGTTTGTGTTTTTTTTTGCATTTGAGCTATGTAAAGAGTGGTCAAATATAGTAATATGGACTATTAGCATTAGGCATGTAGTATATATGTGATGTAGCACAAGTATGGAGGGAGGTAAGGTTTATGTATGTAGGGCTAGAAGATAGAAAAAGAAATATAACTAAAAGAAAGATAGTCGGCATATGATGAAGACTTGCACCATAGAAAAGAGTAGTACATGAAGTTGCACACCGTCAGACCTTTGGTCGTCACCATAGATATAAACATACACGCCGCATGGTGGACCCACACCGTGTACAAATTGTAGTAACAACCAGCAATAGAGTACTCGACGTGTGAAGCTCCAACACGTCATGTGGGTCAGAAGACAAACTCCATCAAGTAGTAAATGCATGGCATGTAAGCCTCTTAACACATCGTGTAGATCAGTGGACACGTTGTGCAAAATGTGCACATGATGAGGAAATCAAGAAGCAGCCCGATTAACAATAGGCTGGCTACATGTTGTGTACTTAGTGACATGTTGTGTTGTTTGACATGTCGTGTCAAAGTCTAGGAAGAGGCGGTGGCAGAAACTAGATTTCATGTTGTGCAAGTTGGCCACAGAGCGTGTGAGGCAACGACATGTCATGTTATATTTCAACATGACGTGCTTGCGGTTGTAAAGATATCTGCAAACCGGCAAATCAACGGTCACACACCATGTCAAATAGGGCACATTGTGTGGCGCGGCGCAACAACAAGAAAGTACCCAAAAAAACCACCAAAATGATGAAACTCCTTCCAGATCTCTACTAATGCAAGGTGGGAATGAATTATCCACAATATCAGCAAAAAACATGATTATTGCCATGGATTTGTCTATTTAAAAGAAGCCAAAAGCAAGACGGCTTCAGCAAGTGACGACGAGAATAGATCTTGAAGGATACATCATTGATAGTGATATCGATAGGTGATGTTGGTGGCAGCGTTGTAGATAGCAACAACAAGACATATTGTGACGGTGCTTTCAAGGAACAACGGTGATAGTACCAAGGGAGGACGAAGGTGGTGTCATCATCTCATGGAAGAGTGGAGGCAACAATAACAAGGATTTTCATTCAATGGTAGTAGATCTAGATGACATGGATACTGGGAGGTCCACAACAAATAGAGCAACATCAAGGAGATTTTTTTTAGATGGAGACACCCCTAGAAGTTTCAGGGGATGGACATTCCTACAGGTAGTGGAGAAGATCTATTGTGTTATATTTGTTATTAATAGATGGACAGACCCATCTCCAATATATAGAAGGGGCATACATAATCAGGAAAACTCTGGGACAAAATACAATTGGACTCTTATTAAATATAGACCCAACAACTTAATTAACTAAATACTATTTTTAGTTCTAGGTTCTCATTTTTAAATATAAAATCAGTGACGGAACAATCGCATCCGCCGCTAGGTCTGCTCCCGCGATCGCCCAGGCGATTAGGGCTCCGCGTGCTTCGACGACGGCTTGGGGGAGAGAGCTGGCGGTCGGTGGCTTACCCTCGCCCCTTCTCCCCCAGGGCCCTCCCTCGTCTCATCCCCATCCCCCTCTCCCTACATCTCCTTGGAGGTTCGATCGACTTCGAATCAAGGCATCTGCTGGGTGAGCGCCTGTGCTGGGTGGCGGCAAGCTTTGGGTGCTCGCGTTGGGGCTCCGGGGTGGTTCTCTCCCCGTCGTGGCCGTTTGTGTTCGCCCCTCTTCAGTCGGTCCAAGCTTCGACAGTCTCCAGCCAGGATCGACAGGGAGCCTAGAGTCTGAAGCAGACACGACTTTCATCCCCCTTTACCGTTTTTCCCTTGTCTGTTGTTTTTTCTCTGTTCTTGTTTCGTGGTCACTTCTGTGCAGCTTGGGTGGGCGTTGTGTGCCCACATCTTCTAAGCGTTAGGCTGGTGGTTGGGTGTCGACGGTCTGGTTCGTGGTTGGGGTTTCCCGTGTTCTACTGCCAGAGTTGAGGTTTCCCCTGCTCTTGTTTAGGTTAGGTGTGTAGTAGTCGTTTGGTGCCCCTTGGTTTGCTTAGTTTTTAGCCCTTTTTTTCTTTCCTTCTTGTTTCTGTCCGGTCTCTGTCTGTTTTAGTGTCTCCTTGGGTTCCTTCTTGGGCGGACAGTGAGCTCGGGCGCCCTTTGATGCTTCAGGCAGAGGAGGATTAAGCTGGGTTTGTGCTTCGTGCGGGTCTTCTGCCCCCTGCTCACAGTGGTGGTCGGGAGTGGTGGTGGGGTTCCTGGCACCCTCTACTCCCTACCGTTGTATCCACATGAGCCATCCTTCCTCTGTATCTGCATCGCTGGGGTTTGGCCTCCTTCCCGGGTCTCCGGTTGGTGCACCCTTAGTGCTCGACATTTGTCTGTGTGAACGTTGCGTTGTTGGGTGGCTCCTTGGCCGGTTTGTTTTTCTTTTTGCTTCTTTGCTGGTAGTTGTGTTTCTAGTCATGTTTGTGTAGTGTTGTGTTTGTGTTGTTACTTTGTGGTCGAGCTCTTTTTCAAGTGATCATTCGTTGTCTTCATGATGGTAATCTCTGCCAGCGGCTATGCAAACTCCTCTCCCGATGTACTCATAGGCTCTTGTAGATTGATGAATTCCATCCCAGATAGCTGTTTTAGACAGCCACTACAAGAGGTGGACGGTGCTGAAATGTACCTATCGCATCCCAATCTGAGTCTTGTGCTATGTCTTACCGCAAAAGGAGTTGCTGATTGGTTACTTGATGAGAGATGTCTATCTTGTAGATGCCGTATGACTTACTTCTAATGATATTGAGCTATTTTAAAAAAACTAAATACTAAGACTCCCTAACACTACTATGCTTTTAAGGCTTCAAGCATGGCTGGTTTCACTTGGGAGTAATGCTTTTATACTCACTCTTGCTTGTTATAAGACTAGTTCCTTTTTAAGATCCTAGTTGATGCTTAGCAATTGTGTATAGAAAAACATACAAACATTGGAACTTCTATAGATGACTCTAGTCTTCATCTTTGGAACATCTATGCAGGGATATGGCTACGAGAATTTATGCTTTCTTTCTTTTTGTATTTTAGTCTAGTATGATTATTTATAGAAATATGAGTTTCTATTTTATTAGTCAAACTAAATTAATTATTCAATCTATGTTAGGATGTCGATTCAAATAAGTAATTTCAATCAAGGGAGGATTAAAATTCCTTTTTGAGTTGCATATGAGCTTCTCTTTTTATGCATATCTATCCTCGATACTTATTTTAACAGTTGATTACTATAATAATTAAATTTGGGTTTGGATTGCAATATTGTTGCCCAAGGAGATATATCACTCTTCTTCTACCTTATTAGTGGACACTTCCTTTAGTAGCTAGATAGGCATGTTTAGATCAATATGGTTCGCGTTCCAACTCCAACTCGCCTTCTTTCCCTCAACAGTTAGAAGATATTTGTTTTGTATATCAAGAGTTGCAACTTGATCACACTCTTGGATATGAACGAAGAATCCTACCCACCCTTATATCTCATCAATAATTGTTGACTAGATCACAATCAACATTCATACTCAATAAAAGAATGTGCTAGAATCACCTATTATGTAACAATGTGTGTGTGTGTACATGCATGTACTTAGCTTGAGGGAAGCACTCGAAATCATGAGTTATACACCATCTTTCCATTATTTCTAGTTAGGTTGAGTTTTTTCATTTTCTATAAGCAATAGTCTTTAATTTATTCTCCACATGTGATAAGGTGTAAATTCTTGTATGTCCTCTGCACATGTTATAAAGTGTACAAGGTGAGCTATCCATGTAAGTTGACCATTACAAACTCAAGATGGACCTTTCCCTGATTGTGGCACCACCAGAATCACTTAAGCAATGGGAAAGCTTTTAGTTCTCCTTTTTTACTCCCTTATGTGTACTCTAAAATCTTGATTTGAGAGCTCATATCTTGTTCGCATCTTTGTTGCATAAATGTGTTAACGTTGAGACCAAAAGTGCCCTTGCAAAGAACTCGTGTTAGCAGTTCATCGAACAGTTTTCTAGAAGATATATTCTTTAATTCCTTGTATGGAGTGGAGAGAATCAAAATTGTGGCACCTTCCTCCATGTGAAACCTTCCCAGGCCCTGTTGTATTAGTGAGCTTTTATGATTGGTGTTATGTGAACATCTAACTTCCAATTGTCAACTGATGTAAACTATTTTCTTATGTGATCAGGCCCTAGCACAAGTAGCCAAAACTAAAGTGATAGTAATATAAACTAGTGTAGCAAGAAAATTTGAAACAAAAAATGTAGCATTAGGAAAAACTCGAGCATCGTCAACTAGGACGAGGTAACAAAATTTACAGTGGAGCTGCTGAATGTTATTAGAAAAGCTCACAACCGATGAATAGATCTAACAACTTCAGTGCACCTTGGAATGCCTTGAAATTTTGGAAGTTAGACAGTTCGAAGTCTAAAGACATAAGTTGTTATACCAAAGTTGTAAACTACCTCCAGCTTAATCTTTTTTTTATCTTTTTCTTTGCAAAGTAGTGATGGATTTCAAATTTGTTAGACATTACTTGTACGTACTTCTGTGTGGCTGTGTGCATCCCATTGCGAGTCTTTGCATATTCGTGAACCTGAGATTATTGGAGATTTTTTTGTGAATAGAAATGCAAAGGATTATAGGAAATTTGGATTGAAATATTATCCTTGAACTTACTCTGTCTCTAGCCTTACAAATTGTTAATGCTAGACAGAGAATTGTTGTCCCAGGCATAGTTTTATTGTCTTGCATGTTTAATCTTTCTATATGATAGGTATTCAACCACATGTTACACTCTTCCATTTTGATCTTCCCCAAGTGCTTGAAGATGAATATGGAGGCTGGTTAAGCTCAAAAATAGTGTAAGATTTAATTTTTCATTGCCCTTTCACTTCATTTCCCCCAAAAGTAATATGTAATGGCTGAATCCTTTAAATCTTATATACAGGGAGGATTTCACGGAATATGTAGATTTGTGCTTTAAAGAATTTGGTGATAGAGTATCCCATTGGACAACCATAAATCAACCAAATCTTTTGTCATTGCCCGCCTATGATTCTGGTATTTGGGCTCCCGGCCGATGTTCTCAGCCTTTTGGCGTCAGGGATTGTCCTGCGGGAAACTCGACAACCGAGCCATATATTGCTTTGCACAATATGTTGTTAGCTCATGCATCTGCTGTCAGTCTCTACAGAACTAAATATCAAGTATGTGATAAGCACCGTTGGGATTTTATTGAAATTACCTTCTCTGTTTAGTCAAAACTTGATGTCTTTCCCCTCAGTTTTTGGCGCATTATAAGAAATTGATGGCTTTTCCTTTAGTTTGACACAATATGTAGGAACAAAACTGATCCTAGTCACATATTTCTTTAGAACATCAGAATCCTATCAATTCTTTTCATGAACATGTTTTCAAAATTATCTGCTTTGATTTCGGATTTTAAAATAGCAGATCTTTGCATAGAGTTTACCATGTGTTTTCAGGATTTATTGATGCTCTTAGTAACCAAACTGTTGAAGGGAAAATGATTAACAACTATAGATGTGTCACAGGTGGCCCAGAAAGGTGTGATAGGGTTGACTGCGTATACCTTCTGGTTTGAGCCTAACAATACAGAGTCGTCAGCTGACGCAAAAGCAGCAGAACGAGCATTTGCATTTTTGTTAGGATGGTGAGACGTGCTATAGTTTACTTATGCTAGTGTTGAATGTTTGAGACATTCTATAAATAGATCATTGTTCCATACTTTTAGTAGTGAGGTTGCTAATTTGGTACAGGCTCCTGGATCCCGTATTCTATGGAGACTACCCAAGCATCATGAGGGAGGTTGTCGGTACCAGGTTGCCTTTTCTCACTAAAGAGCAGTCTGCACTGCTAAAGGGTTCCTTTGACTTCATTGGAATCAACCACTATACAACCTTGAAGATTTTAGACGCACCCAGAATAGATTCCCAGCTTCGGGATCTCAACGCTGACATGGCTGCTATAATTGGTGGGTTGCTAAATTGAGTTGAAGTCTCTTACATTCATCTATCGTGCTAATCCGATGCTGATACTTCTACTGTTTGCCAAATTGCAGTTGGCCAAGGGAAACCTGGGCAAGTAGGGATCCAGATAGCCATTTATCTGCTTGACATATTAATATTTGATAGTTCGGCAGTAACTGCTTTGCATCACCTATATTTTTTTTTTCTTTCAAAATCTGTAGGTGCCCATCCAATTGGTGGACTCCGATGGACTTGAAAAGATATTGGAGCGTGTGAGCAGAGAGTATGGAAGTCCAACAATTTATGTCCATGAAAATGGTGAGTTTATCATGCTATGCATCCATCAATCCTTTCTCGAGTTGTTTTATGGGATAAAGAGAGGCATTCTCTCCCCCCTTGCCCATGCCCGTGATGGAGGCCGAACGGCCGGGAGGGTGGTAAACCAAGCGGCAGCTGGGATTCAAAGTCGGATCCCTTCGTGAGGAGACACCGTGCTTGACCACTTGAGCCACTCTTTGTCGGCTTCTCGAGTTGTTTTATGATGTAGTCTTACGTATACATTAGAAAAGGATTGAACCTTGTAGGCTTAAACATCTAGGAAAAATCATGTGTCTAAATCCGTTTCTGTTTTGTGGCAGGTTTCGGAACAAGCCCCAACATTAGTGTCAATGACACCGTCAGGATAGATGCTGTGGGTGGATACATTGGCGCTGTGCTAGCTGCCCTGCAGTTTGTCTCTCAATCACACCTGCACCTACCTATACTTTGTAGAATGGCATAAAAAGTTGAATAACATATATGGCAATTGTCCTTTTTTTTGCATCATTGCAGGAATGGTTTAGACATAAAGGGATACTTCCTGTGGTCATTTGTGGATTGCTTTGAGTTTGTGACAGGGTACCAGTCACTGTTAGGTCTGTATCAGGTCAATTTTGCAAGTGAAGGCAGGGAGAGAACACCCAAAAGCTCTGCATTTTGGTACAGGGACTTCCTAAAGAATAAAGCTGTCATAAACAGTAAAGGCGGCCAGTATGCAACAAACTATTCATCTTTGTTGGCAGCCGCTTAATATGTGGTCTACTTCTAATCGACTCAACATGTACTTTGATCTAAACTGAAATCCGAGAAAGGTATGCATGCGCAGGCATGAACCCACCCACACACATAGGCATAATGCCTGTCTGTATGCGTGGTGCCTGTAAACTTGGTGCGCTCTTTGTTTGAACTATTGATTTCTACGTTCCCGATTTTTTTTTAAATTTTTCTGTAAGAAGCAGCTGCACTTGTTTGTTCTTTTTTTTTGGATCTGCATGGGCCGAAGCCCACCCCCTCTCCAAACAGGTGCCAGAGCCCGGATGACCCAAGAGGTTGGTAAATACAGTTGACCCGAGCGGGGAATCGAACCAGCGACCCTTCATGAGGGGCGCGCTGGCTTGACCGCCCGGACTACGCTGGCCGGGTTCACTTGTTTGTTCTTATAATCAGAATAGATGTATGAGAAAAAATATGATGGCTACAACACAGGAAGCAAAACAGTGCCACTTGTATTGCATTTGTTAGCGAGCTTTGCAGAATTACTCTTATGCTACGAATTGTTAAAATGGCCTTGCATTTATGTGAGCATGCCTTGAAGTTTTACTTTGATTTTATTTCCAAATGCTCCCCCACTTATCTGAATATTTTAGAGATTGCCCCCTCCGTTCATAAATTCCATCTACCTCCTCCAACTACTTTTCCGTGCCAACCACCGTGACGGAAAGCCTGTTGGGTTGATTTTTCTTTCACCCGATTCTCTGAACCCTGTTTGGTTCGGACCGGGATAATACAGTTAGGATTGGGTTAGTCAAGAAATTCAGATTATTCTTATCCGGATTCGGTCATATTCCATTTGGCAACTCGGTCATATAGTAGGCACTCATTAGATTGGACTGACTTCGTTTTAGGGTTACATATAAAACAAAATAACACATAAAAAAGAGCCAAATCCAGATTATGATTTTGTAGTCCTCCTAAGGAAGATTGACTTGGTCTGGATAAAAGGATTATAAATCTGAAATGGTCCCCGTTAGTTCAGTTTTTGCCAAACAAAACATAATCCGACTGAGACTGAGTTGGTCGGGATTTACACTTATGTAGCGCAAAAGTCAAAACTTGATCTTGATTAGACCCTGAACCAAACAGGGACTAAGCCTCTGTTTGGCACAGAACTGGGATAATCCAGTTTGCCATGAGTTAGTTGGTGAGATTGGGATGATCCAGTCTGGAGTGAAGTCAATTTCTTTGGTAATCCAGTTTGATTCTAGTCAAACTCAACCAGAATTGCATAGTTTAGTTTTAGATAATTGATTTTAGTCTGATTCTATTTGGCTAGCAGCTAGATTTGTAGGGTTCAGTCGTAGTACAATCTGATTTCAATTTGATTTCTGTTTGTTTGGTCCTCAAAACTGCATGGTTTAGTCTGATTATGGTTTGAATATGTTTATAAAGCAGATTGAATTACACGGTTCAATTTGATTTTGTACTTAATTTTGTGCCCTTAGTCTAGATGGTTCAAACTATTTCATAGTAAAACATAAGAATACATCAAATGGTTATTTATTTAGCATGACGTCACTTACATAATAAAAAATAAACTGTGTTTGACAATCAAAACTATATGTAAGTCGGAGTGAAAGGTAAATTAGCATGGTCATATTATAATTATGTGATTCGTTACTTATTAGATCGTTATACATTATTGACTCCATTGCTCTGAAATGTAGTCACCTAGTATGTGTTATTTTCTAGTCTAGGATTAATTATTTATTAAAATTTGTCTAGCTTCTACAGGATATGGTACATGCCTACAACAAAGTTTGCACTAAGACCACCTATCAACTCTCATGATTTCTTAATATTGGTAGAACCTTAGTTTTGTCTGTTGTCTGACTCCACTGTAACTTTTCTTGTTGCACAGTTATTGTGAGATGGAATGATGTTACAAATTGTTGCACAATGTCTACCCAATCTTATTTAGAAAGATACTATAAATCATACACTCATGTTTTTTTTCTGACATCACTTAAATGAGTTCTCATAACATACAGTATGTCCATCTTATACTTGTCATTTACATCCGAGCAAAGGCATATGTATTTGTCACCGATCAACAACATAAATGAAAAAAGATATTTAAAACACAAAGCAACTAATATCCAATAGTGTTATCTAATAGTTCAATTAGAACTAGTATAAAAAAATCAGTAGTACATGTGAGCATACGATTCATTGATCCGTTGAATCATCACATGTTGAGCATGATATTATGGAGTTTGTGGAAGAGTGTAGTCGTATAATTTTTCTAATTTGTTAACTTCATTAGATAGAACAAAATACATGTCCATGTATGCTCTACACTCTATTTAAGCATTGATGTTCATATAAAAAACATCATGAATGTTCATCGCTTGACTCTATACAACATTGCACTCTTATGAAATCAACCTAATATTTTCTCTATAGTGATTCTTCAATTTGTACCATTTTTACTGGCCACCGAGAAAAAGAACATCTTTTGGTTCCCTACCTGGTCAAATGTTGTTATTTTTTAGTACGATTGGTGTTTTTATTAATCTATAAACTTCTGATCAAATCTTACCGCACAAATATAATACAACTCCATAGGTCTCTCACTTAACACCCAAATTGAAAAGTCATTGCATCTTCCTGTGTTAACTACGGGTGATGCAATTATCTCGTAATTGCATTGTAGACCACGTGATGTGTCATTTGTAATTATTTATGCCACATGATTGCTACATTTTAGTAAAAAAAACTTTACTACCCTTAACACAGACAACCCATACAAGGAGAGCTACTATTAATTATTATTAAGCTATAAATAGAATGCATTGATGTCCAAAACAAAATACAACACCTTAAATGGCCAATACACAGATACATTAAGTGTTGCTTTAGGAACTATTCCACACATCATCATCACTTGAGGTTGCACTATCTACCATTGTTTGCATCTACTTGGTCCATGTACACTTGAATAATGTCAGGTAGGCCGCATTGACATGCTCACACTCTAGTGGTCATCACCTGATATTAAGCATGTGATGCTAATGTAAAGTACTACAATATTGAATTAGTTATAACATATATACTCATATTTAAAACAACATAGTGCTTAAAGACAACCAACAAAAGTAAATTATATACTAAAGCAACGTGCTATTTTTTAGATACATGGGAAACAATTGGCAATGATCTATTGTGTATCTCATATACCAGTGGAAATACTCTCCCTTAGCATGTTCCATGTTCCTAGTTTCACTTGAATTGTGAGGTAACTGGGAAGTTCATCATCTCCTTATTGGCTGGCTTCATCCACTTTGACTTCTTCATCAACATTTTCAAGTGGTAATTGACGTCTCTTTATAAAATTACATAGTAGACAATCTGAAACTATGATTTTAGAATGTTGGTTGATAACTAAGTATGGCGAACCTCCTCTTCAATATGCTGCATACCCTCCCAACAATGTTTTGAAGTTGTTTGTGTTGATGGTTGAACATCTAATGTTTGTTGTTGTATAAACATTGCACCCCCAATACTCAAACGGATGCCATGTTGTATTACAGAATAGTACAGAAAATTGAGACGTGTAGGCATGTCCTAAATCCTCCAAGTAGTATCGACCCCTTGATATGATGAACTCCCCATTACCCAAACTTTCACGTAATGCATGTATGTCAGCACATAATGCATGTATGTCAGCAACTGAACTCTCCCATCCACATATGAGATAAGTGAATTTTGTATCAAAATTCACAAATGCTATAACATTTGTAGAGATGAATTCCTATATCTTGTGGTACCGATATGTGTGTACCATCAATTGCACCTAATAGATCCTAAATTAAGAAAGCACATGATGTGAGAGTGCAATGCACATAATAGGTGCATAACTAGAAAAAATCTCTTACTTTGAAGTACTGTAGAACCTTATATTTTGCCTAATTGCATTTTGCATGATGAATGGTTTGAGGAGGATACACAAGACAACCAGTCCTTTTTACAATTGATTAAATTTGTGGCAAATGTCTATTGTACGAGGTTTCTCCATTTTAACTTTTCAAAAAGGACCGTGATAGCTGGAGGCTTCATATGAAACATGTCGTACACTATTTTATCATGGCCTTACATTAGTTCAATGACCTTTTGATGTCATATTGTTGACCGACATTGGACATCAAATTGTTGCTTCCTCTCCATTGCCATACCCCCAATTCAATATTGTTATGTAATGTCGTTGCGACATGATGCACTGGTGGATCCGTTGCGGGCAATACAAAATTAGTGGCCCATTTAAAATCAAATGCTTGTTCGGTGCCAACTATTATGCCTACCCAAATATGGGTTTTAAAAATGATAAGATGGATGTGGTTATGAACTATGTTAAATAAAGGTCCACACAAATCACATATAGCTAATCCATACTACATTAGGAATGTGTAATTGATAAAGGTAACAAGCATATTTAATCAAAAAGTGGTTTAGACATTGTTCAACAACCAAATTGCAGATACAAAAATTATTTAAGGTACACAAATCCAAATAGTTTTCTCTAGAAAGAAACACATGCAATGAAAGTCTATTAAGTGATATCAATGTGTTTTAGTATCAATCAACTGGTGGTGGTGATGCAAATGAGTTTGTAGGCATGTTGTAAGCAAGAGGCATATTCACTCTATCCTAAAAAGATGAGGCTCTGCCACCTGCACTTCCTTAATGTGGTGGTGGCATCCACATCGTGTTCACGTCGTGATAGAATAAATTTGTATTGAATGGAGGTGGTGTAGTGGGAGGATCAACCGAGTTCATATCCAAATCTTTAGTTGTAAAGAATGTCACTATTTGAGGAGGCGGGGCTTGTAGGAGTATTTTGGGTTACCGTGTTAAGTAAGAAGCTCACTACATCAAGTCAATGATTTACTAATTTTTTGGATGAAAAACCATATTCGTCTTATCCTTCAAGCCATTTATTAGTACAGACTGTAGTGCCAAGGGTGCACAAGAGAAGGCATTGTAGTAGTGGTCAATGATCTTAGATACATTTTCTGAACCCAAATAGGTCAAAGTTAAGACATCAATGATGAATTAATGGTAATGTTGAACTAGTCTTTATATTTATTTATGGATGTAGAGGAGTCGTATGAGGTGAGAATCTCATGTACAATTTTGGAATAGTGATGGTAACAATAATGGTATTATCAACTATGATTATCTAATAGTTCAAGTATGGTTGATATTGTTGAGGCACATTCAAGATTTTTTTTTGATGGATCCAAGGCGAAAACCTATCGGATGTATAGTTGATATAATTTCTTATTTAGCAGAATGCAAAAGATTACCTTTTGATTTACCAAAGGCAGAGGAAGAATTAGTAGCGGGTTATCAAACTGAGTATTCAGGGATCAAATATGGTTTATTTATGGTGCTTCTTACCTAACTTTGTTAGTTTCTTCATTATTTGTAAAAATTCTTTAAACTTTAGAGAACTGGTTGATGGAGGCATCCATGATTCCCACAATGGGAGATGTGTTATTACATCTACAATGAAAACCACCACTAGGGCGTTCACATTAGTAGCTTGTTGGGGCTTCACTACTGAAAGTAACATGTTCAAATCATCAAAGATACAAATTCCCCTCATGACACCTCAAACTCAAATTGAGCCCTTATGAAAATTGGTCCTGTCCATCGGGGTCTGATACCAAATGTAGAGTGTGTGGATTGTTGTTGGGTCAATTCAAGAGCACTATTCATACAATATTCATCATGATTAGCAACATCTTTGATGTATCACAGTAGGGAAGGGTTGAAGCATTGGATGAAAATGCATGATTTCTTCTAGAAACATTCCTACCCTCCAACAACTCAAAATCACGATAGCAGAGGAATGGCTTTCTCAACAACATGGCAAGCTCCTTATTCCTCTATAAATAAAGTTTCTAGTTATATAAATCATTACAAACAAATATGGGTGAAGTTAAATTAGATTTGTAAATTAACGCTCACCTTAAGAAATGCATTCCATTCACTGGTGTAGGAAAGTATGGCCTTATGAAGAACCTCATCCCAACTAAAACTACTGCTTTTCTCCAACGCATTAGTCCTACCAAACTCATTTTTTAGGTTCTTCCAATGCGTCCTCATCTATGGTTGTTTTATATCTCCACGCCTAATCATGGACTTAAAATCATGATACACCTCCCTCCAAACATCATTCATAAATTGCCCCTCAATACATCTAACCGAATCATGTTGGCAATGTAATAATTCAACCATAGCTACATCACCTTCCCTTGTCCAAACAACCTGATTGTCCATCATTCCTGTCATCACTAGACAACTAGAATCATAGAATATTGTTAAGATTACACCGTTGTTTTTATTGATAAGAATTTTTTGTAATATAATACATATTTTGAAAATATTACTATATTTACAATTTTAGCTAGCATATCATATTATACACTAGAAATTTGTAGTTAATTGTATTTGATATGCTTTCAATGCCAAAAATGTCTGATAAAAATTTGATTGGTTGTCATATTTGATGTAACAAAAACCATTCCATGTAGTAACTTTGGTACATTTCATAGTAAAACATTGCATAAGGGTTGGTAAAATCAATAATGTATACTAGTTTAGTTCAATTTGAAATTTACAAAACATAATGACTATTGTGTTCCATCTAAACTGTAAATATTTTAAATTAGTGGTGAATATAAATCAAGTGAACTTATTTTAATGTATCACATGATGTTAAACAATATGGTTAAATAGACCATCATTAAACTTTTCTTAATTTATAATAAAAATTTAGAATGAATTTACAAAATAGTCAAACCACACAATTACTTGATAATATTCCTACAACATATGTAACCTACTCCCATATAATCTAAGATCCTCAATCATATTCTAACCTGCTCACATTAAACTATCACTATCGACTAACATATCTAAAAAATATGGAACGTAACAAAAACACTAACTTGTAATAGTGTGGCATAGCATAAATCCTATATAACATTGCAAATATTGAAACAAAGACAATCAACTACAAACAAATAAGGAGAAGTTAAAAGCAACTAACACAGTTGAATATCACATGTAGTTTAGCCCTTAGATTATCGGTCTTAGAATTTTCAAAACCAACGATAATAATAGAGAGGTAGTGGATAGATAAGGATAGAATAGAAACATCATCAATGATTGGCATCATACAAGAATACATGATTGGCATTTCAAATGAACAGTGGAAGGATATGTCAATATGGTATTGAATGTAAATAATGAACACAATGGAATAAAAGATGTACACATGAGTTTCAAATAGATAACTTGGCACATATTAGAGGTGACTTTACAAAAAAAATTGAAGGTGTAGCACATAATTATGAGGGGAATGATTTGGACCCAATGACCAATAAAATCAACATGTTTGAAACCATTAAATTATTTTGACTTTGATGGTGACTGTGTAGAAAAGATTTTCATAATAACTACATGTTAAACCAGTGAAATATAGTTGGAAAGGCATGGATGATTATCGTGGATCATGCATCATGGGCCACTCATTACTAAAAACCCACACTAAACAATAAAAGGTATCTAGTCCAATATGGATGAAAATTAATATGAATGGATAGTACAACATGGTTTAAAAAAATTTGAAGAACAAATACAATAAATATCAATGGAAAGAATAAACAACTAACATCTATGTAGTCCAATATGGATAAAAACAAAATTGAGTCAACAATCCTATATTGATGAAAAGAAAACTGGATTAATAATATAATATGGATGAAAATTAATCTGAATGGATAGTCAAACATGGATGAAAGAAATCTAAAGATCAAATCCTATATATTGATAGATAGATTAAATAAATAACTAGACCAGGTATATAGGGACAAACCAAAATGAATGAAAAGAAATAACCACATCACATCTGAATGGACAATCCAAAATGGATAAAAAGAAATAACCCTGAATTTGAATGGACAATCCGATATGGATGAAAATAAATCTAAACAAACAATACAAAACGTATGAGAAGAAATAACCACATCAAATACTATAAAACACAATAAATAGTTAAATATTATCTAGTCCAATATGTATGAATATAAAACTAATTCAACAGTCCAACATGGAAGAAAACACTATTGTATCAACAATTAAATATAAAAAACTGAATGGATAGTCATGGATGAAAATAAATCTGAATGTAGAGTCCAATATGAATAAAAAGAAATATGAAGATCAAATCATGTATATATTGATGGATTAATTAAACAAATAGCCATATCAGATCTAAATAGACAAAGCAAAATAGACCAAAATAAATAACCATATCAAATCAAAATGGAAATGCAAAAATTGGATGAAAAATAACACTGAATCAAAACGGACAATACATTTTGGATGAAAATAGATATGAATGAAAAATCCATAATGGACGAATATAATTTTGAATTGACAATCCAAAATTGAGATTTTTGGGGCTACCAGAAAAGTATACACATAACACAATATGTCAATGGATGGGTGATCGGCCTGAATCGCGCGTCCGGAATGCGAAAGCGAATTTAGAGGGAATCGAACTCTTAAATTTATAACATGAAACCTTCTAGGCCCCCACAACTTTAATCACGAGGTCGAAGTAGATATACGGGGTCGAACACAGGGACGTGGTGACATTTAGGACGCCACATATTTTGTTCTTGGGTCAGATAAGCCAAAAGCGATAGTCGATAAAAGTAAGTGCTAGAACTAGTCTAGCGGGTTGTCACGATTTAAAACAAAACAAAGAAAAGAAAACAAAACAAAACATAGCTCGTGGTTCTACTAATATGAGAAAGAGAGTTCCTGGCTATGCAACCACAAACGGGACAGTCTATGCACTCGTTGACGGGCGTAGACAACCCTCGAACACCCAAGCAAGCATCTAATATGCACAATGGCATCTGTCCTGTGGGTCGTCCCACTCGCTCTCGCGACGCGTGACTAAAACCATCAGTGATATGTCACCGGCCCTCTCTCGAGGAATGACATATCAACACCTCAGAATGTGCTAAGTTCCCTTTCAGGTCTTAGGATATTCCGGGGTGTTAGGAACAAAATGCCTTGGATCATCCTCCTCTCAGGTTCAGATCCAAACTATCGTCTCTAGCTATTCCTACAACGGATCTCTCGATACAGGAAGAAATAGCAGTTCAAGCGAGTAAGAGATCAACCATACTAGCAATCATAACTTAGAAAGAGAAAGTAGAACATGCAACATACTAGATCTGAAATGAATCTACTTGCTTAAGGCAAAAGTACATATACATGCCCAGATCGGGCTACATAGCCAAGAAGGAGCTAACTAGCCACAGACAAGCATGGTTAGCACCGAACAAAGACGGATGAACATCGTTGGTACAAGAAATAAAGGAATGCAGTAGAATGAAAGAGAAAAAGAAAGAGATATAGCCCGTAGAGGAAAGGTGGCTCTCGCCCCTCGGTCTCTGTGCAGGCCGGATCTCATTCCATGGTCCTCCTCTTCGTCCTTCTAGACTCCTTGGCTCTCTCTCTCTAGATCTACTCCAAACAGCAGTCCGATGGATGTGAGAGGATGTTGGTGTAGAATGATCTTCTCTCTCCTCAGCTTCCGCATGTGGAGATTGTAGACCAGCAGTGGAGGAGGGCGGTGATGCGGATCTTCTCTCTCCTTGGTGGTGAGGATGAACGTAGCACATATCTGCTCTCTCCTTGATTTCCACCCTTGGAGAGAGTAGATCTGAGATGGAGACGGAGGAGAGAGAGAGAGAGTGAAGGCTGGTGGCTGCTGGAGCACGTAGACGGGCTGCCTCGGTCCTCTCAGACCTTGGGATGCTTCCCCGAAGCTCTGTCTCCAATAGGGGTGAGCAAATCTCGGTCCAGACCGCAAAACCGGACCGGACCGCTCAATTCGGTCCGGTTCGGTCCGGTCCATTTCAAATTCGGTCCGGTCCGCGGTCCAATAAATTCGATAAATTCGGTCTTCGGTCCGGTCCGGTCCGGTCTGGTCCAAAACCGGTCCGGTCCGGTCCGGACCGCAGACTAACTTTTATATAAAATCCATATATATTTGAAGGTGTATTCTATAATAACTACAAATAAAATACATATATAAGTACTACTAGTATAAATGTTTGATACTAAAGTTATATAATTGTTAGAAGTGACTAAGATTATCAACTTTGTATAATTAAATAAGTTGTAAAACATCTAAAAAAGGCTGATTGCGGTCCAAACGGTCCGGTCCGGTCCGGTCCGCGGTCAAAACGGTCCGGTCCCGGTCCGGTCCGACCACCAAACGGTCCGGTCAACGGTCCAAAAATTATTGATTTTCGGTCCTCGGTCCGGTCCGGTCCGGTCCGGTTTTGGACCGATGCTCACCCCTAGTCTCCAACCCGGAAGCCGTCCGACTTCTGGACTGGATGCCCGGGGTCTGGACTCCTTCCTTGACCCGCCGTATGGACTCCAGGTCTGGATTTCCCCCCGGTCTGGATGCCCTGGTCTAGATATTTATAGGGCTGGGCTATTGGTCCGGTCTGTTTTCACATGAACCGGTCGCGGTTCTGGAAACCGCGATCGCGGTTAGTAATGGGAAAAGGAAGACAGGTCGCGGTTGTTGTGTACCCGTCCTGGTCGCGATCTTCTGCCCAGGTCGCGGTCTATTAATCGAGGGTCGCGATTCTGTTGGATAAGCGAGTGGAGAAGCAGGAACCGCGGTCAGTCGAGGGCCGCAGACCGCAGGTGTGGGTAGTCAGGGCAGATCGCGGGTTGCTGGTCACGGTGAGGAGGATTGCAGGTGGACGTTGAGGTGCTGGTCGCGATCAAGATCGCGGTCACGATCAAGATCGCGGCCAGTCCTTGGTCGCGGGGCGCAGGATGAGTAGGTCACGATCTGCTGGCGAGTCGCGGTTCTGTGAAGGACTTGCCACAGTCGTGGCGTAGGTGAGAAACAATCGCGGTCACGATCATAAGAGAAGCAGGTCGAGGTCTCGTTCACAGCGGAGTTGTGGTGTAGGTGGATGTGGAGAAGTGTCGCGAGCAGAGACGAAGACTGCGATTGATAATGGAGGCAGACGAGGTTGTTTTTGCATTGTCGGGCGATGGAGCAGGTGACGACGTGGTCACTGCGGGTATGGAGGAAGCTTGTCGCGACCGCGGTTATGAGGTCGCGATCTCGAGATCGCGGTCGCGATCTTAGAATCGTCGTCACGGTTCGCGGACATGTGGGCAGCTGGGTCGTGGAAGCCTTGGAAGACGGTCGCGGTTCTGAGTAGCAGAAGGTTGCTGATCGATGTTGGGAGGTGATCCCCGCGACCTGAAGATTGTACCGTGGACGGAGATGGAGAGGTTGTGGGTACTCGATCGCGATCAAGTTGATGGGTGGTGATCTCGGGTTGAGAGTGGTCGCGGTGCAGGTGAAGAAAGGAACCGTGAGCAGTTGTGTTGACGGGCGGCAGACATTGATGTTTGCAGGCCGCGATAGTGGAGGAGGTTGGGTCGCAGCCTGGTGGAAGGACATCGGGCGATGGAGAGAACACCGTGCCCGCGGTGCTGAGAGGGGGTTGCGTCGATGCTGGTGGTGGGTCGAGGTGAAGCAGATGACCGCCAGTTGGTGGAGTAGATATCGCGATGCCTCCTGCCGCAGGTCGCGGTCCTGAGAAGGGAGCCACGATCGCGGTTAGGGCAGAAGACCCCCACAGTTATATTATCTTGAACAAAGGGGAGGCCTGCAATTGAGAAAGTGTTGGATGGGCCGCACGATTGGGCCCATATATGCACTTCATTTAGCCTGCACAAAAGGAATATACCCCATAAAATTAGAGATTAATATCAACTAAGTTTAGCATGGATGTTTAATTGGGATTTAGGCAATGAAAGCAAGTAATTAGAGCTAAACTGGGCCCAAGATAGTGATAAGACAGTAATGATCGTTAAACGAAATATCAGGCAGTATAATTCCTTGGGCCACAATTAGAAGAGAGAGAGAGTATGTAAAGATAGTTCATCTGTGTTCGGTGCATGAAAGTCTAACATTGTCTATTTAGCTACATTATTGGATAATTAGTTACTTTATATAAGTAAATAAGAAAAGGACTAAAACATGAGCAAAGAGGGGCATATTAAGGCCAAGGTGATATGGAACTATAGATAAAATACATGGACAATATGCGCAGATTTGGGTGTTATCAATGGGGGAATTACATTTAGTTGTGATCTCAACTTATTGACCTCAAGACTATCAGGAATGTTGATAGTGATAGAAATAGTGTATCCTACTCCAACTAGGTAATACCATTTGGGGGTAATGTGGAGCACATAGTTATTTAGGGAATAATTTGTAGATAGTCACAGACAAGATCTACACATTGACTGCAACTTACACATGAGCCTCAAATATCAAAATTGACTAAAATGTGGAGGTTGCAACACATACGTGTTGGGTAAATAAGATGGTTCTAGTCACCATTGAATTCAGCTGGCAAGCTTTCCGACTTTGACCGCAATTGTGTACAACTAAATTCCACAACAAGTATATGCTACATTTGTACAACATAGTGTGAAAGGAAGGGATGATATGTCCAGATCAGTCATCATGGTCCAATCATCATTGGATAACAACAACTAATAAACAAAAAGATTGAACATAGCATAAGTATTCTGCACATACATATATTGTAATCCAATATGTATAAAAACACATTCGAGAGATATGATAAATATGTTGTACTAAAGAACATATGTCAAGCAATAGCTATCTCAAGATATGGAAAAAGATGAAACCAATGATATTATGTAGTAAAATCCTAAATTGGGATTTTTGGGGCGACCACATCCAAGAACATCAAAAGAGATGAACATAATACAATATGATTAACATAAACAAAAAAGGAAAATCTAAAACCAATGAACACAGTTGATCTGATCATGCATCATATTATTATCTTCAGAAATACCATGACTCCTGATAAGATGCAAAGATAGTAGCCTACCTAGACTAGACAATGAATTTGAGGGTCATTTAGACCACAAAGATATTTGTGGAATAGTTAATAGGCAATATCCAATAAGATATACACATGTGGAGTGTGTACCAAAATATTACCACAACAACTACAACCCACACATGAGTCTTAAATGTCAAAACTGACTAATGTTTCATGGGTGCAACACATACTTATTGGGTAAATAAGTTGGACCCAACTCCATCAAACTCTGCTCAAAGTGTTCCAACTTCGATGGTGACTATGTGCAAAGAAACTCTACAACAAGTACATACTACACCAGTACAACACAACATGAAAGGAAGAGATGATTGACCTATTGGATATTAAACAAAAGTAATTAGATTAAGGCACATAGTTAAGCATCAAAATATACAACAATTAAAATAATAGATTTAGATTCGGAGAAAATAGTGATTAATTACAAGATGCAAACTCCCAAGCCCATGATGAAGACGTGTGAAATTGTGTCTTTAAGACTGATTCTGTTGCTCCAAGAATGAGCATTTCAGACAGTTGATCTCCAAGATTCATCCACCCAACTCTGATATAGCCACTTAGTACAAGCAGAGGACTTTGTTGAACTCATTCCTTTATCCCTTCGTTGTAAAGAAGAAATAGAAGCATCATGAAGTGTCAACAACACAAGGATTGTAGCAAGCAAGGAGGTTTGGAGATGAATGGAGGGTGTTGCGGTGGTAGATAAAACATGATCACTCCAGTCAGAAGAAACTAGAACACAAAAAACTTTTTCTACCAATATATACAACTGTGTTGCTCTAGATCCCAGTTTGGTGGTATATCTCCAATGGAGAGTGGACGTCTTCTTATATATAAAATGTATCATTCGAGCCCCACGGTAACAATCCGCACACATTACCCACTCTGTAATTGTTGGTCTTTTTGATATGTATCTTAATCGCCATAGTTAATGACCGATTTTAAGGGTAGTCAAAAGAGGGTAATTGTTGTTGCCTTAAATTTATAATTATTGGTCTTCCCAACGTGGTCTAAATTGACAAGATTAATTAGCAGTTATAGTGATAGTTAAAGAGAGAGTAATTTCTTCTATCTTAAATGTTGTCAATGGACTTCAAACAACTCAAAAGGGAAACCAAAAGCCTTTTTAGAAAATAAAATAAATAAAATAAATTTTATTCCATAAAAGGAAATATGGGACAAAATCGACTGGTTTTTGGAACAAGGAAATACAACATTTTCCCACATGTTCCATAGAATCTTTCAGAAAAATAATAAATAATAAATAACAAAAAATTGTAAATAACAAAATTTACGACATACTATACTTTTCAACATTGGTAGCTTGTTATTTTGAACCATTGCCTAGAATGACTCACTTCAATCCAGAGAGACGTGGTGAACTACATCTCAAACTAGACTCTCTGAGTCATACTTTACTAAATCACACAATCATAGTGCAGGCACAAGAATGAGCTCTTATAAGTGTTGCACATAAACAACCTTCACAAGGTTCTTGTTTCATGAGCACTCTAGAGAGTATGCCTAACTCACATAAATCCCAACTCTTGGGTTACATTCATATAGTAGGGATCTCCAAGGGTATCATGTCTGGTGTACACCCTGCTAATAAATGGCTTTGAACCCATTCAGAGAAAAACTCTTCCTATACTCAAATAGAATGAAATACAAGTGTCATAGGGAGGGTCAGGAGTGAGGCTCCAAGGTGTTCTTCTACATAACATGACAGTTTAGTTGTCCCTTTGAACTAATCCTCATGATATCTCCAATTTTGGAATGGTAGGATTATCACTGCAATGTTTAATCAATGGGTGATAACACCCATTTTGGGGCCATTTAGGGCCTTTATTTCGTTGTCAAAATTGCCTTCTAAACTGTTTTTCCTCTCCGTTTTATCTTGTTACTGCATATAAATAACCTGCACTATGCCCCTGACTCTTTTCCCATCTTTTGTAGAGATTTCCCTCATTTTCCACCCAAAGTCCGCAAAAAGGCCCATCTCGGCCCATCTAGAATGAGCACCTGCATCGGCCCTTTTACTGGTCCCCCGACATGCCCATTTACCCGTCATGGTCACTGCCTGATATGGTAGCAACTCGATACGGGTGTGTCGTGCGAGGAGCCCCGACGAGCGGTACGCTATCTACCCGACATGGAGCTTTGCCCGCCACGAATCATCAGCCTGATACAGGCGTGTTGCGCGATGCGAGTTACTCATCGGAAGTAGATGCCCGCCAGGATCACCCGATATGCTCGCAACCCGGCATGCGACGCCTGCCGTGCCGGGCGACAGCATGTCGACCATCCCCGAAGCCACATAAACGGAGTCGATGAAGGACACATGGCCCCACAAGGACCACAACCTCTAGCAGCTGCTGCCTATAAATAGTAGCTACAGGACTCAGATGGGACGGGTCGGAACCCCACGAGAGCTTACTTCGGAAAGACATCGGGAGCTAGTGTGTCGCGTTTCGAGGCGTGCCGAGCGATACTAGGTGAGCACACCCCCAACCCAAGAGGGGCGGGAGGAGTTCACTTAGAACTCGTCCCGGTACCTGCAGCAGCACGATACAACCAGGAAGGCCTCCCCTGTCGGGTCCCTAGATGGGCCTCAACCCAAGACGGCTCGC
Organism: Alisma plantago-aquatica; assembly: GCA_963693085.1. Lineage (NCBI taxonomy): Eukaryota > Viridiplantae > Streptophyta > Magnoliopsida > Alismatales > Alismataceae > Alisma > Alisma plantago-aquatica. Next base: position 184,950,664 of record OY856410.1, on the reverse strand, counting down.
CCCTCTATACCCGATACAAGGAACCTGAGAACCTAAGTGATTCCTAACCCGACATGAAACCGAACCCGATACGGACTAACCGTTACGGCATGTCGCCTGAGAGGGCTGGCTGCCTGACACGACCGTATCGGGTAGGAAGTTCTCTCGGTACGCCCTGACCATTACGGTATGTCACCCGAGAGGGTTGGCTGCCCGACACGTGTGTATCGGGCAGAGCTCCTGCCCGGTACTGGGTTAGTTGTCCCTTAGGGGTCCGCTGTTGTTTATCACCGTCCTAAATCAAGGAAGCTGATATCTATCTTCCCTTTTCAACATTTTACTTTCATTACTTATGCATTGTAACTAAAACCTCTTTACATATCTATGAGTATGGAATCAGTGGAGTTTAATACCTTTTGTTCTGTGTTTGGTTCATTTTTGATTGGATGATTTCTTTATAGCATATGAACTCTAGCCTTTTATGCATGGATCATGTTTTGACTAGCTATCAAATTGTATTTCCCGTTCGACTCCCTTGAGAGGGGGAAGTCATAACTCTAGAGTTTGGTCTATCCCGGAAGTACGAGAGTACCCAAGGTTAGGGCCGCCCTGACTTATCTTTCCACTCTAATCTACACCCACTGCCCTTGAGAGAGGGAAATGGTGCGTGGTTAGAGGTATCCTCTTTGAGAGAAGAGGCTGCGGGATGTTTTCCGCTGCTGCTTGTTATGCCTAAGTTTTTCCTTTGTGCTTTACCTCAACGATAGTTTTATCTCCTCAGATTTTGTTATTTAAAACACATATAAAAATCTCTAAACCCCAAAACTTAAATCTTTCTTGTAACTCATTTTGGAGATAGGGTCTTTGTTTGTTTCCTTATGTTTAGTTCATGTTACAACCCCCCTTCTTGCACCCCCTTTTGATGTACTTAGACAAGTGAAACTCAAGTTCTGAAGTTCCGTTCTTCCTATTCCTGTGTTCGACCCCGAACTAATTCGACCATGTTCTAGTTGCAGGTGTCTTAAACATTCGAGTATTATAAATTTCTAAAGTCTGATAACCTAGACATGATTCCATTCTTGGACCCACGTTTAAGGCTCGTCAACTTTTTGGCGCCGTTGCCGGGGATAGGCAAATAAAACCATTCTACGAACTTTAGTTTTCGCTTGCACTTTGCCAAAACCTTGTACATATGCATATAATACTGCAATTATTTGCTGCACATAATATTTACTGTTCATAATTTATACAACGCTCTTACACCTTTGTTTCTTTCCAGGTACTCCTTTCTTTCCTTCTAGGTCATCCAAGCTCTTGACAAGTCATGGATGACCATGCCCCTGAATCTTGTTCTCTTCGCTCGTTTGTTCAAGTTCGAGCTAATGAAGAGAGAAACCCAGTTGTAACACAGCCTTTAAACGTCACCAACTTCGAACTAAAGCCCTCCTTCCTCCAGCTCCTGCAGCATAATAGGTTCGGTGGAAACACCTCTGAGGAGAACCCGTATAATCATCTAACGACATTCAAGAGGACGTGCAACACCTTTAAGATCAACAGAGTCCCATTGACAGATATCTGCATCCAATGCTTCCCGTTCTTGGTGAGGGACAAGGCACTAGAATGGTACACCAACTTACAAGATGGGAGCCTCCTTGATTGGGAGCATCTTGCCAATTCTTTTATCGCCAAGTTTTTCCCCATCGAGAGGACCATCAAATGTCAAAACAAGATCATGAGGTATTCCCAGAAGCCCTCAGAGAATCTTCATGAGATTTGGGAAATATTCCAGAGCTACCCGCGTGAATGTCCGCATCATGGTTTTTCGGAACCAAAGCTCATCACCATGTTTTACCATGGGGTGTGCCCCGCTGAGAGGAAGTCCTTGAATGCTGCTGCTGGCAGTGATTTCTTGGGACTTAGTGCCCAAAGATCTAGGGAGATTATTGAAAACATGGCTACGAACCAACAAGATGGAGAATATGACCGAGAGTCACTAAGTCACACTACTCCAGGTGAATATAAGGCTATGGAGGCCATCACAGCCAAGATTGACAAGATGATGACAGATGTCCAGTCCCTCAAGGAGAAAGGTTACAAAGGGAAGGTTTCATAGGAGGTCGTGAAGAGTTGTGTCACCTGCGGAGAGCCCGACCACATGTCAAATTTCTTCCCACACACCGCACCCCAAGAAGATCTCGAAGGGGACTTTACAGAGAATGTGAGTTATGTTCAATACTGACGGCCCGACCATCCTGGTTTCTCTTATGCGAACACCAATGCTACTGAGAACTCTCACCAGCTGGTGAGTGGGAAACCTTCGGGAGGACCATCAAATTAGCAACGACAGATAGGGTTCCAGCAGCAGAGGGCCTTCCAACAAAACCAACAGCCACGACCGTCTTTGACGACAGAATTTATGTCATTCGCCAAGAGACAGAACGAAATCAATGAAAAGATGCACAAGAGCTCAGTGGATAGCATGGCTCTGCTCAAACTAATGCAACAATAGATGGGTGGTTTTTCTACCCATATAGGGGAGCTCCAGCAACATAACAAACAGATTGATCAACAACTGGCAAGCCTCGCCCAATCCATCAACCATCAGGTGGGGCGTTTCCCATCCAATACTAAAGCCAACCCACGAGGACATGAGACGGAAAAAATGGCCATTCTAAGATCAGGAACGATTGTATCACCAGTTGTTGAGAAGACAGTAACGTCAACAATAGTACCCGTCAAAGGAGTTAGTACAGAGGTTGTTGAGGAAGAAGTTATGCAGAAGTCAAAGAAAGTAGTTAAAGACAAGGTTAACGACGTCTCTTCTAAAGAGCGTCCAGACAAGTACGCACCCCGTGTACCATTCCCACATAAGATGGTAAAAGCCCAGCTGAAGAAGAGGTATGAAAAGTTTCTGGCCTCTATAAAGAAGTTGCATGTGGACGTCCCGTTCCTAGATGCCATTGAAGAAATGCCCACTTATGCCAAGTTCCTAAAGGACCTGATAATAAGAAAAAGGGAAGGAGAAGACATAGAGACTGTGAAGCTTGCCAAGATGTCTAGTTCTTTCATCAAAACTAATACGCCTTTGAAGAAGAAGGATCCAGGGGCCTTCATAATCCCTTTTCAAGTTGGAGATAATGTAACTCGGAAAGGTCTAGCAGACCTAGGGGCCAGCATTAGTCTGATGCCTCTATCCCTTGCCAAGAGAGTGGGGCTCACCGATATGGTAAGCACCAACATGAGGATACAACTAGATGACCATACCTTCACCCAGCCAATTGGTTTCGTTAAAGATGTGCCCATCCGAGTGGGACGCTTCTTTATCCCTTGCGATATTGTTTTGATCGACACCATAGAAGATCCGAGATGCCCTATCATTTTTGGGTGACCCTTCCTTGCCATCGGTCGAGCTCTTATCGATGTCGAGGTGGGAATGATTACGATCCGTGTTGGAAGAGATCACATCAATTTCAACATCAGTGATTGTATGAGGGCCCCCTCGTTCTTTGAATCCTCCTACTTTGTTGAGAGCTATCAACAGTTATGCGATGAAGTACAGGAAGAGAAGGCCATGGTAGATCCTTTGATGCGCGCCTTAACTGCCGAGTTATGAGAGATCGATGATCTTGAGGTTAGGGAATTGTTGGCCTATCCGGATATTGAAGAAGAGAATGAGGATGAAGATCCTATTGAGAGAGTTAGATATGCCGCTCTCTGAGAAGCCCCTGCTGAAGAACAGAAAAAGGAAGTCCCACCAGAGCTAAAAGTCTTGCCGAAAGGCCTTGAGTATCATTTTCTGGATCAAGAGAAGATGCACCCGGTAATCATCAACTCGGAGTTGACAGATTTCCAGAAAGATCAACTGCTCAAAGAGTTAAGGCTACAGAGGAAAGCCATGGGCTACTCAATTAGGGACCTGAGAGGGATAAGCCCTTCAGTGTGCATGCACTGGATCCATCTGGAGGAGGACTCTAGGCCGTATGCCTAGCTACAAAGAAAGCTGAATGAAAAGCTTCGTGAAGTCATTAGCAAAGAAGTAGTTAAGCTTCGAGATGCTGGAATTATCTACGCTATCAGTGATAGCACGTGGGTGAGTCCAATCCAAGTAGTTCCCAAGAAGGGAGGGATGACCTTGGTCAAGGGATATGACGGGGTCGAGGTGGCCACCAAGATGGTCATTGGATGATGGATGTGTATAGATTATCAGAAACTTAACACCGCCACCCGCATGGACCATTTCCCTCTTCCTTTCATCGATCAGATGATGGAACGCCTGGCCCATCATTCCTACTTCTGCTGGTCAGACGGGTACTCGGGTTTCTACCAGATTCCCATCCACCCTAATGACCAGGAGAAGATGACTTTCACTTGCATCTATGGAACTTTTGCCTTTAGAAGAATGCCCTTTGGGCTCTGTAATGCACCTGCTACCTTCCAAAGGTGTATGAATGCCATTTTTGCAGATTTGCTCAAAGACAAGATGGAAGTGTTCATGGATAATTTCAGCATGTATGGCAGCTCATTTGATGACTATTTGAACAATCTGTCCCTTGTAATGAGAAGATTTGAAGAACATAGCCTCACCCTCAACTGGGAAAAATGCCATTTTATGGTATAAGAGGGGATTGTTCTTGGACACAAGGTGTCAAGTAAAGGTATTGAAGTCGATCCATTCAAGGTTGAAGTGATAGCTAAGCTCCCACCGCCTACTTCAGTTACAAGTGTTCGTAGTTTTCTGGGTCATGCCAGTTACTACCGGTGGTTTATAAAGGATTTTTCAAAGATAGCCAAGCCTCGCTCTAACCTTCTGGTAAAAGATGTGAAGTTCGACTTCACAAAGGAGTGTATGAAGGTGTTCTCAACTCTGAAGGGTGCTTTAATATCTGCACCGATTCTCTAATCCCCTGATTGGAGTCTTCCGTTCAAACTTATGTGTGACGCCAATGATTTTGCTATAGGGGCCGTACTCGGCCAAAAGAGAGACAAGAAGCATCATGTTATCTACTATGCGAGCAAGACCCTAGACGAGGCTCAGCAGAATTACACGACCACAGAGAAAGAAATGCTAGCTATCGTGTACGCCTTCGACAAGTTCGGGTCTTACCTCGTGGATTCAAAGGTGGTTGTTCACACCGACCACGAGGCTATTAAATATCTAATGCAGAAGAAGGATGCAAAGCCCAGACTGCTACGTTGGGCACTGTTGTTACAAGAGTTTGACCATGAGATCAAAGACAAGAAGGGATCAGAGAATGTGGTTGCAGACCATCTCTCTAGGATTTGGGTGTAAGATGATCACCCACTTCCCATCAATGAAAGCTACCCTGACGAATCCATCTACTCAGCCCAATCAGCTGACCCTGAGGGGCCGTGGTATGCAGATTTCTGCAACTACCTAGCCTGTAAGCAGCTTCCCCCAAATATGTCTTATAATCAAAAGAAGAAGTTCTTCTCTAATTTAAAGAACTATTATTGGTATGATCCCTTGTTGTTTAGGTATTGTGCCGACGGGTTATATAGAAGATGCATACCAGAAGAGGAAGTTTCGAAAATTTTGTTCGAATGTCACTCCTCTCCATATGGAGGACATCTGGGAGGTGAGAGGATAGCTACCAAGGTGCTACAATCTAGTTTCTACTGGCCAACCTTGTTCAAAGATGCTCATGCATTTGTAAAGTCTTGCAATGAATGCTAGTGAACTGGGAGCATTTCCCGTCGCAATGAGATGCCGCTATCGGATTGGATTGAAGTTGAAATTTTCGATGTGTGGGGTATTGATTATATGGGACCATTTCCCTCATCCTACAGTTTCAAATATATTCTCGTCACGGTCGACTATGTCTCTAAGTGGGTTGAAGCAGTGCCCTCCTCTACGTGCGATTCTAAGGCAGTGATCAAACTCTTCACCAAGATTATCTTTCCAAGGTTTGGAGTTCTGAGGACCGTCATCAGTGATGGCGGCTCTCACTTTGCTGAAAGATAGTTTGAATCGCTCCTACATAAGTACGACGTTTGCCACAAGGTTGCGACACCATATCATCCACAAACGTCCGGTCAGGTGGAAGTCTCCAATCGGCAGATCAAGCAGATTTTGGAGAAGACAGTTGGCAAATCCCGCAAGGACTGTTCGGCTAAGTTAGACGACGCTCTCTGGGCGTACATGACTACTTTTAAGACATCATTGGGCACCACACCTTACTGCCTAATATATGGAAAAGACTGCCATCTTCCTTTTGAATTGGAGCATAAAGCGTTCTGGGCAATCAAGCAGCTTAATATGGACCAGAAGCTAGCTGGAAAGAAAAGGTTTCTTCAACTACAAGAGCTTGAGGAGCTGAAACTCCATGCCTATGAAAACGCTAGGATCTACAAGTTGAGGACCAAGATCTGGCATGATTCACATTTGAGGAAAAAGGACATCAATGAAGTTGATAAAGTTTTGCTATTTAAATCTTCTATCCATCTTTTTCCAGGGAAGCTGCAGAGTAGATGGTCCGAACCTTTCACCGTTGCAAATATTTACCCATCTGGGATGATGGAGCTCTACGATAAGGATGATCCGGCAAAAGTCTTTCTAGTGAATGGGCATAGAGTAAAAAGGTTTTATGAAGACGAAGCTTTTGTGAGAAGATCAGAGATGGCCCTGCAAGAAGCTGGAACAACAACCACCGAAGCGGAGTAAAAGGGTTTGATGTTGACGAGTTGATGACGAAAACTAAAGTGCTCATCGGGAGGCAGCCCGAGTTTTATTTTTCTAGCATAGGATGTTATTTCCATTCCTAAAGAAAAACATTACAAACATTATCATTGTAATAAGGCCCGAGTCAGTGCATGCGTCACGTGCACAGACTCCCTCATTTTATGGGCCACCGATTTAGTTTTTATAAGATTTGATGAGTAATACCATCTGAGGCTGAAAGCCTTCTTTCATGCCAATGATGTTTTACCCATCAACACTCTATGATTTCAGTTTTCTACCCTTGTTTTGTTTTTCATTTTTACTCTTTTGAGAATCTTATTGGGCGTGTTCCAACCTGTTCCCTTCCTTCTCGCCTTGCGCAACACACGATTGCTAAGCCGACTACCTTCACCTCTATCGAGAGACATTGTCAGCCCTTTAATTACGTGTCGGGCAGGCTATGAGTATCGCACGTTGTGCCGTGTCGGGCGTCTCTATCGCCCAAAGTTGTATCGGCCACCCCCTCCGCATGGCACGGTAAGTGCTTGGCCAAAACGAGCAGCAAAAGCGTGTCGCGCGACACACTGATCCCGCACAACTTGCATGCCGCACGGCGCGAAGCTTGCTTAGGAAGCCAAATCGCCCTATGACGTGACTGATTAGACTGATTTTACTGCATCTCGGGAAATGATTCACCTCCTCGCGTGACACGTGTCCCCGCTCGCCATGGCTATAAATAGTAACTCGAGTTTAACCGTAACGGGCACCTGCATTTACTTTTCACCTTCTCCCGTATCGTGCATCCTGCCTTCACTTCAGCTCCCGTGTCGGCCAGTCTCTTCGCGATACTCGTGTTGCGCGCCAGCAACCTCACCCAATATAGGTATAACACGATACACCTTATCGAGTAATCAATCGATCATGTCGCTTGACGTATCGGGGAGACCGTATCACGCGACACCTCATGTCGGGCGATACGTGTGTCGCGTGACACCCTTTTTACATGACGCTAGTATCGAGCAACGAACTTGCTTTGCGTTGGGATTTGCCTTTCGAGTTTCTTTTTCATCGATCCTTTGACTGCATCACACGACACAGGTGTATCGGCCAGGACTCATCGCCCAGTTTTGTTTCACGACATGGCTCCAACTTGTATCGCCAGACTCGTATCGGGTGGCACCTTGTGTCGCGCGACACCTCATGTCGGGCGAGGCTTGTATCGGGCAACCCCTATTCTGAGTTTATCGCGTGATAGGCTTGCGTTTACTCAACCGCTTTGAGATTGTATCAGCCTTATACTTTTTGCCAGGCGATATGAGTATCGTGCGGTGCCCATGTCGGGCACCCATACCGGGCAAGCCTTGTTTTACTAACGCAACCCGTATCCGTTTTTCAAGCGTCGCCTATCTGGTGTCGGGTGACATGACTTTCTTGGTCTACCGCCCGATATCTGGTAAGGTGAATCAGTAAAAAATCTTATTATTTACCACACTTTTGTTCAAACATTACATACATGGATCGCACCAAGCAGACAGTGGTCCAAGTCAATGAGCAAGGCTGGAGGGTCAATCCTGAGGCAACATCTGAAGCGACTACAGTCGGACAGAAGTGCCCAAACCCTGATACGACAGGGCCAGCTGAGGCCGAGAAGCAGCCCAGGAAATAAGCAGCGACAGCCCCGTCAACAGTGGCAGAACCCCTAGCCCACTCTTCAGGCCGGTTCGTGCCCCGAGATGTGGAGCATCAGTAGTGGTACACAAAGCTGGCAGCCAAAATCTACCGGCCGACCCGGTTCTGCCATCAGCCTTTTTTCTAACAGCTCAGCATCTTCAACAGGCTCGACAATGTCTTAGGAGCTGCCGGGCTAAGGAACATATGCTTCAGCTACACCAGCTCGTACATTGAACTCACAAAGGAGTTCATGTCCTCCCTCCACCGGGTGCCAAACAAACCCAATGAAGTCGAGAGATTCGGCGGGGCAGATAGGTTGCAGGGGCGGCTGTACAACGTTGAGCACGATATCTCAGAGAAGCTGCTCAACGAGATCTTATCCTCCACTGAAGTCAAGAAGGAGATGCTGAACAACGGTGCCAGGATCACCGAAGGCGAAGACTTCAACCCGGTCGACCTCTGGAGGAAGCTAACTGGCGAACAGTTGTTCAAGCCGGGGAGCAAGGTGGCAGCCATCCACTCCTGCTTCGGGAGGATCGTCTACAAGATAGTGAGGTGCCACCTGTTCAGCAAATACAAAATGAGCAACCTCTACCCCGAAGAACTCCATCTCATGTGGTACGTGATGCAAGGAAAGGTGATCAACCTAGGGTGCTTCCTACTAAGTCGACTCCACCCAATAAAGGATGCCACTAAGGAGTACTGCATGAGGGACATCATCAACCTGATCGCGGCAGGGTTGGGATACCCAATGGAGCCGCACAGCCTGTCAAGGATGCAAGGTGACGACATGATAGATATGAAGTTCTTGCAATGAGCCAGCATAATAAAAAAGGAGGGCCGCCATTACTTCTACAGATTTGCAAGAACCACTACTCTCCTGCCCCTCCCACTCTGCACCAACTATGATGTAGAGAAATTGGTCTTCACGCTAGCAGAGATCGAGGCTCTGCCAAACTAGATAGCAGAGGCTGCTTGCGCTGCCAACATAAGCTTCCAACAAGGGGCAACAGCCGCAAGAGCCGAGCCATCCACCGCCACCATGCAACCAGCGGTAGCTGTTGCTAAAGCTGTTGTTGCTGCTCCCGTACCAGCCGCAGCCACCACAACAACAATCCTCGTGGCTACAGAAGAAGTAATGGCGATCGTGGAGGTCATTGACACAACCGAGGCTGAAACAACGGTGATAGCCCCAGGGGAAGCTGCAGTGGAAGAGATGGTCGCAGCTCTTGAAGCTTCAACTATGCCTTCGATGGCGGAAGTAGTGGTACATCCAGGCGCCAGCAATGACGCATTCGCTAAGCTCCTGGAGGTGGAGCTCAGGGCTGTGCAGCCCACACCGGCACCGGTGGTTGCTGCAGAGGAGGTCGTTGATAGTCGGATGGTGGAACAACAACTGCCTTCCCCATGCCCTTTTCCACCACCACATGCTGATGAGGCAGAGGTAGCCACGAAGGAGCCGACGCCCCACCCTGAAGCAACACCCTCACAGACGATTCAGATGGATTCGGCCCCGCTTGAAGATGCACACTCTTTGTGCCAAACTTCCCGTGCGAGGAGCATCACGAGGATGAGAGGCCGATCAACTACAACCCATCCATCACTGGGGAAGGTCCTCGGTCAAGAGTTTGACAACTTGGGGAGGTAACGAGCAACCACTCATCTACTTTTGCTTTCCTAACCCACAAGTTTAGTGTTTTACAGAGGAGGCTGAGCGAGCAGGAGCGTCAACTGCTAACTCTAGTTGGCCTTCCTGACCAACTATAAGCATTGAACAACACAATACAACTGACACTCCAACACCTTGACACCATTGAATAGAGGCTGAACCGAAGGGACCACCACCCCCGTTCAAGACAACCAAGGAGGTCTCCATCGCCCCCAGGCCCCGGCTCTCAGCCCTCATCTTCGGCATCCTCTTCAGGAACATCATCTTCTTCCTCCTCCAGTGGGCCCTCCACAACACCTGAGGAAGAAACGACGAATAAGACTGACGAAGGGGCTCCAGTGGGATAGGAGAGCACTCGCGGCGTCCACATGGCCACTCCCTCGCCCTCCCTAGAAGAAGCTGAAGACTCAAACATATCCATCAGCCTAGCGGAGAGCTATTCTAATGAATCCAAGAGAGAAGGGGGCCGTATATATTCCGCCAACGACAAACACCCCCTAGAGCAAGGAGTTTGACGGTAGACACATTTTTTGCACCGTCGGAGATCCCCTCCTTCGAGATGGCCAGTTTTGACCGATGAGCCATCAACTACCTGACGAGCAGAGACCAGAAGCTTCTGAATGTGGTCTTGAGGTCGCAGGCAGATGGAGAGGACGTTGTCTGGAGCGACGATTACTTCTTTGTATGATGGGAAGCATTGAAAAGCATGTTCCGCTCCCCATCCGTAGTAGGGAAGATCCTCTTCTGGGTCCTGGAAGGCGTTATGATCGAGAATATAGGCACCAAGACAGGCCGACAGTCAATTTACAACGCCACCTCGGCCTTGGCAAGAAGATTAATGAAAGGGGCGTACGAATCCATCCGGGTGGCCAACATGCTACAATACATCGAAGAGCATAACCCAAACATGGTGTTGGCCCCCTACAAGCATAGAAGAGACTGGTTCCTCTGTGTGGTAGACCTCTGCAGCCAAGACGTCCAGCTCCTCAACTGCTGCACCGAATAAGTCCCACGCTCATGACACATATTTGTACGCCCAGAAAACAAGCATCTCAGGCTTCTTCCGATGCGTCTTCTCCGTGCCATCAAGTAAGGAGTCCAACACCACAGCGGCGTCTGGAACTTCTTCTCCCTCGAAGACTTCCCCGTCCAAGAAGAGCCAAGAATTGAAAATAGTGCTCTCATCATCTTGCGTGCCATGGAGCTGCTCAACATCTTCGAATATATAAGACACCTCCAAGGCCAGAATTTCTATCAGCTCAGAAGCACATATGCGCTTCTGCTAATCAAGGACAGACGCTATTTCCTAAACGCAGGCGTACCAGAGAAGCTGTTGGAGAGTGACCAGGAAAATGAATCATCCCAACCCAACAGCCCCCTAGGAGAAGAAGCCAAGATGGCCACAGACGTCTATGGGGCAGGCAAGCGGATGGACGTTCTGTGAGAAATACTCACCAAGGAAGGCTCCACTTTGCCTGTGATATCTGAAGAATTAATCAGCAACTTCAACCGCTCCGCATGCGCAACCCTATCGTAGGAGCAGGTCAATGACGTTCTCCTTAGGCTGGCTGATTCTACCCCCACAGACATCATCTACGAGACAGGCAACGTCATAGTCCCCGTTGATGACCTTCGGGACTTAGTAAAGGCAGGAGAATGTCTAGCACTGTCGGTGGCGTCAGCCTACATCCAGATTCTACAGAAGAAGTTTGAACATGCCTACATTGCCCACTCAATGGTGTTCAATGATATCTGCCTAGCTGATGAATCAAGAGCGAAACAACAATTTCTGGCTGAGATACAACACAACATGTCGCATATCATATTCTTTTCAATGTTGCATTACAACCATTGGACGCTCCTGATGGTGTACACTCGCCCGCGAGAAACAAACTTCTACAACATCTCCGACAGCAACAAAGATCATCCGATGTAGTGTACATCAACTCCGTTGACACCCCTCGAGCACTTAGCAAGGAAATACTACATCGAGGTGGCAACGTTGATCCAGCCGTTCCTAGAGAACACAGTGAACAAATGGCATGAGCTTCAATTCTACCACAACAGTCCACAACAAACTCCACAATCAAAAGACTACGACATGTACGTGCTAGAATGGATCTCTAGCTCGGTGACGCTACAACAAACACCCAACAAGCTCCACCACATCGATTATCACAGCAAATGCAGAGAGTATGTGTTGGAGCTTCTATCTGGAGAAGGCACACTCACCGGCTAAACCCTCACTGACTCATCACTACCTTTCCTCATCTATCTCACAACTCTGAGGACAGAGTGTGGGGTAAGTTTTTTTGGGGGGGGGGTAGCATATCAGTGAGGGAGGTATCTAAAATTTCTCCCCCTTCTTATCTTTTTGTTCTTTCCCATATCCTGTGTACATATACATACATGCCTGATACAAAATAGCACATATACAACTGCTTGCCTCTCAACCATTATACAAATACACTCTATAGTAAATATCAGATACAACTTCTTCCAGATTGTTCTTTATGTGTTTAAGGTGGTGCACATTTTTTTATGATCTTTCCGAAAACACAGTCTCAAATGACAAAAAGGCTACAACTTTTCTACACCAATTTTGAAAAATAATCTCACAACAGCTAAGAGATGTGCACGCGAAGGAAAAAGCTGCCCAAATAGCAAAACTCTCCTTTTTCCCCTATCCATCAAAAATCCCAAAAAGAGAGAAAAGCCTTATGAGAGTGAATAAAAGCATGAGAGTTGTGACAAATGAAAAAAAAAACACACTTGTCTCTCCAAAAGTATCAATCTTTAGGCATGGTAGATGCGTGGCAGTGGTACATAGGATGTGAAATCACTGCTCTAAAGCCAACTAGCTTGGACTGTAGGGACCATTTGCCCATTAACGGACCTGTACCTGGATGGACCAATGGAAAACAAGAAAAACCCAAAAAGCCTTAAGCCTACCCAAAAACCAAACTTCTATTTCCACGCTGTTTGGTGTGAAAGCTAATTTCAGAATCATGCACCCAAGTCTCTCCAAAGCTGAAGAGAAGATTTTTTGTTGCTTAAAATAAGGCAGGGAAAAATAAAGTCCTTTGCTCGAAGACAAACATAATTTTCCTTAAGACATCTCAAAACTCGCTTAAACCCCTTATCTGAGGACTATGTCTGGTATGAAGAAGTATTGCAAATAAAGTGTTAAGATGAGTACGATTGATTGAGGACAATCAAAATGCTAAGTTTGGGGGAGTTGATAAAACCCATTTGGGGGCTATTTAGGGCCTTTATTTCGTTGTCAAAACTGCCTTCTAAACTATTTTTCCTCTCTGTTTTATCTTGTTACTGCATATAAATAACCTGCACTATGCCCCTGACTCTTTTCCCATCTTTTGTAAAGATTTCCCTCGTTTTTCCACCCAAAGTCCGCAAAAAGGCCCGTCTCGGCCCATCTACAATGAGCACCTGCATTGGCCCTTTTACTGGTCGCCCGACACGCCCATTTACCCGTCGCGGTCACTGCCCGATATGGTAGCAACCCGAAACAGGCGTGTCGCGTGAGAAGCCCCGACAAGCGGTACACTATCTACCCGATAGGGAGCTTTTCCCGCCACGACTCATCATCCCGATATGGGCATGTCGCGCGATGTGAGTTACTCATCGGATGCAGCTGCCTGCCAGGATCACCCGATACGCTCGCAACCCGGCACGCGACGCCTATCGTGCCGGGCGACAACATGTCGACCATCCCTAAAGCTACGTAAACGGAGTCGATGAAGGACATGTGGCCCCACAAGGACCGCAACCTCTACCAGCTACTTCCTATAAATAGCAGCTACAGGACTCCGATGGGATGGGTCAGAACCCCACGAGAGATGACTTCGGAAAGACATCAGGAGCTAGTGTGTCGTGTTCCAAGGCGTGCCAGGTGGTACTAGGTGAGCACACCCCCAACCCGAGAGGGGCGGGAGGAGTTCACTTAGAACCTGTCCCGGTAGCCGCAACAACATGATATGACCAGAAAGGCCTCCCCTGTCGGGTCCCTAGATGGGCCTCAACCCGAGACGGCTCGCCCCTCTATACCCGATACAAGGAACCTGAGAACCTAAGTGATTCCTAACCCGGCATGATATCGAACCCGATACGGACTAACCATTACGGCATATCGCCCGAGAGGGATGGCTTCCCGACACGGCCGTATCGGGTAGGAAGTTCTCTCAGTATGCCCTGACCGTTACAGTATGTCGCCCGAGAGGGCTGGCTGCCTGACACGGGTGTATCGGGTAGAGCTCCTACCCGGTACTGGGTTAGCTGTCCCTTAGGGGTCAGATGTTGTTTATCGCTTTCCTAAATCAAGGAAGCTGATATCTATCTTCCCTTTTTAGCATTTTACTTTCATTACTTATGCATTGTAACTAAAACCTCTTTACATATCTATGAGTATGGAATCAGTGGAGTTTAATACATGTTGTTCTGTGTTTGGTTCCTTTTTGATTGGATGATTTCTTTATAGCATCTGAACTCTAGCATTTTATGCATGGATCATGTTTTAACTAGCTATCGAATCGTGTTTCCCGTTCGACTTCCTTGAGAGGGGGAAGTCATAATTCTAGAGTTTGGTATGTCCCGGGAGTATAAGAGTACCTAGGGTCAGGGCTGCCCCAGCTTATCTTTCCACTCTAATCTACGCCCACTGCCCTTGAGAGAGGGAAATGGTGCGTGGTTAGAGGTATCCTCTTTGAGAGAAGAGGATGTAGGATGTTTTCCATTGCTGCTTGTTATGCCTAAGTTTTCTTCCTTCGTGCTTTACCTCAACGACAGTTTTATCTCCTTAGATTCTATTATTTAAAACACCTATAAAAATCTCTAAACCCTAAAAATTAAATCTTTCTTGTAACTCCTTTTGGAGATTGGGTCTTTGTTTGTTTCCTTATGTTTAGTTCATGTTACAACCCCCCCTCTTCTTGCACCCCCTTTTGATGTGCTTAGACAAGTGAAACTCAAGTTCTAACGCGATGTTCTTCCTATCCATGTGTTTGACCTCGAATTACTTCGACCCTGTGCTAGTTGCAGGTGTCTTAAGCATTCGGGTATTATAAATTTCTAAAGTCCGATAACCTAGACATGATTCTATTCTTGGACCCACGTTTAAGGCTCGTCAATGGGCAGAAGACCCGTCCTTCTCATATGAACTGGGTACTAGCTTTCTAGCTAGACCCTTAGTAAGTGGATCTGCAATACTCATTGTGGATCTCACATGCTCTACAGATATGACCCCATGGGTGATATGATCTCTCACATCTTCTTATCTTGACCTCATAAAGAGATTTCTTGGGTACCTTCAGATTGCTTAGCTTTGTTAATGGTTGCTTTATTATCACATAATATAGAAATTGGAGGAAATATTTAGAAACAATTGGAAAATCAATAAGTAAATTTCTAAGCCATTCTCCCTGACAACAAGCTAAATCTAAAGCAATAAACTCAGCCTCCATGGTGGATCTAGCTCTCACAATTTTCTTGGATGATTTGAAGAAATTGCTCCTCCTCCTAGGCAAAACACATACCCACATGTTGACTTGGTTTCATCTAAATAAGCAAACCAGTTTGCATTTGTATAACCCTTTAGTATTGGTGGGAAAATAGTGTAGTGAAGACTGTACTTTGTTGTACCTTTAAGGTACTTAAACACTCTTACCAAAGCTTTCTAGTGGTCCATATTAGGACAACTAGTGTACCCACTCAATCTACTTACAACATAAGAAATACAAGGTCTAGTGTAATTGACTAGGTGCATCAAGCTTCCTATTACTTGTGTATATCCATGTTGATCCATAGGAGTACCCTTATGTATCTTTAGGTGTAAGTTAGGATCATAAGGTGTATTAACAGGAGTACAATAAAAATATTTCAAATCTATGCAAATATTTTATCTACATAATGAGTTTGATTAAGTACAAAACTAAAAGTAGATCTACTCATCTTGATGCCACTTATTACATCAACAAGTCCTAATTCTTTCATATTGAAATTGCTAGCAGGAAAAGATTTAGTCTCATTTATAATTTCAAAATTTAGACCCAAACAACAAGAAATCATCTACATACAAGCACATAATGATGCAAGCATCATCAATAAGTTTGAAATAAATATGATGGTTAGATTCATTTGCAATAATTCTAGAAGATATTATTCCACTGTTTAGGTGCTTGTTTAAGTCCATACAAGGACTTGAGTAGTCTACAAACTTTGTGTTCTTTTCCAGATGCTACAAAACTTTTTGGCTGATCCATATAGATCTCTTCTTTGAGATCTCCATTCATGAAGGTTGTCTTGATGTCCATTTGATGGATTTCTAGTTTATGGATTGTAGCCAAAGCAACAAGGACACAAATAGAAGAGATTTTTCTTACAAGAGCATATGTATCAAAATAAATAAATTCTCCCTTTTGACTAAAACCTTCGACTACTAGTCTAACCTTAAACATATCAATGGAACCATCTACCCTCATATTTTTCATAAATACTCATTTACATCCAATAGTCTTTTGATGCACTAAATAATTGTCACTTTTCATAGGCTACTCTATTATAAACTTTGTGCATTTATTGACCATTTTGATATTATTTGTGCATGATTTATCATTATTAGCCTGTTACATTTAAATGCATCAAATATTTGTTATTATTACTATTCTATATTGATTTATCAATATTTTGGAGATTATGTTTTTTCTTGTTTAATTTCAGGTAAAATTACAAGAATTAAATCATCTTGGTACTACTGACATGTCTTTCGGTGGTACTGACATTTGACAAAATGGAACACGGATCAATCGAGGAAACTTGATATTATTGACACAAGTATCGGTACTACTGAAATTTTTATAGGAGCGCTCTGGAGTAGTCTCGGTACTACCGACGCTAAGCTCGGTGATACTGACTTTAGGAAAAAAAATCAATAGGGAATGTCAGGGAAAATCACAGTGCTACCGACTTCAACTTGGTAGTACTGACTATTTATAAGAGATCATGAATTTGACAAGGCGTCGATATTACTGACAAACATTCGGTTATATCGACTTGTTGCAATCAGGCCAGATTGGAAATCATATTTAATCCAACAGTCGAGACTTAATGACGCCTTAAGTCAACTCTACGACTAAGGGGGAGTGTGGCCAGACCTAGGGATCATGTTCTTTTCCATTACATGACAGTTGAGAGTAGGTAGAGGATAAAGAAGAGAAGAAGACCACATTGTTGAAGATTTAGACACCTCCGGCGGGCGGATTTGTAGCCAGAAGACAGCAAATCGCTCCATTCATTAGAGGGAGTCATCCAGACCAGCTTCTTCAGGGGTTACTTTGATTTTATAATGTTTTCCATATTTTTCCTTTCTTCTCTCATGTGTATGACAATGGAAATTATGCATGGCTAATCTTATTTGTTCCTTAGGTCCTGGGAGTAGCCCAATTATGCATTGTAATTGACAATTATGAATTAATATGCATATTCCTCTTAATGCTTGACATATCTCTACAAATTGCTTTATGAACTATCCGTGTCTGATCACCGTAGGTGATTTCTTAGATCGTTAATTATTTCAAGATAGGGATTAAGGTTTGGATAGGTTGTAGAGATACATGAGTTAGACCACGCTTTGAGAAAAGACTTACAATTGTGAAGGGAATAACCCATAGAAATTAGTAAAATACCTAACTAATAAATAAATAGCTACGATTAGGTAGTGAATTACGCTGCAAGAGCAGGTAACTCTTACTACATGTCCCTTAATCTAAGGTTAGGAGAGATAAATATTAATGAAATGATGTTATTTCTATGTGAAGCATGGTAAAATTGTAACCCTAAGGAATGCATTCCATCTTTGATCACAAACCAATTAATTTAGTCTACTTTCTTCTATTAGGCTATTAATCAACCGATCATCTTTTTCATAGGTCTAGCAGATCGAGTCATAATCGGTAGTAGTCTATGGAGTATGTTTTCCCGTGTTCAACATTTGGGCCTCTTTTGGTCCTATATTACTCTGATACATGCACTTGCATTTTAGACGTGTAGTTTACGCGCATCAGGTTTTTTTGGCACTATTTTCAGGGAAACGGGAACTCCAACACTACGAGTGTTTTGATCGGACACTCTAGGACACAAATCTTATTTTTATTTTACTATTTCTAAGTTGAATTCCAAAATTTTATTCAATCACTAGTTTCTATTTCTCCCAATGATTGTATTAATTTCAGGTGCTTGTGCATGGTTCAGACCAGAGCAAATGATTATGGAGGTTCAACTCCACAGAGTGCATTCCAGGAGGAATTCTTATGTAGAAGACAGAAGTACATTAGCTCTGCACCATGATTGATTCAGACTCCACCACCTGAAACTCCACCACTACAGGTGACTCAACCAGATCATCCAGAAATGGGTGACAGTAATCCAAAAGTTGAAGAACATACGGTCTGGGAGAAGATAAAGACATCTTATGATTAGCTTAGTTGGGGCTAATCAGAAGGCATATCATTAATGTGGGTAGTTACAAGATAGACCCAGGCCTAGTAGTGCTAGAGAAATAACACGTATTCCATGGCCACAATTTAGAGGACCCAATGTCACACATTAATAACTTTATGGAAAGTTGTGACATGGTGAAGATTGACAGGATTCCAATAGTAATGATCTATTTGAAATAGTTTCCTTCTTCACTATCAGACAATACAAAGTCACCGTTTTTTAGCCTTTTGCTAAAGTCCATAGAAACCTAGGATCAGATGATTGACATTTTGTTTGAACGTTACTTTCTGCCCCATAAGACAAATGAGTTAGTAGGAAAAATCTACAACTTTAAGAAATAGGAAGACGAGTCCTATTTTTAAGTATGGGAGAGATTCTAGAACATGTTGAGGAAGGTTTCTCATCATGGGATTGATCTCTATGGCCAAGCTAATACCTTCTATTACGGGATGCACATGGAGAGAGGACCACACTTGATAGTTCCGATTCAAGATTTTTCCTCAACAACAAGCCAATTAGATGTCACAAGCGTATGAAAAACATGGCTAAAAATCAGTCATGGGGAGAGGAAAGAGAAACTCCAACAACAGTGAAAAGTGTTGGAGTGCTAAGTGAGAAGTTGGACAACCTCACAAGGAAGCTTGAGCAAAAATCGGGCACCTCATCTGGAGGTGAAGAGTAAGATTGTATGTACCTGTATCAGAGGTATCAGTAGGACAGGGGCCCCAATAAAATAGATAAAATTGAAGATATACTAGGAAGGATCGTGAGTCAAAAGGAGACCTTATTGGACCTTACAAAAAGGGTGCAACAGAATCATGAGGCTTAGATCCACAGTCTTGAAAATCATGTCTCTCATCTAGTAGTGGAGGTGGCTTCCACAAAGAGGCCCATTCAACAGGGATTTCCTGGGGATAAATAGACAGATCATCAACATCACCAAGTAAAGTTTGTCTCTATTGTTAAGGAGCCAGAAAATCTTACTAAGGAGTCATAAGAGCAACACACTCCAGAGCTGGATTGGGTGTATGTACCAAAAGATCCATATCCTCATAGTCTATATGGAAGACCAGGAGGATGTAGAGTGCTAGTGCGGTATGCTCACACATGCACCTCAGTTAATACATGGTCAGTGTAAAGTGACAAGGAGACCACATCTTTACTGGCTTTGCAGGGTAAGGAACTTCAAAGTTCCACCACTGTAATGTCACCGCCTCCAGTTCTAGAAAAGGTACATGCATGACAGGAGCATGTGAAGGTTCTACTCTACATTGGAATACTCATAGTAAATAAGGAGGCACCCACAATTTAGAAGGAGTAGCCACATGCCATTCCATCCATAGGAGACGTGCCAAATTATATCATGGAAGGTGGCATTAAAGCAAGCTTAGGGGAGTAGATCCCTAATGTGCCATATGTTCTGCCACACAAGCATATAGAGAAACCAGATGTGCCATTCCCAGATAGTCTAAAGCTGAGGAAAGAGGAAAGGAAATTTAATAAGTTTCTAGACACCTTCTGAAAGCTCCACATAAACATTCCACTTATGGAGGTGATAGAACATATTCCTTCATATGGAATATTCTTAAAGGACGTCATCAACAAGAAGAGATGAATAAAAAATACAGATGTCTTGTGTGTTAATGAAGTGGTGAGTATGATGATCCAGGGAAATCTATCAATGAAGCTAAAAGATCCAGGATGTTTCTACATTCCTTGTTTCATATGCATCAACATTTCCAACAAGCACAATGTGACTCTAGGGAGAGCATAAATCTCATGCCTCTCTCTACATTTTGAAAGTTGTGGTTGAAGGAACTAATGAAAACATGCATGACAATCGAGTTGTTTGACGGATCAATTGTGAGGCCGTATGTGATATGAGAGGATGTTCTAGTCAAAGTCGACAAATTCATCATTCATGTTAATTTTGTGATCATGGATATGCTTGAGATGCGAGGATTCGAGATGTTTTCAAGAAGGTGATTCCAAGCTATGACTTATGTGATCATTGCCATGGGTAGAGGCTACTTGACACTCGGGATAGACAATGATAGAGTGGAGTTCAGAATTCTAGATGAATCTTCACAACCATTTTTTGACAACCCAGGTTGAACAAGACTCATCTTGTCGAGCCTAAGACATTAAAAAAGGCACTTATGGGAGGCTATCCATTTTCGTTTGGTTAGTTATGTTGACTCAAGGTCAATTAGGTCAATGTTGACTCACGTCTAAATTGACTAAACCCGTGTTTTGATGATGACTAACCATTCCACATATTGGTGTCTAATGTCTCTACTTGAGTAATTTTAGATTAGGTATAGACACACTCCAATTGCCCTAACTTGCGCATCTCAAATTGGAGAAAAGACAAGTCAAAGTCATACAAGTGCACATTTTTGTAATATGATGTATATCCATTAGAATCATGTTGTAAATCACTTGTAATGATTGTATGACTTGTAATTAAGCTTAGAAAAATATCAGGAACACTTAGATCGAATTTTAGAGCACTTTTAATGCAACTTTGAAATTCAATTACATGCACTTGTTCGGTCGAGTTTCCCACCCTGAAACTCGACCGATCAACCTTGGTCGATTTTCTGAAGATTGCATCGGTCGAGTTGTGCACTCACAGAACTCGACCGATTGGGTAGTAGGCCAGTTCCAGTTGGAATGGTCGGTCGAGTTTCCTCAGAACAAACTCGACCGATCATTTCAATATCGGGCTGCCTGCTACTTGATCGGTCGAGTTACACATATAGAAACTCGACTGAATGCACTGTACGGAAAAGTGCAGAAAAGTGTTTCTAGCCGTTGTGGAGTTGCAACAAGTGAAAATAGATCCGTTGCAAGCCAGAAAACGGCTAGTTTTCGTTCACAAGTGTTCCCAAAGGCTAAGAGGCATCCCCAGCTATAAATAGGACCCCTTGGGCTTCATTCCAAGGTTGAGCATTCATTGCAAACTCTTTGTGAGGTCCCTATTAAATAGTTGAGTGCTTCCTACAGCCTCCTCTCTCTCTCTAAGATTAATCACTTGCTACATCCATTAGAGTGAGTAGGAAATCTGTAAGAGAGCTAGTCATATATGTATATCTTGTGAGGCTCTCACTTCCACCACCTCCTATCTCTTCTTTCAATCATGAAGATGAAGGTTCTCTCTCTTGTCTAAGAGAGGTGAAGAAGAACAAGGGAAGGAGTCCCTTGGTGAAGATCAAGGCTGAAGACTTGGAGCTAGAGTGGGTAAGCCCTTGGAGAAGGCAGAAGACTCAAGCTCAAGTGGGTAAGTCCTTGGTGGAAGCTTCTCTGAGTGAAGGTGAAGTCAAAGGCGGAAGATCCAAAAAGAGTGGGTAATTCCTGCAAGGCCGAAGACTTGTGCAAGAGTGGGTAAGTCCTTGGAGAAGTCCGAAGACTCTTGCAAAGTGGGTAAGTCCTTGGTAAGGTTGAAGACTCTTTGTATTGGATAGGTAAGTCCTTTGTTGGTCATGTATTGTAAGTCTTATAATTGAATATAAGAGTGCAATTGGTTGAAGTCCTAGAGGTTGACCTCTCTAGGCAAGTGGACTGACACACTTCTAGTTTGAAGTGTGGAACCACTCTAAATAGCTTGTCTAATTTGATGCATGTTCAATCTCTCTTATCCTTGCTATGCATGATTTAGTTGCACTCAAATTACCTATTTAGCAACCTTATCTTGTCATATAATTTGAAGGTTTAATGAGTTTTGTTTAAGTGCTTTCAGCTCTATTCACCCCCCTCTAGAGCATCTAATCACCCATCTAGGATCCAACAATTTACTGTTTGTTTAGGTCTTTTCATCTGTTACATTCCATCATTTTCTTGTTAAATTTTAGTTGGTGTAAAAAGGTACCTTGACGCTCTTTTTTGGTGTACAGGTAGAGTCGAAGTCGGTACTATTGAAACCCAAGTCGATACTACCAACTCCTTATCAGGTTAAATTCTACAGAAAGTCACCGACTTTTCTCAACAAAATTCACAGAGCTACAAAAAAAGGCTATCGATACCACTGACACACGTGTCGGTGGCACTGAATCATATAGCTCAAAAGAAGGATAGAATGTCATATCTTAGTACCACCAAGACACAAGTTGGTGGCTCCAACAAGAGGGATGTATGCTAGCTTAACTTGATCCAAAGAACCACCAATGCCTCCACTGCCACCACCCTTCAGAGCAACTGGTACCCCCGTTTCACCTTTAGGTTTGGATTTTGACTATGAGGACATAGTCAAGTTCAAGCTTAGGGGGGTGTTGGAATGGCTTTACCTTTATTTTGTTATTTATTGTGCTTTTAGTTTTGTTTATTTGTTGGATCCACATATATCTAGTGTAATTGTAGAGCAATAGTTGCAAGATTTTGTCAATTTCATAGAGTGTGTTCTTCTGTCATTTTATAATGGAATCTAGAAAAAATATTTTCATATCTTCAAAACCTTAGTGCAAATTATTGAGTAGCACAACTAGAGGAAGTGTATGGTTTAGCCTAAATTGATCAAATAATTATCGAGACCTTAAATTTGATATGAATGAAAATCTTAATTATCCATGAATTGTGGATGACGATAGGGTTTTAGCCTAAATTGATCAAAAAATTAACGAGACCTTAAATTGAAGTTTTACAAAGAAATCCTAAGGTTAATCTATACACATCTTAATAGTAGAGGAACATATCATATCTTAAGAAAGGCATTGTCTCTTAATCTTGTGATTCTATCCATTTTCCATCCATTTTGATCCACCACTTTAATATGATCAAGTAACCCAAATTGTTTCCTTTTGATTGCATTTGCATAGCATAATAGGTTGCATGATAGGTAGTTTATGTTTATTGCATTAGTAAAAAATAGCTTTTGTGGATATCAATTAGTTGCATAATAAATCCATGTGGATCACATATCTTTTGCATCATTCATTCTTACATCATGTACCCTAGTTATTTTCTTCTAGAAATAAAATGCAGGGATACACATCCATACCCCTAAGAAAATCAAAAAGAAAAAAATGAACAAGATGGTATAGTAAATCCCAAGCATAATCTTTCATGCTAAAATAGTGGTCCAATGAAAAAAATTATGAAATAAAGAGGGAGAAAAGAATCCTTGAACTCAATTTTGAATTTTTCTTAAAAAGGTGAAAACATCCACATGATGTACTCTTCTCTTTCACTCTCATTAATTTGATGAGACTTTTAGTGCATGCTTCATTCCACCCAGAACAACAGGCATTAGGATTCATACATCTCTCACTTCTTCCATTGTGTAGGTTCATCATGTTTTATTTTTACATAAATGATTCAAATATTACTTTTGAATCTTCATAAACCGCCTACTTCATTCTACCAGTTGCTCTTATTGGCAGGCTATATATAATTGACATCCTCATTCATTCTTATCAGGGGAACTACTTCTAATTAGTTTGATAGTTAGGAAAGAGCAATGTAGACATGGAATCACATGATGCACCAAGCAAATGCCTGATTGACTATGATATTGACTACTCTATTGATAGTGTTTCACTGATCTAAGGGAGGACATTTTTAATGAAACTTTTTGGTCTCTTAAGAGTAATTAATTGTTCAGTGGTGAATAAGGGTCGGTTGGAACAACCAGGTGGGGGTAGTTGAGAATGGAAATTCATATCCTCTGTCCTTTAGTTGACTTGTCTCAAATAGATCTGAGGGTATATTGCTTGAGGAAGAGTAAAATTTAAGCTTAGGGGATTTTCATGCACTGAATAATTATTGCTTTTTATAGTCTACTTTACTATACATTTTGTACACTTATTGCCCATTTTTATATTAATTGTGTATGATTTATCATTATTATCTGTGACACTTAACTACATCAAATATTCATTATTTTTTACTATTCCATATTGATTTATCATTATTTTGGAGCTTATGTTCTTTCTTGTTTAATTTTAGGTACATTTATAAGAATTAAATCAGCTCAATACTACCGACATGTTTGTCGGTGGTACCGACATTTGATAAAAAGGAACATGGACCAATTGAGAAAATCTAGTAGTACCGACACAAGAACCAGTACTAGCGACATTTTTACATGAGTGCTCTCAAGGAATCTCGGTACTACCAATGGCAAGCTCGGTGGTACCGACTTTAGTCAAAAAATTAACAGGGCATGTTAGAGAAAATCTCAGTTCTATCGACTTCAACTCGGTAGTACCAACACTTTACAAGGGATCATGAATCTAAGAAGGTGTCGATACTATCGATACCCATTTGGTAGTACCGACTTGTCACAATCAGGCTAGATTGAAAATCGCCAGTTAATCCAACAATCAAGACTTAATGACGTCCTAAGTCACTTCTATGACTAAGAAAGATGCAGCAAGAGCTGGGGATCATGTTCTTTTCTATTGCACGACAACCGAGAGCCAGGAGAGGAGAAAGAAGAGAAGAAGGTCTCATTTTGGAAGATTTCAGTACCTTCGGTGAACAGATTCACAGTCGGGAGATAGGAAACCATTCCGTTCGTTATAGGGAGTCATTAGGACCAACTTCTTTAGGGGTTACTTTAGTTTTTGAATATTTCTCACATTTTTCCTTTCTTTTCTCATGTGTATGACAATGGAAATAATGCGGGGATAATCCCCATTGTTCCTTAGAACTCGAGAGTATCCCAGTTTTGTATTGTAATTGACAATTATAAATTAATATGTATATTTCTCTTAATTCTGGATATATCTCTACAAATTGCTTTTGTGAATTGCCTATGCCTGATTACGATAGGTGATTTCTTAGATTGTTAATTACTTTAAGAGAGGGATTAAGGGTTGGATATGTTGTAGAGATACATGGCTTAGACCACACTTATAATGAACTTATCATCTTACAACCTAGAGGAAGTTAAGTAAGAATACAAGTATGATTTCTCATAATTGATTCTATTTCATTATCTACAACTTCCTTCCAAAAGCTAGAGTCTATGGATTTCATGACATCCTCATAAGTAATCGAGTCTTCTTCTACTAAGAAGGTGTAGAAGTCTGGACCATAGTTTTTATCAATTCTAGTCCTTTTACCCCTACCAAGGTCACTGGGAGGTTCATCTACAAGGACTTCATGTTCTACTTCATATGAGGGTGGAACAAGAAGAGGTTCTTGAGGAGAAGAGAAAGAAGAATCTTCACAAACCTATCTAGGAACCTTTTCCTTTAGAGGAAATATGGTTTCATAATAGACAACATCTACAAGTCTAATCTCAAGTATATAGTTGACTATAATGTCTGAGATATCATATTTTATTACTAGAAATCTATTGGCATTACTTTTTTTTGACATATCTCATAAAGACAATATCAACAGTTTTAGGTCCTAGCTTTCTCTTTTTATTATCAGGGTTTAACCTTGGCCAAACACCCCTTTGAGGTATTTTAAACAAGTTTTTCTTGTTAAGCCAAAGTTTGAAGGATGTTTTGTGTTTAAAAGGTATATGTTTTAGAATGTAGTTGGCTGTATGAAGAGCTTCTCCCCACAGTCTATGACGAAGTCTAGTCTCAACTAGCATATAATTGACCATATCAATCAATGTTCTATTTTTCCTTTCAGCTACTCTATCAGATTGGAGATTATATGGGGCAGTAGTTTCATGTATAGGACCATGGTCCTCACAGAAATTGATAAGTTCATTATAAGTGTATTTGTCACCTCTATCAGACCTCACTCTCTTAATGTTCTTATCTAATTGTTTCTCCACTTGGGTTTTATATATTTTGAACCATTCTAATGGATCATCCTTAGTTTTCAACAAGAATATAGAACAATATTTAGTCATCTTTAATGGTCACAAAGTATCTCATACCATCACAAGTAAACACATTATTTAAATCATGAACATCAGTATGAATTAATTCCAATAAAGATGTACTCTGAACTACTGATTTAAATGGCTTGTTAGGGAGCTTAGCTTGCACACAAATCTAGCATCTATTAGAAATATCAATATGAGTCTTGCGAATCAGATCTAAATGAATCATATGTTTCATCATATTTTTATTCATATGACCAAGACGTGCATGTCAAACATCACTAGTTTCAGAAACTAAAACAATAGAAGATATATCTCTAAAAGAAGATACATTATATGAAGTAGAAGATAGTTTCATAAGACCACCACAAGTATAACCAAGACCAACATAAGAACCGTTCTTAGAAATTACAATGTGATTGGCTTGACACAATGAGGTATGACCAGAATGTTGTAAAACAACTTGACTAATCAGATTTCTATGGAAAGAGGGAACAAGTTGGGCATCATGCAGTCTAAGAGTGTTTCCAGATGTAAGCTTTATGTCAACACTTCCATAGCCTGCAATTGGTATGGTGGATGAATGATCTTCTCACTTGATCACTATGTCGGATTTGGTCTGGTAGGATGAAAAGAGAGATTGGTCAAAGCAAATATGGCATGTGGCATCAGAGTCCATGTCCCAATCAGAAGATAAGTTAGCAAAAAGAATAGTCAGATTTTCTAACCTTTCTACATAATTTGAAGGGACCTCCCCCACAATGATCATATTTACTTTAGGATTGGTAGGAGCCTGGACGTTCTATTTTCTTTGACCTTTGTGAAATTTGTACACATTCACTAAGTGGCCAGGCTTATCACACACAAAGAAGGCATGTTTTTCTCCTTGATCATTAGTATTAAATGGGAAGTGCTAGGCTCCTTCTTGATTATATCACGTATAACCATATTGAAAACTGGGTTAGACTTTCTTTCTTATTCCCTATATCTATCCTCAGTTTGTAGGGATCTAATTAAGGATACTATGGACATATTCCCTTATCTAAGTCTAAGGTTCCTGGAAAAATCCTTCCAAGAAGGTGGGTGTTTCTATATGAGGGCTGCTATTTGAACATTTTCATCAAGGTTATAACTCTTGGCCATGGATTTAGAAACTAATTTTTGGTATGCTAGAACTTCAACTAAAATATGTGTATCATCAAACAAATTGTAAGTTAGCCATTCAATTAAGGCATAACGATCAAGACCGATATCTTCTAGACCAAACTTTGAATTGAAAACCATCCAAAGTTCAAGAGCAGTTTGGATCCTATGTTAGATGTCATAGAGTTCATCAGATAAGGTTGAAAGGGTCTTTCCATGTCACAAATAATTAGTTTCTTTTGAGACAGGAGTGGAAACATGGGGTGTAGGCACCACATGTTTAGGTTGTTCTTCTCCCGCAATAAGGTTTGTGGGTTGTGGTTTGGGCACAATAGGGGAAAAATCATCTTGGGGTAAGATGGCGGAAACATTACCCAAATAGGTAAGCCAAAATCACATTTTCTACTACCAATGAGGGAAGTAGAGACCAAAAAATTATTCCTGACAAAGAGAATCAACATCATCAAGTAAACACATGGTTTTTGAATCCATATCAAACAAAACAGGAAGTTAACAAAATAGATCTAATTAATGATTGTTGAGGGATCTGTCTTGAAATTGTTGGATGTCAAATAGAAGTAATTGGATTAAGGCACACAGTTAATCACCAAAATGTATAGCATAATAATAATAGATATGGATTCAGATAAAATGGTGATTAGTTAGAGGATGTGAACTCCAAAGCATGGGATGAAGGCATGTGAAATACTATCTTCAACATAGATTCTACCGTTCCTACCATGAGCTTTTCTAGTAGTCTATCTCCAATATTCAACCACACCAATTCTGGTACAACTGCTCCATGCAAGCGAGAGGACTGTGTTAAACTCGTTCCTTTAGTCCTTTGTCATAAAGAAGAAATAGAAGCGTCAATAGTGCAAGGATTGCAACAAGCAATGAAGTTTGGAGATGAATGGAGGGTATTATGGTGGAAGTTGAAATAGGAGTGTCCCAGTTAGAAGAAATGGGAACACAAAACACTTTCTCTCTCAGTGTATGTGTTGTCTACCATGCACAAAATGCAAGTGAACGTATCACAATAATAACAGACCTGTGAGGCCTGAGTCGAACACGGGGAAGCATTTCTCTAGAAACTACTACTAACTACAAATCGATCCGCTAAGCCAATGATGGTTGTTTGAGTTGGGTTGAATTACTAAATTAATACTAAAGCAAATGGATTAAATGAATTGAGTAAATTAGAAAGAGAAAAAGTTCCTTAGGATGATGGTTTTGCCATAGATATCACATACAATCTATCCTACACACTAATACCTATTATCTCAATTTCTGGATAGAGAGCCTGTAGCCAGAATTACCTACTTCCGCAGTGTAATTCACTGCCTATACTAATGACAATCCCACTCCCGCAGT
The DNA here is from genome assembly GCA_963693085.1 of Alisma plantago-aquatica. Lineage (NCBI taxonomy): Eukaryota > Viridiplantae > Streptophyta > Magnoliopsida > Alismatales > Alismataceae > Alisma > Alisma plantago-aquatica. The sequence continues at coordinate 184,921,846 of OY856410.1, read as the reverse complement.
TATTTTTTTGATTAGTTAGGTGTTTTACATTAATACTCTGGGTTTCTCCCCTCGTATATTCTCCACTTTTCCCAAAGGGTAAAATAAATGAGTAATTCTATGTTTTCCAACCCTTAATCCCTCTCCCGAGATGATTAAGTGTCTATTAATCTGTTACAACCCCAATTATTGGGTTCTTTTGGAGAGAAATGTAATTTCTCATATTAAAGATATTGGAACCAATAATGGTGTGACTTGATTTGAATCAATGAATTTCGTTTAAAATAGCCTTGTTGATTTATTTGTGGGCTTTATTGGCTATTGGGCCCAATAACAAGGAAAAGACAAAAGAAACTCCATTATTAATAAGAAATGGAGAAAAGAAAAATGTAGGAACCTCTAGAAGGCAAAATAATATAATCCAAAGTTGTCTTTCATGCCTCTTGGGTTCCTTGGGTTCCAAGGAGTCCAAAGTTGCAAAGAAAAAAGAAAAGATCAATTAAGTATTTCTTTATTAAGAAAGAAATTGAAAACAATGATAAATGTAGGAAATAAGTGGAAAGAGGTATAATTGAGTTATCCTTGGTGGAATTTCGTATCCCAAGGATTCCTAATACCTATGAGGAAAATAAAAGAGAAATAAAGAGAAATCCTCAAAAAGAGATATTTTAATGAAGAAATAAAAAGGAGAAATGTGAAAGAGACATAAATAAAAGGATAAAAGCAAGTAGATATTCCCCAATGTGGAAATCTGTGCCTTGAGGATTTCTTGAGGTCTAAGGGACCCAAGATAACAAGATAATGGCAAAGGGAAAAGGATTACTAATTAACTTTGAATTAATTAATGGATATCTTGGGAGAGAAGAAAGCCTTCTCATCCATTGTAATTTGTTTCCCAAAATTTGTACAAAGCTATATAATGCCAAGACAAACCTTCCCTTAAAATTTGAGTAAAAAAGGAGCAAGGGTTTGGGAGATACGAATTTTTCAAGTTATCTCAAAATTGGGAATTATTATGAATTAGGAAAATACTTTCCTTTGTGTTTGATCGCGAGCAATGAGGCCGTTGGATCTTGATCCAACGTGGGACGCTCATCGTCTAAGTCCCAAGCGGACTAGGACTCTGCAAGTTACAAGGATAATTTCCCATCTTGTTTTCTTATGATCTAGAAGATATGCCAGCCTGTTGATAGTCCCATTGGACTCAGGAGAGGAAACCGTGGGGATTCATCCCTATTTTGTTTAGGTTTGTTTGTTGTTTTGGGAAACGCCCAATCCTCGCAAACCTGACCTCGACCCTATATATAGGGGAGGGTGAAGGAGGGGACCAACGTCTCTCTTTGCTATTCCAATCTCTGCGGCGGAGTGCAAGGATCGACTTCACGCTTTCGATTGCCTAGTTCACCCTGACCTATACCCTTGACACCACAACAAACCTCGCCAGAGTCCGGCGAGTAGGTGGTGACCTTGGTGAGGCTCGGGCAAGCAATTGAACCTACAGTCGACTTCGAAGGAGGGAGGTGAATTTCCCTGACCTATCGCCTTGCTCGCAGGTGACCTAGAGCCCAGAGTCAACTCCTCAATTGACCATCGGAGCTGTTGTGCTTGGCGCAAGGTGGAAGACGTTGGTCTTTTACGATTTTGCCCATCGCCTCCTTCTGCTGGATCAAGGTCAGTTTGGTCCTTCGCTTGTTTCTAATTGACTTAGCGCGCGTGATCCTAGTCGCTGGATCCTAAAGTGGACCAGCGGACCATGGATCAAACGATCCACGTTTTTCCTGAAAAATGCTAATAAATCAAATAAAAGGGTTTTCCTTATAAAAAGCATATCTTGAGCTAGAGAACTCGGATGAGGAAAATTAATACATGAAAAATGATTAGAAAAATATGAGGGATACATTAAAAATAGCTCGGGAACCTAAATCAGTATCATTTTGCAAAAGTATCTATTTTGGATGGGAAAAGTATTAATTTGTGGTTAGAAACCCTAATTGTTGATAAAGGATAGATTTAATCTTGCAAATAAGTTAATTCAAGCATTATTAACTTGATGAATATTAGAATGGATTTTAATCTGTTTTGATGATGGAATTGCAAGGTTTAGGGTTTTAAACCTAATATGTTGATTAATATACTTAGAAACCCTAAATAAGAGAAAAAGAAAAGAAAAGTACTTATAATATGAAATTAAGGTTTCCTGTTGCTAAAAGATGAACTTAGAATCTTTTGTGAAAGAAAGATGAAATAATTAGGGTTTGTAAGTGATTTTATAGAATTAGGGTTTAAAGTAATAAAAATAAAGTAAAAGTGGAGTGAAACCCTAATTATGGTCAAAACCCTAAAAAGGGGCTAGTAACCCTAGGGCACGATTAGGCCTATTAGACTTGAATACCATGATCCATAATAGAAAATATTGGATGTATATTTCATGAATGAATTGTGTGCTTTCTTGCTTGATTCTGGATTACTTGCTTGTTTGGATTATTCCTGCACCTGAGTCTGCCTGACAAGTATGTGGTTAATTATGGATAATCACATTAGTTTCCCGAGGGTTTTCCAAATGTTTCCTCACAGTGAATGCAACCAAAACAGTTGGATGTTCATACTTGCAAAATTATAAAGTCACTATGGTTATCACAATTATAAAGAAGTGTGTATTCTCGCACCTACATGCCACTCTGATGGATGATGCCAAAGGTCAGGCCCAGGATGGGTAGACCCATGGGCACCATGAGTGGTGACCCCAGGAACCAAGCTCGGGAATGAGAAGGTGGCCTATGATATTGCATGACTAGAGGGCACCATGAATGGTGACCCCAGGCACCAAGCTCGATATTGAGAAGGTGGCCTTAAGTCATTGGCAAAAGAAACCCTAAGGTGGGTATGCCAGGGTTAGGGCAAAAGCGGTGGAGAATGTCATACTGGAAAGCATAAATTGGCTTGTTAATTATCTTGATTGTGATAATTAGATTGCTATCCATAAATGCAAATTTTTGGTTGTCCCCACATACCAGTATATTTCGATATGCTGACCGACGTTTTGTTTGTCAGCGTTTTAGGTACAACCCTGAAATGAACAAACAGTAAAGTGACACATTATGAAAATAAGAAATAAAGTGCAAGGAGGATTAAATAGAGTAGATTCAAGCTTGGATAAATAGATTTCCAAAGTTTTAAAAGGTATGCAAAGTTTTATTTTAATACCATATTTCAGTTTAGTTAGTAGAATTTCATAATTATTATTGATTATTTGTCGAACCTTTGATATGGTTTATTGGGATAACGACTCTGATCTCTTGGTCTCCCTTAAGTGGGGGTTATCAGGAGACGGGGTCGTTACAAGTGGTATCAGAGCATATGTTCCTCATATAATCATTAATAATTATTAAATTTTACAAATTCCATAGAACCGAGGGAGTTATTAGAGGATTTTCCGAAAGACTGAGGTGTTTAGAAAAGGATCACATATGGGGGCTGGCAAGATTTTCCTCCGCACCACTAGTCTGTATACGAGGACTCCCAGATTGTGTGACTGCCTGGCCGATGTCTTAGGATATGACTCGAAATAAGATACCTTTAGGACTCTCACATCTTGTTCATCCCTTCTCAACTCAAATTCTGTTAAGGACCTTAAGGATTAGGGCTTTCTCTCTTTTCCTCACCCTCTTGAGGTATGGGTAAGGTTAATAAGGTCTAAGGAATCCTCCACCAAATTAATGAAAAGCATGTAAATAAGATGTCATGGACATAAGCTTAATAGATTAAGCATAAATTAAAGAGTAAATACATGCCTAGGTCGTATGCCATAAGTTGTCATGCCATTAGGAGAGACCTAATGATAGATCTTCTTGTCAGGAGGGTAAGTAAAGAGAGTTAGTCTTGGAGGTAGAGACCTCCATCATAAGTAGAGACCTGGCACATCCTCTGGGGATGATGTTAACCCTAACCCTAAGTCAAGATTAGAGAGAGAGATGAAATGATGAGTTAGATGTCATGGTTGACCGGGTGTTTGGTTGGACATGCCTTTGGGATGCCATAAGAGGTTATATGACCTAGTACCTTTGGCGACCCAACCCTGGAGAGGGTCGTGCATGTTAGACGAAGGGGTTAGAGAAGAACCTATAGAACCCTATGGGCTTATGCAAGTAGGGTATAACTTACACCCAGAGTATGTCAGTAGTACTGACAGTAGGTTGAAACCCTGGCCAGGAGAGTATGATGGACGGCTTATGAAATAAGCATAAAGGGTTATGGATGATCTTGAGCAAACATAAGTTTGAGCATAGGTTTCACCCATGTAGAGGTATGCTTGTGAGCTTGATTCTTCATGGAGAGAGGACCTCTGGTAGTAAGGTTGGATGTGGAGTTAGCTCTAGAGAGAGAAAGCAGGACTCAAGCAAGAAGGTTGGAAGCTTATATTTCGAGACATGAGGAACAACAGAGGGTTGAGGATGATGCGACCTAAGTGGATGATAATGGTTGCCTCATGTTGACCCTGAAGGCTGATGATATCTTGGTTTCCTTTAGAGGAACCAAACCCTAGAGAGAGGATGATGCTTCTGGTACCTATGTACCTATGGTATATGAGTTTACCTATTGAGATGAGACAAAGAGTGCCTTAGACCTTGAGGAGGTTTAAGTAACCAATTTTGAGGCCTTGTACCTTGTTGGTTGCCCTTGAGGAGAACTTAACTCTAAGGTGCTGCTCGAATAAAAGGATCATGGGAGTACATGACATACCTTGGACATGTTTGGTTCGTGGTTAAGAGGTTGACCATGTAGTTGGACACCCAAAGGTGAACTTAGGGTTCCTAGGCCTAATAGGGGAAGTAGTGCACCTGATGCTCTTGATGAGATTTGAGTCTCTATAGATTCGAGCATGGTACTCCTCATGGTTAGAGGAGAGATAAACCCCTTAAGTTTAAGGTATGTTTGATGAACCCCTCACAACTAAGTTGATAACATGGAAAGGTATGATTTGTATCTAGTGTTGAGGAAAAAAAACAAGTGTGACCTAGCTTGGTCTAGTAGGTGGTCTGCTTGTGCCTTAGTAGTTTGTTGGGGTTAAGCATGCTCATGTGGATGTAAACCCTAAGGACGGTTGTGACCTTGTTTTCAAGAGTTGTAGTTTCCTCCCATCCTGGGAGAAGACTCTTTTGTAGGGTGTATACCAGTTCGGTTGGTTTTGAGGTAACCTAAAGAGGTCTAATAGGATCTTGTGAAGCTAAGTGAAGAGTACATGGTAAGAGAATGAACCTGTAGACCCATAGATAACCATCTCTAGCGCATGTTGGTGTGTTACCATGGAGGTAACCGGTATGGGGCCTGACCAAGGTAGGCAAGTCTCCATGACCCCTATCAAGGGATGAAAGTCAACCCATGAAAATAGAGAGAGAGATGATGAAGTATTGGGTAAGGTTCTAAGTTGGACATGTACTATGTTAGAATCCTAAGTCTATCCTAAGGTCAGGTGGGGATAAGACCGATGGAAGTAGGAGTTGCCTACTTCCCTAGTTGCACATGACCATAGGGTCGGGAGGTAACAACTATCATTGTCTAAGGGCCATGGGTTAGGAGATTGATCACCTTCATGAACTCATGGGACCCAAAGGGCCGATGAGTAGGGCACTCTCTGGATGCATGAGGGAAGAGGGATGACCCCAAAAGTGCCGGCACCCTATAGACCTAGAGGAGATGACCAAGGATTGTGTTTGGACCAAGTAGGTTCGAGATCAGTTTCCATGGAAGTGACTTTGATGTGAATATGGTTGTGATGTTGAGACATAAGATGCACGTTTGAACTTAAAGGTGTACTAGCAAGGTGGGATGTACCATCTCTACTCTTGGAACATGAAGAACTCTGTATTTGGACTACAACCAAATGCTTATTTCCTCTTGTTATGGGAGTGAGAGATAGGACAATACGCATTTCATACACCAAGGATAAAGATGATGTGAGTTGGAACGTTACTACGAGGTATGAGGACAGGGATGATAACATACCCTGGTGGAGTGAATGATACATGGATGGTTTACAAACACTAAGAGGAATAGTGTAGTCATCTTTTGAGGATGTTTTATCATGAGCTATGTGGAATTTGCAAGTGATATAAGGTTGAGTTTGATCACCATTAGGATGAGCTCAGAGCTTATTGATGAAGACCAACTTAGAGTTTGAGATGAGATGATAAGTATAATACATGGAGGTGTATGTCTTCAACATTACCTAACACCTAAGGACAAAAAGTGGTAATGAATGCTCTGGTTGAGATATAGCTGCCTAGTTTAGCTGGAAGCCAGAAGAAGTTGAGGTTGTTAGGTTAACCTTAAGTTGAGAAAAAGAGATAAGTTTGGCTAACACTCAGATATAACGAGATATGTTGAACAAGATTAGTGGTTGTTTGGTTAGCCAGCCCAGGCCTTGACACGATAAAAGGATGGTTGTAGAACCTCAGATACACTTCTTTGGAAAAGAAGGTGATGAGACCCCGACTAAAGAGGTTTAGGGTTTCTGAGGAATCGATCTTGAGAAATCACAACATACAAGGGATCATGATACATCATGGTACTACTAAGATAGTAAGTTACAGTAGTATTTTTGATGCCTAAGGTGAAAAGTGTACAAATATGCACGTGGCTCATCGCCATGCACGTCAAGAGGTGAAGGACGAACACCAGTAACCCAGTGTAGTGATATAGAGGATAAAGAGTCCCCAAGAGGGAATGGGAATTCACCACTATGGATGTGGTGGTAAGCCTTCCCTAGACCAAGGAAGGTCAAGATGCAATATGGGTTATGGTAGATCGCCTTACCTAGATAACATGAGAAAGGAAGAATGCTGTCAAGGGACTGATTCGGTTGAACTACTTAAGAGAGAAAGATGGTTCAACTACACCATGATGCGAGTTCAGAAGTTCTTGAGTATGACCTAAAGGTTCACTCCCATGAGGTGGAAGTAGATACCTGAAGAACTCAATGTTAGTATAGTTTAGTACCCCATACTAATGGTTAGTATGATCTAGACTAGAGGGTCTGATGAGAACATGTGTGCTCAATCAGGGTGATACAAAGAGACAGTTCTTAAGATGTGATGTTAACCACCATAGCCTTTATTGGGATGTAAGAAGTTATTTAGGGAGGTTGTTTCGGTCACCACTTCATTAAGATGATGTTGGTGAAGGGGGCCTCGCAAAGGTCAGAAAAGAACCACAGTGTGTGCAGATGAAGTCGCTTGATCGTGCAATGGCTGAAAGAGAGCCCAGGGGCGACATGAGTTGTGAGTTGATGCAAAGCAGACTGACATGCAGTTCACTATGGGAGAATATGTGATGTAAAAATCCGACCCCTCTAAGATACAGCTGAGAAAGCTGAGTCCCCGATATTTGGGTCCATTTGAGATGGATTGGTGGAGAAGGTTATGTTCAACCTTTCCCCTCAGGATAAGTAATGTGTGATGAGTTCCATATGTCTGGTCTAGAGCACTATGTGAGGTACCCAAGCCATGTGTTGAGCCCTGAACCTATTCGCTTTATGAGAGGCTGAAATGTCCTGAGTCACCAATGAGGGTACAATATACCAAGGTAAGAAAGAACTCAGATGGAAGAATATGAGATGATGAAGGTTCTTGGGAACCACCATGGAAAGGGTGAAGCCACATGGGAGCCCTGATGGACATAAGAAAGGCTTATCCTATTTGTTTGTTTGCTTGAGGGAATTTTGAGGGCAAAATTCCTATAAGAGAGGAAGGATGTTACAACCCCAATTTTTGGGTTCTTTTGGAGAGAAATGTAATTTCTCATATTAAAGATATTGGAACCAATAATGGTGTGACTTGATTTGAATCAATGAATTTCGTTTAAAATAGCCTTGTTGATTTATTTGTGGGCTTTATTGGCTATTGGGCCCAATAACCAAGAAAAGACAAAAGAAACTCCATTATTAATAAGAAATGGAGAAAAGAAAAATGTAGAAACCTCTAGAAGGCAAAATAATATAATCCAAAGTTGGCTTTTGTGCCTCTTGGGTTCCAAGGAGTCTAAAGTTGCAAAGAAAAAAGAAAAGATCAATTAAGTATTTCTTTATTAAGAAAGAAATTGAAAACAATGATAAATGTGGGAAATAAGTGGAAAGAGGTATAATTGAGTTATCCTTGGTGGAATTTCGTATCCCAAGGATTCCTAATACCAATGAGGAAAATCAAAGAGAAATAAAGAGAAATCCTCAAAAAGAGATATTTTAATGAAAAAATAAAAAGGAGAATATGTGAAAGAGACATAAATAAAAGGATAAATGCAAGTAGATATTCCCCAATGTGGAAATCCGTGCCTTGAGGATTTCTTGAGGTCCAAGGGACCCAAGATCACAAGATAATGGCAAAGGGAAAAGGATTACTAATTAATTTTGAATCAATTAATGGATATCTTGGGAGAGAAGGAAGCCTTCTCATCCATTGTAATTTGTTTCCCAAATTTCGTACAAAGCTATATAATGCCAAGACAAACCTTCCCTTAAAATTTGAGTTAAAAAGGAGCAAGGGTTTGGGAGATACGAATTTTTCGAGTTATCTCAAAATTGGGAATTATTCTGAATTAGGAAAATACTTTCCTTTGTATTTGATTGCGAGCAATGAGGTCTGTTGGATCTTGATCCAACGTGGGACGCTCATCATCTAAGTCCCAAGCGGACTAGGACTCTGCAAGTTACAAGGAGAATTTCCCATCTTGATTTCTCGTGATCTAGAAGATATGACAGCCTGTTGATAGTCCCATTGGACTCAGGAGAGGAAACTGCGGGGATTCATCCCTATTTTGTTTAGGTTTGGTCGTTGTTTTGGGAAACGCCCAATCCTCACAAACCTGACCTCGACCCTATATATAGGGGAGGGTGAAGGAGGGGACCAATGTCTCTCTTTTCTATTCCAATCTCTGCGGTGGAGTGCAAGGGTCGACCTCGCGCTTTCGATTGCCTAGTTCACCCTGACCTATACCCTCGACACCACAGCAAACCTCGCCGGAGTCCGACAAGTAGGGGGTGACCTTGGCGAGGATCGGGTAAGCAATTGAACCTGCAGTCAACTTCGAAGGAGGGAGGTGAAGCTCCCTGACCTATCGCCTTGCTCGCAGGTGACCTAGAGCCCAGAGTCAACTCCTCAGTTGACCATCAGAGGTGATGTGCTTGGCGCAAGGTGGAAGACGAAGACCTTTGGTCTTTTACGGTTTTTCCCATCTCCTCCTTCTGTTGGATCAAGGTCAGTTTGGTCCTTTGCCTGTTTCTAATCGACTTAGCGTGCCTGATCCTGGTCGCTGGATCCTAAAGTGGACTAGCGGACCACAGATCAAATGATCCACAATTTTTTTCTAAAAAATGCTAATAAATCAAATAAAAGGGTTTTCCTTATAAAAAACATATCTTGAGCTAGAGAACTCGAATGAGGAAAGTTAATACATGAAAAATGATCAGAAAAATACAAGGGATACATTAAAAATAGCTTGGGAACCTAAATCAGTATAGTTTTGCAAAACTATCTATTTTGGATGGGAAAAGTATTAATTTGTGGTTAGAAACCCTAATTGTTGATAAAGGATAGATTTAATCTTGCAAATAAGTTAATTCAAGCATTATTAACTTGATTAATGATTAAGATGGATTTTAATCTATTTTGATGATGGAATTGCAAGGTTTAGGGTTTTAAACCTAATATGTTGATTAATATACTTAGAAACCCTAAATAAGAGAAAAAGAAAAGAAAAGTACTTATAATCTGAAATTAGGGTTTCGTGTTGCTAAAATATGAACTTAGAATATTTTGTGAAAGAAAGATGAAATAATTAGGGTTTGTAAGTGATTTTATAGAATTAGGGTTTAAAGTAATAAAAATAAAGTAAAAGTGGATTGAAACCCTAATTATGGTCAAAACCCTAAAAGGGGCTAGTAATCCTAGGGCACGATTATGTCTATTAGACTTGAATATCATGATCCATAATAGAAAATATTGGATGTATATTTTAGGACTGAATTGTGTTCTTGCTTGCTTGATTCTGGATTACTTGCTTGTTTGGATTATTCTTGCACCTGAGTCTTCCTAATAGGTATGTGGTTAATTATGGATAATCACATTAGTTTCTCGAGGGTTTTCCGAATGTTTCCTCACAGTGAATGTAACCAAAATAGTTGGATGTTCATACTTGCAAAATTATAAAGTCACTATGGTTATCACAATTATAAAGAAGTGTGTATTCTCGCACCTACATGCCACCCTGATGGATGATGCCAAAGGTCAGGCCCAGGATGGGTAGACCCATGGGCACCATGAGTGGTTACCCTAGGCACCAAGCTTGGGAATGAGAAGGTGGCATGTGATATTGCATGACTAGAGGGCACCATGAGTGGTGACCCCAGACACCAAGCTCAGGATTGAGAAGGTGGCCTTAAGTCATTGGCAAAAGAAACCCTAAGGTGGGTATGCCAGGGTTAGGAAAAAAGCAGTGGAGAATGTCATACTGGAAAGCGTAAATTGGCTTGTTAATTATCTTGATCGTGATAATTATATTGTTATCCATAAATGCAAATTTTTTGTTGTCCCCACATACCAGTATATTTTGATATGCTGACCGACGTTTTGTATGTCAGAGTTTTAGGTACAACCCTGAAATGAACAAACAGTAAAGCGACACATTATGAAAATAAGAAAAAAAGTGCAAGGAGGATTAAATAGAGTATATTCAAGCTTGGATAAATAGATTTCCAAAGTTTTAAAAGGTATGCAAAGTTTTATTTTAATACCATATTTCAGTTTAGTTAGTAGAATTTCATAATTATTATTGATTATCTGTCGAACCTTTGATCCGGTTTATTGGGATAACGACTCTGATCTCTTGGTCTCCCTTAAGTGGGGGTTACAGAGAGACAGGGTCGTTACATAATCCATTCATGGTGATCAAGCATAAATAGAACAAGCAACATCCATAGAATTATATCCAGTAACAAGAGATAAATTGATATTAATGCATAGAAATCAACTATAGTGTATATCCAGGCTACTCCCAGGTCCTAAAGAACAAAGGTTTTTAGCCTCACATGGTTTTCATGACAAAACACACAGAAGGGAAGAGGAAAAATGTGGGGAACATAGTAAAAACAAAGGTAAACCCTGGATCCTTGTCTGTCCGGATGATCTCCTTTATAGTACGTGCAGTCTGCTATCTTTTGGAGGGTAGAAACGTCCTCCGTAGGTGCTCAGATCACTTTCGGTGAAGCTTTTGGCTCTCTGCCCTTCTCTTCTTTCTCTCTGGTCGCCGTATAATGAAAATGGGTCACCCTTAGGTCTGACTGTCATCTCCCTAAGTCACACTTGGATTAGAAGCAAATCTGCGGCTGGCCTGATCAGACAGACTTGGTGGTACCGACTTGATGTGTCAGTGGTATTGACTCTCTTAAGTTAGGTGGCGTGATCTCGATCCCGTAGATACCATTGAAAATGTCTCGGTGGCACCAACTTCTTGCAAAATCAAGCCACCTTTCTGACGTCAACTCAATGGTACCGACTTTTTGGGTTGGTAGCACCGAGTTTTCTTGATTCACGCGGGGCTCTCTGATGGTATTTCGGTGGCACCGAATTCTTGGGTCGATAGCACCAAGATCTGGGTTGTTTTCGGGTGGCTCTCTGAGGTCAAGTTGATGCCACCGACTTTTGTGGTGTCAGTGGTACTGAGCTGAGCCGATGTGCCTTGTACCTGAAAACACATAAAGCATCGTAAGTGCTCGAAATGCATAAAATGCTAGTAAAAATGATTGAAATCATATAATTTGATGCAAACAAGGAAATATAGGCTAGCTATGACATTCCATGCATAATAGGTCATATAAATGTCCAAACTACACACGAAAACAAAGGAAAATGAGCCTATAAAAGTGACTAAAATCACATGCATCAAACTCCCCTATGCTTGAATGTTGCTCGTCCTTGAGCAACTCACTCTCGGATATGTTTGATAAAAGTCAGCAAAAGGACAAAGCACATACATTCTTTTCTTAAACAACCCACCTAGCAAGTCCTAAACCGTCCTTCACTGACCACTGAATCACTAACTGCTCTAAAGTGACCAAAAACTGCAATAAGAGATGTCCACCCTCAGTCAATGACATTATCAAGTAAGCAGTTAACATCATAATTATTCAGGTGTTTGCTTGATGTATTGCATAATTCCCTACACTAAATTGCTCTTTCCTAACTACTAGCTAACTGGAAGCAGATCTCCATGTAAACATGAACAAGGAGATAAATCGTGAAGAGTGGCCTACCAATAAGAGCAATTAATGGTGAAAATGGGTGGCAGTTGAAAAATTCAAGAGTACATCCAATCTATTTATGCACAAGAAGGATGAACCTATATGAATGCACAGAATGTAATGAATGAACCTAATGCCTAATTTTCTTTTTCATGAGATGATGCATGTAGAACAAGCTAAGAAATTATTTTTTCTTTCTTCAACTTGGGAAGTTTCACATGTGGATTATACTCTTCTTCATAAAAGAATGCAGAATATACTTCATTTCTTTTATACTTTTTTTTCAATTTTTTTCAACAAGTCTCACATTGTGGTTCTCGCTTTCTTCCCAACTTGCTTTTGATATATATTTTTTCTTCATTTCATTTTTTTTCTGCATCTCATCTTCTTAATTTCAAGTTTAAGAATCCACATGACAAAAGAGAAAATGCATTTAATGGTGGAATGAATGCACTATATGAATTATGTTGTGCAAGCTAAAATGGTATGTAAGACTATCAATGACTACGAATGCAAAACTTGTTTTTGTGCAAGTAAACTACCTTATATGCTATGCAATGCAATAAAAGAAAAATAGTTTGAAGTACTCAAGAATTTTGAAGTGGTGAGTCAAATGAATGAATGGAAAAGATAGAATCACACAACTAAGAGACAACGCCTTTCATTATATTATGATGTGTCCCTCTTAAATGATATGTGTTCAGGGTGATCCAAGGGATTATTTCTCATATATTCATTTAAGATCTCATTATGGTGTGGTCAGTTTAGACTCAACATCTTCATCATCCACATTTCATTATTGAAAAAGACTTTCTTTTATGTATTGTGTCCTAAAGCTAACTAATTCAAACACTTCCTCAGAAGGTGTTGTAGAAGGATGTTGCAACTCAAACTTTTAAAACCATGACCCTCATTTTCATTTAACACCAGAGAGTACAAGCATTTAAGATTGAAACCATGCAAATTTTTAACTCCACAATTACACTAGATAGATGTGGATCCTACTTACATAACTAAAAATAAGGCAAACAAACTAACTAAAATAGCAAAACAAAATGGCAATAAAAATAGAAACTAAGATAAAACTAGGATAGAATGATGTACCCCCCTAAGCTTGAATACGACTATGTCTGCATAGTCAATACTCACACCCAAGAGGTGGAACAACGGTACCATGGATTAGAACAGTGGAGGTGGTATGTTTGGGTCATGAGGAGGGAACATCCCCAGAAATGATAGATCAGATGGAGGCATCAGAGGCGGTTGTGGATACTCTCCAAAGTAGCCGCAGTTCCAATAGTTGTCGTAGAACGGTTGTTGGTACTACTCAATCCTCTGCAGACATGCATGAATGTTCTCCTGGTTGGCCAGGAGAAGGCGTTCATTCTCAAAGATGGCATGTTGGTTCTCATATAGCCATCCCTGAATGTCCAACACACCTGCTAGGGCCTCCTGGTGTTGTTGCTGCCCAGTCTGTATCTGCTGTAGCATCCCGTACATGCCATGCATGTTGTACGGATCGGTCTCCTCCAAAGAAGGGGGTGGGGCTGAGGATGTCGAGGTCGCATAAGTGCAGGCCCACTTGTGCGGGACCGGTCACTGTGTGATGGGGATGATGAGCACCACCTCCTCATCCTCATCATCGTTGTCGTTGTCATCCTTGCCTCCCTATTGTGCTCTCACCGGGTCTTCTTCCTCACCTTCATCAAGTGGCCACCTGAGGTTCTCCACCCCATGAAGGTTGAACACAAGGTCAGGGAGGGTGCACTCCCTAAAAACACCTCCCCAGTTGCAATGTGCATAGATGACACCGTGATTGCTTTGCAGTAGATGTGCCTTGTGGAAGTGCAGGAGGTCCAACTTGGACGTGTCCTCCAAAGGCTCAAGCATGGACAAATCTAAGTTTAGATGAAGTGCAATGGGGTGATAAGGCCCCCAAATAGAATCAAACCTTTCCTCTTCACATTACATCTCACAGATAACATGTGAAGCAGCATAAATGACCCAAAATTCACCGTCTCCCCGCCCAATAGCCGGTAAAGGAAATAAATATCAGCCTGTTGGACTTTAACTTGCACTTGACCTGACCAGGAAAAGATGGTGTTGACGCAGAATCAGTGTAGTATCGAAGCAAATGGGTGTTCAATGTCAAACATCGAATGGATGTTCCGGTTGATATGGTAACCAACCGAAACCTCTGTCAGCTTCTCCCATGCTAGATCATAGTCAAAATCGGATGGCGCAGAGCATTCTGGTACTTGAGGCCAACCGAAGATATTGTTGAAAGTGCACAATGTGAGGGAATAAGTGGTGTTGAAAAGGTGAAAGTTGACCCTGCCTTCTCTCCACTCTCTGCCTACCGTCTACTCGGGGGTGACAATAACGTCCAGAGATGCCAAGAATTCCAGGACAAGATTCAGATAAGTTTGCGAGTCACCGAAGAAAGGATTGTCTCCCTCCAGTTCTTGCTACTGACACACCCAACACATGTTGTCTGTAAAGCCAGTCATCTCAAGTAGATTGCAATCACCATAACACATTGGTATCACCTACCTGGTATGGAGTTCTTTGTACATCCTCCTAGTTTCTACATTCTAGTGTTGGATGCGAGTTGGTCTAGGAGCCATGGTGAAGAATAAGAGTGAGGATAGGAGAATAGAGCTTGAAGAAGTCTGCTGGCACCTGTGGTAACCGTGCTTTGGAAGATAGGAGAGGTGGATGCCTGAGGCTATGAATGAAAGTACTCCACTCCTCCCTTCTTATAGCTATTCGCGACGCTGTCGGTACTACTGACACAAGAGTCAGTGGTACCGAGTTGCGGAGCACAATCCGTGGTTAGTGCTTGTGATGCTTACGATTGGCTGACGTGATATGCACGGATCACCCTTCGTCAGTGGTACCGACGGCACCATCAGTAGTACTGACTTATGCCACGGATCGGTGCTACCGACCGCTCGATGAAGTGCATCTGCGATGTTGGATTGTGACCACTTGGATTGCTGACATGGTGAGTTGGTAGTACCGACTTCCTTAGTCGGTGCTACCGAGATTTTTTTTGTATTTATGTCAGTGCTCACAAAAAATAGACTCAGCGTTCCGAGCCTGGGAGTGCCCAGACGTCAGTAGCACCGACAAGAAGTGTCGGTGGTACTGAGTCCTTATCAGTTAAACTACGTCACATCTCCAAAGACTCGGTGGTACTGAATTGCTTGTCGGTGCCATAGAGTTGGCGTTTCCAGTTTGCAAAAAACATTGACCCTGTCTTGGTACCACTGATTGGTTGACTCGGTGGTACCGACATGCTTTATCCTACACACTTCAAATAGAATGGATCAAGGTACCTTTTTTTTCACTAAAAATCAAATTGAAAGTACATCTAAACATGAAAATTAAATCTAAGAGATGTGATATTGGGTTGCTTCCCAACAAGCGTCATTGTTTAACGTCCTAGACTAGATGGTCATTAGAGCATAAAACTAAGGAATGGTGCAAAGTTGCACCTCCTCTAACTTTGTCTCTACCTCGCCTCCAAAATAAGGCTCGAGTCTTTGGCCATTAACAAGGAATGACCTACTCCCATCTATAATGGTCACAACACCATGGGGTGAAATTTCTCAATAACAAACGGTCCACTCCACTTGGACCTCAGCTTCCCTGGATGCAGTCTAAGCCTAGAATTAAAGAAGAGGACCTTCTGGCCAGGAAGAAACACCCTATTAAGAATGTGCCTATCATGAATTTTCTTTGTCCTCTCCTTATATATCCTAGAGCTTTCATAAGCATTCATCTTTAGCTCATCTAATTTAATTCTAGAAATCTCTTCTTACCTGCTTCATTTAAATTGAAGTTCAGTTTCTTCATAGCCCATCTGGCTTTATGTTCTAATTCTACAGGTAAATGGCATGCACAGCCATAGATCAGCCTAAAAGGTGTGGTGCCTATTGGAGATTTATAAGTTGTTCTATAGGCCCAGAGTGCATCATTAAGCACATAACTACAGTTCGTCCTATTGGTTGAGACTATTCTCTCTAAGATCTACTTAACTTCCCTGTTTGAAACCTCAACCTGACCTTGGGTCTGTGGGTGATATGGGGTACCCACATAGTGTTTCACCTCGTACTTGCTCAAGAGAGCTCCAAACTACCTATTAGTGAAGTGTGAGCCACCATCACTAATGATTAGGTGAGGGACACCAAACCTGCAAAAAATGTAATCCTTTACAAATTTGTACACCACTTGTGCATTGTTGGTGTGGGTTGGAATTTCTTCCACCCACTTAGACACATGGTCAACTACAAAAATAATGTATAGGTACGAATTGGATGACACAAACAGACTCATAAAGTTGATACCCCAAAGATAAAAAACTTCAACCTCCTGAAATACATATAGGGGCATCTCGTGTTTCTTTGAAATTGTACATGCATGTTGACAAGCATCACAATGATGAACATAATTATGTGCATCTTTAAACAAAGTGAGGCAATAGAACCCACTCTCTAGGACTTTGGCTGCCATCCTGGAGCTAGCATGGTGCCCACATGTGGGTAGAGAGTGATAATGTGATAGAATGTTCTCTACTTCACACTCGGGAACACACCTTCTCAACATACCATCCCTGCATTACTTGAGAAGAATTGGGTCGTCCCAGATATAAAATCTTAAAGAATGAAAAAACATTTTTTCCCTGGTAACCCCAATCTACAGGTATCTCCTTACAAGACAAGTAATTCACTATATCTGCAAACCATGGGTCATCAGATTGAACAAAAAAACAGTTTCTCATCTAGAAACTCCTCAACAATGGGGATAGCTTTATCTCTCTGATCTGACCTCTCTAACTTAGAAAGATGATCAACCACTACATTTTCCACACGTACTTTGTCTTTAATCTCAATATCAAATTCCCATAACAAAAGAATCCACCTAATAAGTCTAGGTTTTGCATCCTTCCTCTACAACAAATACTTGATAGTGGCGTGGTCTGTCCAGACTATCACCTTAGCCCCTACTACGTATTGTCGGAATTTTTCAAAGGCAAACACTACTGCTAATAACTCCTTTTCAGTAGTGGTGTAGTTCATTTGTGCATCGTTTAAAGTTTTATATGCATAATAGATAACAGTAGGAATTTTATCACGGCGTTGACCCAACACCTCTACCACTGCAAAATATGATGCATCACACATCAGTTCAAATGGGAGGCTCCAATCCGGAGCCTGCACAATCGACGCAGAATCAATTTTTGTTTAAGTGTTTCAAAAACTTTTAAACATCTTTCATCAAAAGCAAAATCAATGTCTTTTTCTAGAAGCTCAGATAAAGGCTTGGAAATTTTTGAAAAGTCTTTTATGAATCGATGATAAAATTCCGCATGACCTAAGAAACTCCTAACTCCTTTCACCGATGTTGGTGGAGGTAGTGAGGAAATAACCTCAATCTTGATTGGACCAACTTCCATGCCCTTGTTGGACACCTTGTATCTAATAACTATTACTTCACTCACCATCATGTGACACTTTTCCCAGTTAAGAACCAGGTGAGTGCCCTCACATCTTTGTAACACCTTGTCCAAATTATGCAAATAGTCACTGAACGACTCCCCATAAACTGAGAAGTCATCCATGAAAACCTTAAGGCACCGCACCACCATATCATAAAAAATGGCGAGCATACACCTATGAAACGTGGAAGGAGCATTACATAAACCAGAAGGCATTCGGCGATAAGAAAAAGTGCCATTACGGCAGGTGAAAGTGGATTTCTCCTGATCCTTAGGCTCCTGATTGTAGCTGGAATACCCGTCGAGAAAATAAAAGTGAGATCGACTGGATAAACGTTCCAGGATTTGGTCAATAAAGGGTAGGGAAAAATGGTCCTTCAAAGTGGCTGCATTCAACCTGCGGTAGTCAATACAAACACACCACCCTGTCAAAAGTATGGTGGAAATATGTTCATTGGTTGCACTTGTGGTAACTGTAATCCCCCCTTTCTTTGGAACTACCTACTTAGGACTCACCCACATAGAGTCAAATATTGCATAAATTATACCTACGGATAAGAGCTTGACGACCTCCTTCCTAACCACCTCAGTCATGATCGAGTTGAGACACCGCTGAGGCTGAACAATTGCCTTCACTCCCTCTTCAAGATGGATCTTATGTTGGCATAAGGCTGGCAATATCTCTTTTATATCTGCTACAGACCAACTGAATGCAGCTCAATGGTTCTTCAACACAGTGAGAAGCTGGTTCTCCTCCTCATCACTAAGAGACAATGAGATGATCACTAGTAGCTTTTCTTCTACAGCAAGGAACACATACTTTAAATGTGGAGGTAGTGGCTTCAGTTCTAGGTCTGGTGGGTTCAAAAGAGACGGGACCAAAGGAGGGGGTGGTGGTCCTAAATCTTCAAAGCGACTTGCATAATAGCAAGGTAATGCCTTTAACAGATAAACACACTCCTCCAAATGATTTTTACATAAGCTATCATCCACTCTGTTAGTCAAGAAGGCTTCTAAAGGTAATTGTGGAGATGACCCTATCACAGAATCAACCTTTATTTCTTCTTTTGCAGCTTGATCATAGTCCTCCCCGTCATCTCCTAGATAGCGCATAGTTTGAGTCAAAGAAAGTATCTTAGTGTTCTCCAAGATGTCAACAGATAGAGTGTGTTTATATACTCTTGTCATCACATGAGCCATATCCAAGAATGGCTTCCCCATAAACAAAGAAATTTTATTATCTACCTGTTGAAGCATGTTGCATTGTGCCTTATCTCCCATTTCTTGGGAATGCTCTGGCATCTTTATTTCAAATCTATCATCTTGGATTCCCATGGTGAGGCATCCTATGCCCATCTCAAGTATCATGTATGTAGTAGCTTGGAATGGTATCCCTAGTAGGAGTTCATTACCATGGTCATCTTGCATCTCCATAACCACAAAATATGCAGGAAAAATGAACTTGTCTACCTTCACTAGAACATCTTCACAAATTCCATATGGCTTCACTATAGAGTTGTCCGCTAACTAGATTGTCATGTTGCTCCTTCTGGTTTCTTTGAGTCCAAGCTTCTTGAAAGTAGATAGGGGCATCAGATTGATACTTGCCCCTAAATCACACAAAGCTTCTCTGAATTTTGTCTTCCCAATAAAGCATGTAATATTAAAACAACCCGGATCTTGTCTTTTGGGTGGCAGTGTGCCTAAAATAAAAGCATTGACTTGTTCTTTAAGCACCACCACATCATATTATGGGATCTTCCTCTTCTTAGTAATGATATCTTTCAAGAACTTCCCGTAAGATGGTATTTGTTCAATTGCATCAATCAAAGGTATGTTCACCGATAGTTTTTGAAAGTTGTCTAGAAACTTCTTGAACTGTCTATCCATCTTTGTAGCCTTCAAACTATTTGGAAATTGCACCAGAATCACAAGTTCCCTCTGGTGAGGAGGAATGTATGCTCGAGTCTTATTGCATCCTGCCTCATCAGCTTGTTCCTATGTGGTCTTCTCTTGGTTTGTAGTGTCTACTTCTTCTCTTTCCATTGGATTATCTTGAGTGTCTGCATCTTCTGTCACTGCATTTTGTGGTGCTCCATTCAGTATTTTTCTACCACTATGGAGTAGAACCACTTTTTCTTGTTGGTTTCCGGTAGGTACATTGGTGTTCGCCGGAAAACCCTGTTGCATTGGGTGCTTCAAAGCATTCACATCTGCTGCAATCTAGGATATCTGTCTCTCGATACTGTGAATGTGTGCCCCCTGATTCTATAAGTCCCTCTATGTATGTGTAATTTGTTGCTCATTCTGACTCACCAACTTGCCTAGCATCTGCTCGATCTTATCAATCTTCTGATGTTCTGGTGTGTATTGGGCTTGACCACTGAACTGTTGCGGTCTTGGTGGTTGTTGTTGTGCTTGAGAAGGATCTTGTTGGAAGTTATTGGGGTCCTTCCATGAGAACTTGGGGTCTTTCCTCCATGAATAATCATTATTCCTATACTGACCCTGACGCACGTATTTGCACTCCTCTTCCTCTTCTTCATTAGAGCCTTTATCTAGAGAACATAGTGACTTAGCAATGAGATCCAACTTCTCATTCAAGGCATATATCACTTTAGATTCACTGACACTCTTTATTGTGGCTTGTGTCTCTCTTTCTTCTCCCTAGGATTGATTCTTTGACATGTTCTTGAGGATATCTAAGCAACGAGCGGGCTTATTATTCAGAAAGAACCTCGCTCCTATGCTGTCAAGAGTTGTTCACTCCCCTTTGTACAAACCATACTAAAATATCTTTGCATGTCCCTGCAGATCAATGGCATGATGAGGCACTTTCCTAAGCATGTTCTGGAATCTCTCCCATGCCTCAGAATATGACTCATCAGCTTTCTTTCTGAAGTTTTGAATCTTCTTTACTAGATTATTAGTCTTCTATGGCAGAAAGCAACGTTCAAAGAATGCATCAATCATCTAGTCCTACAACTCTATGATCTCATCATCTAAATTATTAAAACATAACTTCACCCCATCTGCAAGTGACGATGAAAACAACTTGAGGTAGATTATGCTAGCTGTGATCCTGTCTATTTTTACCATGTCACAACTCTCTATGAAATTTCTGATGTGTGTCATCGGATCTTCAGAAGGATGACCATGG
This sequence comes from Alisma plantago-aquatica, assembly GCA_963693085.1. Taxonomy (NCBI): domain Eukaryota; kingdom Viridiplantae; phylum Streptophyta; class Magnoliopsida; order Alismatales; family Alismataceae; genus Alisma; species Alisma plantago-aquatica. The sequence continues at coordinate 184,900,915 of OY856410.1, read as the reverse complement.
AACGCTTGGGCCTTGACTAGAGCAATGAGTCCAGGCTCTATCTTGTAGCTGCCCACATTTATAGCTTGTCTTTTGATGGGCCCTTTCTGGGCCATAGACGATGAAGCTTTGATTTTCTCCCATATAGTTTTCTCTTCCTGTTCCCCTACTTTGTCCCCCATTTCTCTCGGTTCAGGTGCTACTAGTACCTCTATTTCTTCTAACACATGAGGATTCAGTGAAGGTGTTCTGTTGAACTTGTCCACAGGTCTGCCTTGTACTCACTCTCCCTACAAAAACTCTACTTGCCCAAAACCTGGTGAAGATGGTTCACCGTAGTCTAGAGCTCTGGTTTGCACCATGCACTGGTGTACCTGAAACAAAGAGAATGAATGTCAGCTTCAGAAGATTATATTTGAATGAAGAGATTATTAGGATTTAGTTTGAATAATAAAGAAATGACCTAGAGTGGCCTACTGCAACACTCGTAGTGTTGGATGTTGACGCTTCCCCGGAAACGGTGCCAAAAACTTGATGTGTTGTCTACCGTGCACAAAACACAAGTGAACGTATCGCAGTAATAGCAGACATGTGAGGCTTGAGTCAAAGATAGGGAAGCGTTTCTCCAGAAACTACTACTAACTACAAATCAATAAGCTAAGTCAATGATGGTTGTTTGAGTTGGGTTGAATTACTAAATTAATACTAAAGCAAACAAATTAAATGAATTGAGTAAATTAGAAAGAGAACGAGTTCCTTAGGACGATGGATTCACCATAGATATCACTTACAGTCTATCCTACACACTAATACCTATTATCTCAATTCCTGGATAGGGAGCCTGTAGCCAGAATTACCTTCTTCCGCAGTGTAATTCACTACCTATCTTAATGCCAATCCTACTCCCGCGGTTATTGGTTTGATTAGTTAGGTGCTTTACATTAATACTCTGGGTTTCTCCCCTCGTCTATTCGTCGATTTTCCTAAAGGGTACAATAAATGAGTAATTCTATGTTTTCCAACCCTTAATCCCTCTCCCGAGATGATTAAGTGTCTATTAATCCATTCATGGTGATCAAGCATAAATAGAACAAGCAACATCCATATAATTATATCCAGTAACAGGAGATAAATTGATATTAATGCATAGAAATCAACTACAGTGTATATCCGGGCTACTCCCGGGTCCTAAAAAATAAAGGTTTTTAGCCTCGCATGATTTTCATGACGATACACAAAGAAGGGAAGAAAAAAACGTGGGGAACATAATAAAAACTAAGGTAACTCTTGGATCCTTGGCTGTCCAGATGACCTCCTCCGTAGTATGTGCAGTCTGCTATCTTCCGACGGCAGAAACATCCTTCGTAGGTGCTCAAATCACTCCCGGTGAAGCTTTTGTCCCTCCGTCCTTCTCTTCTTTCTCTCTGGTCACCGTACAATGAAAACGGGTCACCCTTAGGTCTGGTCGTCGTCCCCATAAGTCATAGGCATGACTTAGGGTGCAAACTTTCATCCACCGTTGGATTAGAAGCAAATCTGCGATTGGCCTGATCGGGCAGACTCGGTGGTACCAACTTGATGTGTCGGTGGTACCGAGTCTTTTAAGTTAGGTTGCGTGATCCCGATCCCGTCGATGCCATTGACAATGTCTCAGTGGCACCGACTTCTTGTGAAATCAAGCTACCTTTCTGACATCAACTTGGTGGTACCGAATTTTTGGGTCGGTAGCACTGAGTTTTCTTGATTCAGACGGGGCTCTCTGATGGTATCTCGGTGGCACTGACTTCTTGGGTCGGTAACACCGAGACCTGGGTTTTTCCGGGCATCTCTCTGAGGTCAAGTCGATGCCACCGACTTTTGTGGTGTCGGTGGTATCGAGCTGTGTCGATCTGCCTTAAACCTGAAAACACATAAAGCATCGTAAGTTCTCGAAATGCATAAAATGCTAGTAAAAAATGATTGAAATCATATATTTGATGCAAACAAGGAAATATAGGCTAGCTATGACATTCCATGCATAATAGGTCATATAAATGTCCAAACAACACACAAAAACAAAGGAAAATGAGCCTATAAAAGTGATTAAAATCACATGCATCATGTATGCAACTGTGTTGCTCTACATCTTTATGTGTTGATATATCTCTAATGGAGTGTTGACGTCTTCTTATATAGAGAACGTCTTGGTCAAGCCCCGCGGTAATAACCCGCACATGTTGTGCACTTTGCAACTGTTGGTCTTCCCAACGTGCATCTTAATTGTCGTGGTTAATGGTCGGCTTAAAGGATAGTCAAAAGAGGGTAATTGTTGCTGCCTTAAATTTGCAATTATTAGTCTTCCCAATGTGGTCTTAATTGGCAAACGTTAATTGGTGGCTTTAATAATTGTCAAAGAGAGAGTAAGTGTTGCAGCCTTAAACATTGTCAACAGACTCCAAACGACTCAAAAAAAGGAAACCAAAAGCCTTTTCGGAAAACAAAACAAATAAAATAAATTTTAATCCGTAAAAGGAAATATGAGACAAAACCAATAGTTGTAAAAATTGATTTTTAGAACAAAGAAACGCAACATGACCTACATCAATCATCATGGTCCAGTCATCATTAGAAGACCAGAACTAATAAACAAAAAGGTTGAACATAGTATAAGTATACTAGGCATACATATGTTGTAGTACAATATGTAGTAGAAAATTTGAGAGCTATGATACATATAATATACTGAAGAACATATCTCAAATAATAGATATGTCAGGATAGTACAAAGATGAAAGCCACAGAAAAATATAGTAAAATAAAAAATTGGGAATTTTGGGGCTACCACATTTGACACAACAAAATAGATGCACATATCACAATTCGATTAATACAAACAAAAAATATAAATATAAATTCAATCCACATGGTTGAATTGCTCATGTAGTTGTGACCTTTGATTGATGGCCTCAAAACTACTAGGATTCTTGATAATGATAGAAAAATAGTAGCCCACCCAAATTAGACAATGACATATGAGGGTCAGGTAGACCACACATATATTGGTGCAAATAATAAATAGATAGTCCCCAACAATACACATGGGATTGTGTACCAAAATATTACCACAATAACTGCAATGTACACCTGGTTTCCAAATGTCAAATTGTACTAGCTGTCATGGGTGATGTGATACACTGCCACACTAAATGAGATTACTCAAAACAAAACACATACTCGATCACTAATTACAACATAGTGGGACAATATGGTAAATGAAAACCGAATTAAACATCACTAACATATTCATGAACATTTACATATAAGTATGAACAACCTGCATAATAGTATATATTGTATCATGTATTTACATATCTGTCTAATGGTTGAGGCCACAACTAGTATACAAAAGAGATGTTCTACATATACATGCCATATACAAACATCGGCATACTACCAAAAACCCGAGTTGATGTACATATCTTCTACAAAACATCCCTTGCCCAGACCTGAGAGTACATGGATGACTTTAGGACACTCTAACTACTATCCAACGTTATGTTCCTACTGCTCTCCAAGATGCTCTTTCTCAACACCATGAACATGATGACGTTGTTGAGGATCATCTAAAAAATGAGGTGACCCACGAGGTGAGACCAACATCCCAACGAGAGATATAACTCTAAACAACAGTTACTGGTTAAATCAGGTTATATAATATTGAACAGATTAAGCTGATTAAATGACTAAACAAATTAAACAAATAAGCATGGAAACATGCATGATTAAAAAGGTATATAAAGAAATAGATAGAACTATCATTTACTAACAGTTGACTGCTCTTACTGCATTATATAAAAACTAACAGTATAAGAAACAAGATGAGGGTTAACAACCAAAGTGAAGCACATTTAAACCTAGCATATATACTACCTGACTTGATTATATCTTTTATTAAGCCCTAAGGAATTTGAGTTGTACCACTCAAATTCCAACTAACCACTGCGAAGTACTATTCAGTTCTATATAAGATCTAGGAGAGTCAAAACCCTAAGATCTCTCCCTCTTGGTCAGTACGAGTCAAAATACAATAACATATCACTCAAGCTGCCTACAATGACATATAGTAAGTTGCTAACAACCTGGTCTGTCCTTCGTACAAGTCACGACACTAGTAACCATGGTATACAAAACTCTATCATCTGAGGTACAACCACAATTGTCCTCAATCACATCACATATATAGATATCTAAGACACAACCTCAACCACTCTTAATATGAGGCATGACCACATCCATCCTCCATAACCTTGGGATCAGGATGACCAGGACACATAGTCTCATGCACCCACACATACTCAACAGTTATGTATGCGACTCCGAGTTTCCCTTAGGAATACTCATTTCACCATCCAACAAGTCTTGACACTGGAATGGTTCTACAACACATGGAACTAAATGATTAGGGCTTCACTTGATTAGTTAATGCCAATTGGGTGAGTTAAGGCTGCATCAATAAAATTACATACAAACCCTAAAAGTGTTCTACAAAAACATGGGTATGTCACAACTCCAAAATATATAAAACATATGAGATATAATTCTTATCACATCATCACATGATACCAGTCCTTGTCACATCATGGAGAGGGTCACACATCCATAAGGCTCAACCATGCCCAAAGGTCCTTAAGACCATCACATCATTCCTTATAAGAACATCATTATCTTTCCATACCTTATACCAATGCTCAACAAACCATCATCATAATTGTGATACACAAGTGTAGCGTAACATTGCATTAAGGAGCTTATGATGTCCATATGGAAACATATTAGGGTTACACCAACATTGAGGGAGTATTCCTTCATCATACTAATCATACATGAAGTTGAGCATGATTAACCATCATTACCTATTTGTATTAGTGTTAGGTTCATCAAGATAAGTCAAATTGAAGTTACAAATCAGAACTCAAAGATAAAACCTAGTACTTAGCATCCACATTGGATCATGGATGCATAAGGTCAAGCATATTCAGTAAAATATAAAACAATACACTTTACAAAATCATTGAGACATGACCTAATAGAGTCATCAAAACATGACCCAGAAAGGCCATCAGTTGTTAACAGTAGAGGTACCATCATTTGTTGAACACATAGAAACCATCAGTCGTGGACATCAGGTCCACCATGAGATGTGGACACCATGTAGGACATCATATCTTGTACCAGTGAACCCATCAGTTAACAACCATCATCCAAAAACCCAGCCAAGCCATCGACCTTAGAGTTAAAACCATCGAATGTTGGAACCAGAAAACCAATTGGTTGTGGACCATTGAGTCTTGGAACTAGTATGTCCATTGGTTGTGGCCTCAGAGGGACCATCAAGTTTGAACCTAGTGAGACCATCGGATGTGGACAATAGGAGGAAAAATATCCAAAAACTAAGTAAAAATCATCATTTTGAGGAGGGGGAACCATCTAGTGAAACCACTACATGTGAGTGTCAAAAACCATCATTTTTGGAGAAACCAAGCCATCGGTTGTTAGAGGGAACATAACCATTGGTTCTATGCAGAAGAGAAAGTACCAAATAGAAACTTTACATCATCCATTGGTTGTCACATGAAGGTCAAACAAAACAGCAGCAAAACCAAACCATTGGCTTGCAAAACAAGAAGGAAAATCAGCTCAAAACCCTAAGTAAGAACCCATTGTTTGAGAGAGAAAAAGCCATCATTTTCCACATACATGCAAGGTATAAATCTTACACTTCCAAGAACAATTCATGCACAAGGATAAGGGTTTGTTCAAAAAGGTAAAATACTCCAGAATCATCACATAATCCCAAACCATAGGTAAGGATACTGTCTTTGTACTTAGAGCTACATTTTTTAGCAAGATTTAGTACATGCAAGCTAGGAGTAAGTAATAAAAGTGGAGAAAGTTATATAACTCACCTCAAGGATGAAGATGAAGCTCCAAACAGAAAGGTAACTAGAGGAAAGAGAGAAGAAACCCTAGCTTGAGCACTCCACTCAGCCAAGATAGCTCCTTCTCCAAAAGCAAGCAAACCCTAGGTCAAAGAAGTAAGAAGGAAGGTGTCTCAACTTCTAGCTCAAGCTCGACCATGATCTGACCAAGAAGAAGAAATAAGAAGTAGGACATCAAGGAAAAAAAAGGAAGGGAGGTATATATCACTCACCTAGACCAATAAGAAAGGCAAGGAAGCACCAAACTACCCCTACAAGGGTAGATCCAAACCCTAGGTGCACATGCAAGCAAGATTGGCCAAGCTTCTTCTACCTTGAACTCCTTCTTCTCTGCCAAGTAAGGGGGACAAGAACCAAACAACAAGGAATACAAAGGGGTGAGGTACGTGTGTAAGGAACTTGTTTTCATGAAAGGAGGGATGCATATAAAGCTATGGGTGAGAGAGAAGGGAAGATAGAGGTGTCTAGTCATGCATGTCATGTGTCCATGGTCAAAAATAGCTCGCCCATGCAAACCAGTCCAGTCATTGGTTGTGGGAGATAGGGGAACCATTGAATCTTGCCTCCCATTTCAGACATATACCTCAAACACAAGGTGACCATTAGATTTGGACTTCCCTTGGTCACAAGAATAAAAACCCTAGCATCAACATTAGTTTACACTTCACTTGGTGAACCATCGATCCAGGGAGCTCCAAGGGAGAAACCCATCAACCCTCAAACCTCCAGGGACCACCATACGATCTCAACACACAAAGAAAGCCATCATATTCCACCAAACCAGAAAAAACATCAAGTTCTAGTACCCAAGGTAGGTCATCTATGAGAGGAAACCCTAAGTTCCACCCTAGGTAGATGCCACCACAAAAACTAAGGTGCAACTAGGTGCCCCAAGGTACAAGTACATCAAGAAATATAAGAAAACATGTGAATCAAAACAAGCATGTGATAAATTAAAATAAAAACCTTAGACATGGGTAAATTGCATAAGATCCCAAAATAAGCACATATATGCATATCTTGTTCAAACAGTATCCAAATTGGACCAAACTTGAAACTTAGGTTTGTCACATGATATAAAAGAACATATTTTGGTTTAGTTAAGGTTTTAAGTATAAATTATGATAAGAAAGCATGTTCAACCATAAAGTAAGGTCAGGGGTCTTACATGTGAATTACGTACTTGTTGGGTAAATAAGTTGGACCCAGACACCTTTGAGTTCATCTCACAGTCATGTTGAGTTCAATGGAGACTACATACAAATAAATATACACAAAAACTACATGGTACACCTATACAACATAGTGTGAAAGGAAGGGATGATCATCCTAGTTGAGTCATCATGAGTTCCTCATCATTGGAAAACCACTCACGATAAACACAAAACAATTGGAGATACTTTAAATTATCCACCATACAAATAGAAAATGTAATCAAAGACAAAATTTGATAGACTAAAACCCAATGTGGCTTGCAATCCAATATGGATGAAAACAAACCTCAAAGCTATAATTTGTATGTTGTAATGAAGAGTAGACAACAAAGAATAGCTAACATAAACAGTGACAACAAATGGATGGGAGAATGTAGTAAACCCTAAAATTGATATTTATGGGGCTACTACATTTAATGAAATCATATTAGTTGGACATAACATAATCTGATCAACATAAAGAACAAATAAATATATATACTGACTCAGTCATCGTGGGCCACTCATCACTGAAAAACCACAAATGATAAAAAAAATTGAACATAACTTAAAGTATCATATATGCATAAAAACTATAATCAAGACAAGAATCAACATACAAAACCCAATGTGACTTGTAACCCGCCATGGAGGAAACAAAACTCAGTGTAGAATACATATAATTTATTGAAGAATAGACAACAAAGAATATCGAAACCCATGAGAGAGACAACAAAGTGATGTGTGAATGTAGTAAACCCCATAATTGACCCTTATGGGGCTACCACATTAAACAAAATCACATTATTTAGGCATAACACAAATCCGTTCAACACAAACAACAAATAAAAGATATCATGATTCCGTGATTATGGGTCACTGGTCACTGGAAAACAAAAAATGATAAGCACAAAAAATGAAGATAATCTAAAGTATCCTATATGCATATGAAAACTATAATTAAGACAAGAGTCAATAGACTAAAACTAAAGGTGTGTTGTAGTCTAGTAGGGGGGAAAATCTCAAAGGTAGAATATGTATACTTAGTGAATAACATACAACAAAGGATAGATTAACCCAAGATAGTGAAGAAAACAATAAACAAAGAATAACTAAACATGATTAAAAAAAATCCAATACGCATACAAAACTATAATCAAGATAAAATTTGAAAATTTGAAAAACAAACACAAAGCTAAAATCTACCATGATTGAGCCATCATGGCCCAAGATACAACTCAAAAACAATTGAAGATCATTTAAGTATCCTATATGTTGGGTTTTAGGGGAGGTAGAGAAGGCAGTGGAAACAAAAACTTTCTCCTCCCCAAACCCAGAACAAAGAAACGCGTCAACGTCTATATAATAGGAAAGGATGGTTTGTGGAATCATACCTTGTCCCGAGGCTTGCTCGACGACAATACCCCGTGCCTTGCGCGGTCTTCACCTCCGGTCTTGGACGGTGTCTGTGCAGCTCCTGGTTGCACCGGGACTGACAGGATTGAAGGTTGTCCTCCTAGCGGCAGAAACCTCCCGCCTCTAAAGTAGACCACACGGACCACCTGGAACTCCAATCTCTTTGTCCCACAAGGAATTGGAAGGAGTCGCACCCTCCTGTTGACGTACTAGTCACGAACACACTCTCCTGCCTCCAGTTGCAACTGCAGTTGTCTTCCCTTGTTGTGCCTCCCTTTGCGGGTAGCACTTGCTCGGGCTCTCTCTCGGTTACCAAAACCAGAGAGAAGGACAACTTTACAGAGCAACTGGTTGCACTGAGTTGTTGTCTGAGAAGCCCCCAATACCCCTATATATATAGGAGGGTCATGGGACAGGGTTCTCCATCCCGGGCAATGCAGGACTAAAAGCAGGAGTAGAAGGGTTCGAGATTTTCCACAAAAACAACCAACTCGGAACCTGAACCGATCGTTTCATTTTTGAAACGGTCGGTTGACACTCAACCGATCAGTTGGGACCCATGAGCTGGTCGGTTCACTTTCTAAACCGATCGGTTCGTGGTCCTGATCAGTTCCCGATTGACTTTCCTTCTTTTGTTTCTAATTGGTATCGAATACCAATCCAATTTCCCATTCAAATTGGGCAATTGAAACGAAAGGAAAATTCTCACCAATCCTACTTTCCTAACTTGCTCGGTTCCACCAGTTGAATCGATCGGTTCAACACTTGAACCGGTCGTTTCACCCTATCCATGAGCTGATCGACTCAACACTTGAGCCGATCGGTTCACCAAGCTGAGCCGATCGGTTCATCACATGAGCCGATCGGTTGGGAGTGCAGATTGTGCAGAAATAGTCAATTGCAATTCCTATTAATCTGATACTCTAATCAAGCTGTCCAACACCTTGAACACTATGATTTTGAGCTATCAATTAATTGAGTGTTTAATTGAACTACTAAACTCCTTTAGTAATCAATCTAAACATTTTTTGTGGACAAAACTCCTCTTCCAGGTTAAATCCTATGTGTGTGACCCTGCAGGTCCATTTCACGTTGGCAGTGAAAGTCCATAACACTTATGACTTCACAAGAAAAGAGCGGTGCCTAGTCACACATCAGTGCTACCCAAGTGAAAGTAGAAAGTTGGAGAACAACTTTCAATCCTACAATCCGTGAATGGTGTTACAGCGAATGTATAATTCCTTTGCCATTGATATCCTGAATGAACTCGAGGCATGGACCAGTCATCCTGTCAATGTTCATTCACTTTCTTGATCTCAGAGTAGATTGGAAGAAATATGTTATGACATCAGTATCACATACTGACTCACACATGCGTGCACGCCTTTCTCAATCCTATTCATCAAGTGGCCATGGATATCAAACTCCCTCAGGAGGGACAAATCCCATATCTATCACTCACCCCTCAAAAGCCCCATGTGTCAAAGCCACCCAATCATCACCTTTATAACAACACATGTTTTAGGACTGTGTTTGATGATGTCAAAGTGTGCCCAACGACATGTGTTGAGTGTAGTGATTTCAGGTCAAAGAATCACACTCACCACCATCACTGTGAGTATTGACTGTGACTACCATGTCATGGTTCCATGTGTCAAACTCACGGTGGGTCTGTCCGGTACACTTGTTCTCTAACAAGTACCTATGTGTTTGGTTTGATATCTCTATATCATGACTAATGAGATTCTGTCATCAACCAACACCACAATCTAGCCTTGTGTGTCATTGTTGTCTATCTACCTTCCATAATGACATCTGACTAGGGACATAACAAGAATGTACAAACTCTTAGCATCCGTATGATCTCATCGTTCAGGTCCTTAACCTGAAAGCATACCTCATTGAGTATTGTCATTCTCTAGACATTCAATCTATTCTATCACTATCTCAAATGACTGAATCAGAAAGAATTGGAAGCTTGCCTTTGATGTTTATCAAATCAATCTTAATGTATCCCACCAATCATCCCATGATTGGCTCTCAGGGCATACATACCAACAGACTCCCACTTGCACTGCGAGCCAATCACCTTTGAATCATATTCATAGTGATCTTCAAACATGTCCCACATGTTACTGTGCTCTAGTGTGAACATAGTGAGTAATGGAAACACCTTGCCAAAGTCAGTATTAATTGCATGTCTCACATCTCTTCGCTGTACGTCATACGTATGAGATGGAGTTGCCGTAATATGCGATCTAGTATTCCTTTGCTAACCTTTAGCCACATTGCATGATCAAGGATTCCATACTTGTCATCAATGAGCAGAATATAAGTTCATCTCATGAACTTCCAGATCCATATAGTATCCATTGTTGTTCTCTAACACATGGATACTCGACATTTTCCTTTTAAATGGTTTTATTGGAACACTTCCAATTATCAACAAACTTTCACTTTTATATATCCTATATATATTGCGATCAATTTTTTGTCCTTTCGAAAGTTCGCATCAATGTAACTCTTTACATTGAACTCTTCCTTTTCTCCATAGAACTAGTACTTCCCAAGTACTTATCAAGTTCTCATGGTTTTCCAATAACCCTTACTGGAAGTAGACAGACATCCTCTCGTTATGTCCCACATACGAGTTGTCAGGATAAGCACATCATATTGCCATGTCATACATACAGGATGATGAATGCATTTTGTTCTTGCCATGCAAGATAATGGGATGATTACATACATGATAGATCCATATCTATTATTAGTGTTCCCATTCTTCATAAGAATTGGACACTTGGCCTTGGGATACTAACTCCATGTAACATGGAAAAGTTTTCTCCCACTAAATCTGTGCATACTGAACTCTTCAGTTCAGATTGCCAATGTATGCTCTCTCTTTTCAGGTCAAGAGGTTTTCGAGAACTATCTCAATAGATCTCTATTCCTATCATATAGGAAACATCTCTATCTTCCTTAAAGATAATTTCCACTTTTGGATTTCCATTCTAGAACATCAACATGTGGAATGTGAACACGCTCCCACTAAATCACATAACCCTTCTTTATCTTTGACATATCAGTCAAACCCTTTGACTATATTATCAAAGTAAAGATCCAATTCTGAATTGCTTGAACTCAATCAATCACATTGATTAGTCCATTGTAACTTATAGACTTCATTTGCATTAGTGGATTCATAAACCTTATAGGTTGTGTCACGTACACATCCTTATTTTATTCCTCATAGGAATGCGGTTTTAGTATCCATATGCCAAATGTCTTAGTCATTAAGTTTCAATCAACAAGCATCATCCTTCTCAAAATGTTATCCATGTGTCTTAATACTTAATACGTATTCACACTTATGGATTTTATCCCAATGGGTGCTACCATCAAGGTCATACCTTATGGTTCTCATGGATGTCATTTAGGATGTAATGGTCAGAAACCATAACTCAAAATTTGGTTCCTCATATTCATCTAGATAGTTGACTCATCACATGAACAACTCATCACATAGATAATTGAGGTGTACCTATTAAGGATATAAGAACTCACAACCCTTGTGATTCTTAATGTCCTTTATTAGCTAAGTGTATTCTTTATTTAAGAAGAATTTAGTTATTTGATAATCATTCTCTAACTCCTTAGAGTATGACTCCCTTTTTTATTTAGACATCACCATGCCTTAATCATGAGTTCACTATGATACACTATCATAATCACTCATAAGGATCTCAAACATTTGGTCCAAGTATTTCATTCATTGATCTCATCAAGAATTAACACTTTACCAAATTTGTACTTCATCTATGATACTCTTGAACACTTCAAGATGTTCATATTGGTATTTCTTTAAACACCTTTTGAAGTATTAGCATTTACTCCAATAGGTATGCAAATACATGACATGTATTATACCTAATTGGATAATCATTCTCCCACTACCATTAGTGAAGATTGATTTATCATGTTCAAGAGATTCATGTCTCTTACTGGTTCTCTAACCAAAAGAGTCTAGATTTATCCATCACATGGAAACTAGAAATGAATTTCTTATGATTGATGCTAATTTGATTGTTTGAGTTATCTATAACTTTTAGGTATCATTTTATCTTATGCATATCAAATACCACAAGATAAACAAGGCATTTTGACAAAGATCATATCTTTATAAATTGAAACATCTCTTTATTAATTGCCATCATTGTCATACAATATGCAAAAATAAAGTGTTTCTATCTATTGGCAAATATGAAATAGCAGTTAATAACTGTATTACATGCCTTATAGGCTGAAAATAAACTAAAGTACTCATATCTATGGCGGCAACATTTGCCCCAATTATGAGTGCTTTACACTTTACATCTTGGTATCATATACCTCAAAAAGTGTTACAAGTTTACTTTCATGACACCTTTAAGTAGAGACGTCTGTTGCCTCCTTCTTCTTTTGTTCTTCCAGATAGAGAGGACAATTCCTTTTCCAATGTCCTGGCTTTTGACAATGGTGGCAATTGCCTTTCTTGGTCACGCCTCCCTTGGCCTTGAGAGCTGAAGTCGTCTTGGGCTCCTGGCTAGCATCAGAACCTTTCTTAGCTTTGCCCTTGCCCTTGCGTTTGGACTTGCCTTTCTTGCTTGTGATCACCATCACAGACTTAGGCTTGTCCTTCTTCATATGTGTCTCGGCTATCCTCAACATGCCCAACAACTCTGAAAGTGGCCTATCAAAGTTGTTCATGTTGTAGTTCATCACAAACTAACTGTAAGATTCTGGCAACGATTGCAGTATCAGGTCAGTAGCCAACTCTTGGCTCAGTGGAAATCCCAGTCTTTGCAGGTTCTCCACATACCCAATCATCTTGAGTGTGTGAGGACCAACTGGATCTCCTTCTGTCATGACACACTTGAACAATGCCCTTGATACATCGTATCTCTCTTGCCGTGCCTGATCTTCATACAGGTTCCTGAGATGCTGAATCATCTCAATGACACCCATATTCTCATGTTGTCTCTGCAACTCATGGTTCATGGAGCACAACATCAAGCACTTTGCATCAATGGCATCATCAGAATGCTTCTTGTAAGCATCCCTTTCTGTCTTTGGTGCATTAGGAGCTGGTTCCTCTAGAATTGGAGTATCCAGGACATAGAGCTTTCGCTCTTGAGTGAGAACAATTCTCAATGTCCTATACCAGTCGTGGAAGTTTGTCCCATTTAGTCTGTCCTTTTCAAGGACCGATCACAAAGAGAAGTGATTGTTATTTGTTGTCATTTTCACTACAAAAGGAAATATGCAATTTTAGTCCAAAAACTCATTTTTGACTTATTTGATTGATTTGAAAAGTTGACGATATAATTAGGCCTTTAATTAATTATCGCTCCCACTATTTTACTTCAAATTGATAGCCCTCACCATCAATTCGGAAGATTGCAGCGTACAACCTTCTAGTGGGCAAGATCTTGAAATCCTCTAAGTCATGTACCAACTTGGGCTGTCACCCACAACTTAGATCTCTCAGGTAGGCAACTCTTGATAAGATGTCATATGCAACTCCTTGCCATGATCATCTCCATGCCTCAAGGCTCTAAATCCTATCTAGGTCACCTTGTTAAGTCCAACCCAAAGCAAACACGATGAATATGCACCATGCTTGGGCAGACCCACACATTCATCCTTCACACTTCTACGAGATAGACAGTGCACCACGCTTGGGTGTGCCCACACTTGGTCGATCAAGCTTTTCACGTGTGTTGCATTTGGAAGGCATCTAAAACTTAATATTTAATGAGGGATTTGGTTTTATATACATATACATATCCAATCACCACAATATATAGTACGTATCATATACATGCTATATCCCACAGAAAACATGCAAAATGATAAAAGCGATGATTATGGCCATCCTAATGTGATTCCTCGAGCCAAGAGGAATCACGGTCATCTAGGTCTACATCACATGCAACCTGTACAAGATGAACTCTATGCTTTGACTTCTGAGTTGATCAACACATCATATGAATGATCTGCTCTCTCTGGCTGGTCGTCTGGGTGCCACCAGTCGATCGGTTGGCTCCTCCAACCGATCGGTTTGCTTGGTCGTCGTGCATCTCCTTCTGGCTGCCACCCGCTCATTTTGCTCCTCGAACCGGTCATCAACTGATCGGTTCACTCCTTGAACTGATCATCTCGAACGTCAACCGATCGGTTCACTCCTTGAACCAATCGTCTCAGATGTCGTCTTGATGTTCGCCGTTCTTCGACATAACAGGAAATAAAATTCTATCCTATTTTACATTGTTAAAAGAGAAACCCTGAGTTACATTCGGGTGGAGCAAAGGTAGGAAAGAAATCTCGAATTATTTCGAGTTACATCAGGAATAGGAGAAGGAAGATCGGTGCGCAGACCAAGATGCAAGCAACTACATACAACCATACACAGATAGGGTTTATTGGCCATAACCACGCTATACATCCACCACAAAACTCGTTTAAGGGCGACGCGTATCGAGTGCATTAATAATACATATCATATATGTAATAGGGATTTGTGGATTTAGGATTAGACATGGATAAAGCCAATTTTATTCGCATCGTATGCAATAAATAAAGGCGACAAACCAAAATCGATCATATCGATATTCCTAAAATATAGAGCAGTTGACGTGACTCTGATACCACTGTTGGGTTTTAGGGGAGGCAGAGAAGGCAGCGGAAACAAAAAATTTCTCCTCCCCAAACCCAGAACAAGGAAACGTGTCAACGTCTATATAATAGGAAAGGATGGTTTGTGGAATCATATCTTGTCCCGAGGCTTGCTCGACGACAATACCTCGCGCCTTGAGCGGTCTTCACCTCCGGTCTTAGACGGTGTTTGTGCAGCTCCTGGTCGCACCGGGACTGACAGGATTGAAGGCTGTCCTCCAAGCGGCAGAAACCTCCCGCCTCTGAAGTAGTCCACAC
This sequence comes from Alisma plantago-aquatica, assembly GCA_963693085.1. Lineage (NCBI taxonomy): Eukaryota > Viridiplantae > Streptophyta > Magnoliopsida > Alismatales > Alismataceae > Alisma > Alisma plantago-aquatica. Next base: position 184,885,377 of record OY856410.1, on the reverse strand, counting down.
GGACCACCTGGAACTCCAATCTCCTTGTCCCACAAGGAATTGGAAGGAGTCACACCCTCCTATTGACGTACTATTCGCCAACACACTCTCCTGCCTCCAGTTGTAACTGCAGTTATCTTTCCCTTACTGCGCCTCCCTTTGCGGGTAGCACTTGCTCGAGCTCTCTCTTGGTTACCAAAACTAGAGAGAAGGACAACTTTACAGAGCAACTGGTTGCACTGAGTTGTTGTCTGAGAAGCCCCCAATACCCCTATATATAGGAGGGTCATGGGATAGGGTTCTCCATCCCGGGCAATGCGGGACTAAAAGCAGGAGTAGAAGGGTTCAAGATTTTCCACAAAAACAACCAACTCGGAACCTGAACCGATCATTTCATTTCTGAAACGGTCGGTTGGGGACCTGAGCCGGTCGGTTGACACTCAACCGATCGGTTGGGACCCATGAACCGGTCGGTTCACTTTCTGAACCGGTCGGTTCGTGGTCCTGATCAGTTCCCGATTGAATTTCCTTCTTTTGTTTCTAATTGGTATCGAATACCAATCCAATTTCCCATTCAAATTGGGCAATTGAAACGAAAGGAAAATTCTCACCAATCCTACTTTCCCAACTTGCTCGGTTCCACCAGTTGAATCGATCAGTTCAACACTTGAACCAGTCGTTTCACCCTGTCCATGAGCCGATCGACTCAACACTTGAGCCGATCGGTTCACCAAGCTGAGCCTATCGGTTCATCACATGAGTCGATCGGTTGGGAGTGCAGATTGTGCAGAAACAGTCAATTGCAGTTCCTATTAATCCGATACTCTAATCAAGCTGTCCAACACCTTGAACACTATGATTTTGAGCTATCAATTAATTGAGTGTTTAATTGAACTACTAAACTCCTTTAGTAATCAATCTAAACATTGTTTGTGGACAAAACTCCTCTTCCAGGTTAAATCCTATGTGTGTGACCCTGCAGGTCCATTTCACGTTGGCAGTGAAAGTCCATAACACTTATGACTTCACATGCAAAGAGCGGTGCCTAGTCACACATCAGTGCTACCCAAGTGAAAGTAGAAAGTTGGAGAACAACTTTCAATCCTACAATCCGTGAATGGTGTTACACCGAATGTATAATTCCTTTTCCACTGATATCCCGAATGAACTCGAGGCATGGACCAGTCATCCTGTCAACGTTCATTCACTTTCTTGATCTCAGAGTAGATTGGAAGAGATATGTTATGACATCAGTATCACATACTGACTCACACATGCGTGCACGCCTTTCTCAATCCTATTCATCAAGTGGCCATGGATATCAAACTCCCTCAGGAGGGACAAATCCCATATCTATCACTCACCCCTCAAAAGCCCCATGTGTCAAAGCCACCCAATCATCACCTTTATAACAACCCATGTTTCAGGACTGTGTTTGATGATGTCAAAGTGTGCCCAACGACATGTGTTGAGTGTAGTGATTTCAAGTCAAAGAATCACACTCACCACCATTACTGTGAGTACTGACTGTGACTACCATGTCATGGTTCCATGTGTCAAACTCACGGTGGGTCTGTCCGGTACACTTGTTCTCTAACAAGTACCTATGTGTTTGGTTTGATATCTCTATATCATGACTAATGAGATTCTGTCATCAACCAACACCACAATCTAGCCTTGTGTGTCATTGTTGTCTATCTACCTTCCACAATGACATTCGACTAGGGACATAACAAGACTGTACAAACTCTTAGCATCTATATGATCTCATCGTTCATGTCCTTAACCTGAAAGCATACGTCATTGAGTACTGTCATTCTCTAGACATTCAATCTGTTCAATCACTATCTCAAATGACTGAACCAAAAAGAATTGGAAGCTTGCCTTTGATGTTTATCAAATCAATCTTAATGTATCCCACCAATCATCCCATGATTGGCTCTCAGGGTATACATACCAACACTATATGTATACAAAATCTATTATCAAGATCAAAATCAATGGAATAAAACCCAGTTTGACAACAAAGGGACAGGGTGATGCAATAACCCCCAAAACCGAGATTTGTGGGGCTCCCATATTCAAGAAAAGAAAACTAGTCGAACATAACACAATATCATTCACACTAACAAAATTGGAATTTGTGAGGATCCCACAATGCCTTCTAATCAATAACATACCCGACAACATCATTCTATTATTTCTCTGCATTATCTTGTGCCCCCTCCTAAGGGTAAAGATGCTTTCCATTCAAGAACTCTATAGGAACAATATGTAATCTCCCACCTTCATTGCCTTGCTTGGATGGTTTCAGAAGATTTTCCCATGGCGAGTAAGAAGGGATCAATGTTGACCTCCCTTTAGGATCCTTCACCCACTCCATCAGAACCCAAGGGGGATCACCAACACATCACCATTCCTATGACTCGTTAGGGCTCTATTCATTTTTTTCATCAAGACCACTCCTCCCTCTTCCTCTGATCCTACACTTTTTATTTTCCCCTTCTTCCCTCTCTCCTCCATCCACTTATCTTCCATGAATGCATGACTGCACTGTGAACTAAGCCGTGAATGGTTGTAACTAACACAATGCCTTCTTCTATGTTTCATCCCTACTCCTTCTCTTATGTCTTCCCTATTTCTCTCCTTATCTTCCTTTCTACATCCTAGCACCCTAGCTACCAACTTTCCCTTCTCCCCATTCCCAACAGCCGTGGCCATGGGATGCTGTTGTAGCATGTTGTAGTGGTTGTAGGATTCCCTGGTGACACCTATAATGGAAATGTTCCCTTCCTTTCTTCACCCTCGATTTTACCACAAGTACATGGATCACTTCAAGTTTCCCTAAGTCTCCTCTACCTCCCACCATCTTCATCTACTTCATCCAAGCTTCTGCCATGGCATCACCTACAGACTGATAGAGGCCCCTCAATATGACTTACGATTTTCTCATCATGGAAAGTGACACCCTAGGATATATCTAGGATGGAAGCAAAGATCCAAATGATGTGTTGATCTAAGCTTCATCGCAAATCATGGTATCCGTTCTACACCAGTAAAGCTTCAAACAATTGTAGGTTGATTGACCTCATTCCCTATAATTTCATTTTAAAGATGAATGATAGTAATCCAATTAGTACACTAAGGATGATGCTTCCTAGACTCCTAAACCAGTTAGCCACATAAGATATGGATATGTATGATCATATCAATACATGAATCAGTCAATATGAAAGATTGAAACTAGGTAAACTAGCCATGAGATGGTTTCAAAACCTAATGCATACAAATTAAAGTCAACACATTAATATAGATAAGTTAATGACCTCTTTAACACTAATCATCTCGACCTACATGATAGTATATGTATGCATATTAGTATACTACCATGATATCACATGCACATAATATTTAATACATTCTTGTTCTCTTGTATCCACCATTATAGAAACTAGCAAATAGTAAGATAGTAGATCACTAGGGTGATGATGATCATGAAGTTCTATAAAACTCAATTACATTGATAAAACAAATGAATAGCTCCATCACACCATTGAGCTCGTGTTAGTATATGTACTAATAATAGGAGATAGTACATTTGTCAGATTTGAAGTAGATCTAAACCTAAGAATGACTTAATTGCATGCTAATAATGTGTAAAATGATGCATTGGTTTGCCTAAATTAGGAACCTAATCATAATAGTAATACAATTTATTTGGCCAATGAATGTTATATATTTTCTTGGCCATACTATCATCTAGTGGTGCATAAATATCATTTAGCTAGATATATGTACTTCATACTGGAAAATTAAAATCCTAGAAGTAGATAGTAGAGGAACTTTGGAAAATATAATAGCATGAATAATAATCTAGATAAGACATCATTTACAAATCATATAATAGATACTTCACATGCCTTAGGAGATTGAATGACCACGAAACAATTCCACATATGGAGAGAAAGATAATATTTAAAAATAAAATATAACCAAATGCAATAGATATGCATGTTATTTGGAAACAAACTTATATATTTAGATATATACTATTTTGAACTAAATGGTAAAGGAAGGAAAGATCCTCGATAAAAAATTATGAATATGAACAAGGAATAACTTGAAAATGTTAGCATATAAACTTTCTTAATAACACAAACACATATGGGTATTCAAGAACCCCCTACTCTACATTACGTAACCAACACTAGTTTTCATACTTTTGATTATAAATGGGTGATTGAGGAATAATGTGCGTACAAAACACTTCTAGGTTGAGAATCACAAATAACGATTTGACTCTTATTAATAGAATTGGTCATGAAGATCGGACATGTGCTTCTCACTTGAGATATATGGTCATTTTTCTCCTTTAGGTATCCCATTTATTTGTCTTCTTATTGAGTGAAGCATATACTTTTGATTGTTCTAAACCAAGTCATCTTTTGAAAATATCCTTACATGTTCATGTAAGTCATTCTTAATGTTGTTTACTCTTTATTAATGTTATGACTTATTTATCACTTTTTATGATCCAATTTGCAAGCGGTCGTGACGTTTACCTAGTATAGTGTTACATAGGAGTGAGGTGTATGGTCTAGTTGCACACTCTCCTTGAGATTAGTCCCTAAATTTTGGGGTGCATTTGTTGCACACACTATTTGAGTATAGTTTCTAAATCAGGGGTATATGGCTATGGTTGCACATACTATGTGGGTTTTAATTCCTATATAGGTAGTATGCGTTGGTGCATCTACAACTTTATGTAGTATTAGACGTTACTATTTGAGTTGTTTAGGTTTATGATGCTTGTTCTATTTTCTGCATTATTACTTTCTTATTTATGGAACGATAAAGTTTAATGAATAATTCATTATCTCTTTCAATGCCTCATAATCTAACTTTACTTGTATTTTGCTTCATACTCCTTAATGGGTTTTATATGCTCTCATCAAACTATACTCTTTGCATCGTTGTTCCCTGCCTGAATTTTAATCCATTAAGACTAAATAACCTTTGTAGCACATACTACGTGTGTTGATGTCTCTCTGTTTCTTGTTTACCTTTGGTATATTATTATACCCATATATGTGCTTGTCGGACTTGAAATAGAATACCCTAGAGACTTTTTTTCTCGGGACTTAGACGAGGCAACCAGGTGTTATCCTCTGTATATATTCTAGATTGATGCAAATATATTAGTCATAAATATCATCTACTTCATACAACATACCTTAATGTTGCCGGATATTATTTATGATTGTTGATCATTGTAGATGATAACTCATTTATCCTTCCACTACATGTCTGTCTAAATTCTTTAGTATCAAATTGTTAATATAACTAAATTAATTAACTAAATAATGAAAAATGAATAGTGGGATTATATTGCTTTATTTCATTAATGTAAAACTGGGAACCCCAGGGAACCTCGTCTTTACACACGGTAACATGCTAAACTAGGTGTAGTACACCAGGGGAACACATGCGTAGCACAAGGTTGAGGCGCCATGGGGAAGTAAGGGGAAACGGGATTGTCAGGGTTGTTAACATGGATGATCGGGTTGTCAAGATGGAAAAGGGCCGTAGATGCTCCTAAATAATTACAAATATGCCACAGTGTGAATTGGATTAGGGTTGAATCCCCAATCCTGTTCATAGTGGGGATGACTTAAGCCCAAAATCAGGATTCCATTGGGACTAACGGGAAGTGTAATACCCCTTCAAGTCAATTTTTCCCAAATGCATATTAGCCTGGACTAGGGTTCAACTGATCTCAGATGGCACAAACTGATGCCTCTTAAGTTGGGTTCTGCCGCATGCCAACCACATGCTAATATGCTATATGGTGACGGAAATTTAAGGGGGCTTGGTTTTGTTTCCCACTGTATTCTCTACTATGATGTATATGTAATTTATTTACAATAAAATGTGGCATTTATATTTTTCATAAAAAATATAGTTTTAAGTCCTAACGTGTGGTTCTAGTTCTCCAACAGAAGCCTGATATTTAGTGGCAAGCCCTCAAAATCCGAGCCTAATCAGCGTCTTGTATGGAATGGTGGAATGCTTTATTCCAAGCATCAAACTCAGTTCCTTTTATTCAGAGACATTCCTGACCACCTTATAGTACTTTCTCGCTGCAACTATCTTTGTGTATGATATCTGAAAATATGGCCACAATTTTAGCTAGACGTCACATTTAGGACGGTTAAATTCAAGTCTAACTTTGGGAAATTCTGGTGACCGAAAATATGCTTCAGCATCAGTCTAGGAGCGAGCTAGACTGAGGGTTGAATGAGTAAAAAATAATAGTCGGTAGACGTGATCATTTTTATAGGACCGAATCAGACTATTTTAAGAAAGGGAGATAAACCTTTTGGCTTGTAATCAAATTTTATAGGTGTTATGCAACTTATTGAATAGTACAACTTAGACCATGTTAAGTAATTCTAATATTAATATATCATCAATATCAATATTTACACTAGTATTTTTTTAATTATTGGAAACATCTTGTAGATATGGGCACGATGTTTACAGAACTGTGGATTTCGTTGCGGGATTTTAACACTACCCTCAACCCATGTGAGAGAACTGACAGTAACCATTAAATTTATGTAGAAGCTAGAATCGTTTAGGACACGGATGGAAGCAGGCTTGTCGGATCTTGGTTTCTCTAGTACGAGATATTCCTTCAAAAGGGGAAACTCCAACAAAGATTGGATTGTATCATCTCTAATATGGATTTTGTTCGGTCATTCCCCAACTTTATCGTAGAACACTTGCCTAGATTGCAATCTGATCATTTCCCTCTGCTAGTTTGTTCTATGCAAAATGCTGTGAAGCCGTACATGTTCATCACTAAAGTCTGCTAGTTGCAAGACAAAAACTTTAAACAATTTCTTCAAGATAAGTGGGAGAACACAATGGATTTCAATGACGGCACCATGTGAAGAGCGACATCACCAAATGGGATAGACGGAATTCAAAAGAAAGAAGCGAGAAGGATCGGCTGTTGCAAAATATTGGTAAGCTACAAATTAAAATAGCATTCAATTAAAATGTGATCACTGAAGGTCTTTGTATATCAATACATGTCCAATTGGACAAAGTGCTCAGTGAGGAGGGAGGGGAATGGAAGCAAAAACGCCATATCAATTGAGTGAAAATAGGGACAACAATATGAAATTCTATAATTCTAATGTGAAACAACGCAAAAGGTATAATACTATGTCTATGATTAAGAGCAAGGAAGGAAAGTGGGTTACTAACAAAGTCAAGCTAAAGAATCTAATCAAACTCCATTTTTAGAACTTATCTAACACACCTTCCCAAATTAATAGTGATGAGGTACGTACCACACCAGGACACTTCAAGAAGCTAAATGTGCAACAAATGAATATTATTGCGGCAGTGCTGCCGGAGAATTAAATCTACACAGTCCTACATTGATAAACCCCTACAAGGCAGTAGGGCCCGACAGGATCAATGACCTCTTCTTGATGAAGAACTGAGACAAGGTTAATAGGTTTGTAATACAAACAGTTAGATGCGCTCTCGCTAGTGAGGTCCTGAGAAAACATTTATGATATTCATCCATTGTTTTTATTCTGAAAGTGGCAAAGCCAGATACCTATGAACAATTTAGGATCATATCACTAAGCAACATTTGTCATAAACTCACATCCAAGATAATGGTGGATAGGTTGAAGCTTTTTTTTCTTGAGTGGTTATCACAAGTACAAAGTAGTTTTGTACATGGGGGAAAGATAACTGATAATATTTCCATCATTCAGGAAACCATTCATACTATAAAGAGGAATAAGGGAGCAAAATATGTAGCCATCAAGGTCGATCTTTTAAAGGCATATGATAAAATGTCATGGTCCTTAAATTTGAAACTATTGCAAAGAAGTGGTCTTCCAACTAACATCACCAAGCACATAATTACTTCTATCGCTACAGGTGAATGCTCGGTCTTGTGGATTGGAAAAGATAGGGGGCCTTCAAGGCCAGTACATGGATGCAACAAGGAGACCCCATTTCCCCATATTTATGTGTGTTATGAATAGGAGATTAAGGTAGAATATTAAGGTGAATAAAGGGGAGCGAAAACCTATAACACTCAGTTGTAATGAAATCAAGATTTCACATTTGTGCTTTGCAGATGACCTGATACTTTTAGGTCAAGTGACAAGTAAGTATATGCAAATCATAAATTCATGCTTTGATAAGTTAGAGATTGCCACAAGATAGGCTATCTTAGTCGATAGATGCAAGTTTTCTTTGCATCAAGCGTGTTGCATACAATCAGGTGTAGAGTGAGTAGGATTGGCAAAATCAAACAAAAACCTAAGGAAGTACTTATCATCCACTCAAAAGTGACAAAGAAAACTTATAAGGGGGTACTGGAAAATTTTGAATCGAGAATCAGTGTATCATGTGGTAAATGCCTCCCACTAGAGGGATGATACTGTCTTGAAAAATCCAACTTGATGACCATTATAACATATATAATGAAAAATGCTCTACTGCCTCTTAGCTTGAGTGATCGTATTGATGGATTGATCTAAAGGTTCTTGTGGGAGGAAACTATAAAGCGCACCCAATATACCTAGTTGTCTGGGACAAAGTCACAAGTAAGAGGAGGATGGAGGTCTTGCCATCAAAATGACGATAGGATGGACTTCAACCCTTATTCTCAAGAATGTGATGAAAATAAACACTCATATATAGTCAGTTTGGTGTACATTCTTGGAAAATAAATATATTGAACATATAGATGAGAGTTGTTAACACATAAAGATTGGAAAGAGGCACCTTGTAGTGCAAGAAGATGATTAAGGACCACTTTTACATCATGTTGATGAGTAGGAGACCACAACTTTCTGGAAGGACATATGGTGGCATAAGGGTGCTAGCCTAGAATAGGCAACTACGAGAGCAATTTTAGAATATTTAAAGGGTCTCTGGATCACAAGTGTCGTCAGTCAGATGGGAGGTGGGAAGATGATTTCTTGAGAGATTGGTTACACGATGACACTGTTAACAAAATTCTATAGATAGATCCCCATTCACTAAAAACACGAGAGACATTCGTGTGTGGAAGGCCCCTAACAATGGGAGATTCACTATCAAGTCTGCCTATGTTCTGATCCACGAGCACAAAGACATAAAAGTCAAAAGAAATTAGGTAAGCATGTGAAAATGTATGGACCCCATAAAGAAAAATGTTTATGTGATTGTCACATGATGTAATATCAACCAACAACATGTGAGTGATAAGGCACATCACCATCCATAATATGTGTGAGTGCTACAAGGAGGCAGAAGAAACCAGTATACATGTTGTGAGAGATCACAAATATGTTATAAATATATAGATATGGCTATTGAAGGCACAATCACTCGTGAATTCTTCAGCATGGATCTTGGTACCTAGATTAAGAGATATATGGGAGTGATGCCCACCATCGTAATATCTTTATGATAACATGTTGGTACATTATTTAGTATAGGAACAACCATCTCTTTGAGTAATGCATAAATACCACATATCATTACATGCAATATATACTAAACAAGCTACATACTCATTACAATACTAAAAGAGTAAAGAGTCCACTAGGAGCATTGTATGTTGTCCAAATTGAAGAACACCTACAAGTGGATGTGACAAGATGAATATAGAGGTTGCATGGGGAAAAAGAAGGCAACAATAGAAATTGTCGTCATAACAGAGAGTGGAAATTTTCTTGGCATATATGGTAAATGAAGAAAATATGTAATCTCAACTGGTCCAATATGAAGTCACATAATTAAATAAAAACAATATTGTTATATCAAAATTAGTTTTTTCAAGTTTTTTTTTCTAAAGATAGTAATTTTGGGTTGAGGCAATGTAGATCTAATTGAATTAACTTTGGGATAAATCTAGATTGGCGATATTTGACCCAACATTACTCAAAATTAGACATGCCAACTGAACATGAATATGCCCCTAGACTAAAAATGCACTAATATATGTGAACTCCAAACATGTACAAATATAAAAAAATTAACCACTTGTAGTAAGGACTTGGTGTATATATTCAAGCTCAATGTCCCCTAAAAAAGGACACCAAGTTTGGTTTTTGATAAAAGTGCTCTTTCGAAAACACAACATGCATATTGATCATGAGGCATAGTGCATTTGAAGGCTAAAACCACATGTCAGGCTTGTGTTGAATATGTGATTACTTGGGATTTTTACACTACTGGAATGGGCCCATGGGAGGCTCTACTCAGAGGGGTTCTTCCACTCATCTAAAAAGTATTGGCTTGCAAATTTTACATTAGAATTATCAAATATTATTATCAATTTAAATAATGTAACAAGTGCAACATGTAAGAGTTTAGGGGTGGAAAAACAAACCAATCTAGCTTCTGGCATGATGGTTGATAGACATGTGTCTAGAGGGGGGGTGGTTGGAATTTGTGGAAGGTGGTTTTTTTCTATAATAGTCAGACATGCAAGGGCATTTGAAATTTAACTCTTTTAGTTTCTTTCTGTCGGGAGGGTACGGTCTCAATAGATGGTTTTATCACATTGCTTCCATGTTTGTGTGGGACATTTATAAATGGGGAAATCTAATTTAGACCTACCAACCAAATTGATATCTAGTTTAGAGCCTTACCCCGCTCAAGGTGAGAGATCCTCACATGCTCTATCTCTCATTACAAATCCTCTTTTTTTCACTTGAAGTTTAACAATGGACTCTCAACCAAAGTTGACATAAAGTAAGAGTTGTGAATGCAACATTCCAAGATAATAGCCTAGAATAAGTTGAAGTTTTACTTTGGTAGTTTCCCTCACATCCTGGTAGGTTTACATTGAACAACAAGGAATGGGAAAGTAGGGACGATGATGACCTTGGATGCAAATGATGAGGGAGACATGTCCTCACATAATATTGTTTCCACCAAATTGGGTGGAACCATCATGAAGATGAATAATACTCTTTCTAATATAGTCTCTCACCCCTTTCCCTCCTCATGTTGATCTTTTAGTTGACTTAGCCATTTATTGCTTGTTGCACAATAGATTCACTCTATGTTGTTCCTCTCAATAACCAAACTTCTGTCCTGCAAATCTCGTCCTCACGACACCAAATTTTGGTTTCCAACACTAATACCACTACAAGAAACTGGTGTATTAACGTCAAGATTTACGACCACTTTGTTGTTTCGTCGTAATAACTATACCAACCACGACAAACAATTTTTCTTGCTGTTACCGGCATAGTCAATAACGACCAAAATAATCTCCTGACGCTAATTGTACTACCGTTCCGCCGTTAAAACTCTTATCCTCTTTTCATTTAAACCCAATAAACATCATTTCTACAGTACATATTTTACATAAAAATATCATAGATTACATAAATAATATGTGTATTTCACAATAGTTCACAAGATCATTTCTTCCATTTTTAAAACAACTTGTTATTTTTTTTATATTGCCCAGCCCACGATTACATTTCACACCAAATGATAGGGCTTTAGAAAGCGGGCGGACTGGCTCTGGCGATTCTCGTGTTATGTTTTCCTCTGCTGTGATCGGCTTGGCGAGAGAGGGTTCCGGCGGCTGTAGTGCACCTCCCCTTCCCCCCTTGGCCCCTTCCTCGTCCGGTGTAGCAGAGCCGTGGTCTGGTTGTCTTGTGGCTGGCTTCCAGGCGGGATCACGGGTCTGACGGCGTCACTGGATTGGGTTGCCCTGGTTGGCTTCTCCTACGGCGTCTTGGAAATCTAGAGCTGTTCGTGGTTCCCTGGAGCCTGGGTTACCTCTCCGCTTCTTCCAACCGTGGCACCCTAAAGGTTGGGTGCTATTTTCTCCTTTCCTTTGGTCCTGTTGTGTTGGGCAGCTCCTCTGAACCCCCCTTCTTCTCCGTTCTTTTTTCGTTGTTTTTTCTGTTCCTATCTTTTGCTTTTTCTGTTCGACTTGCCTTGATTTGGCGGTGTGCTGCTTTGCCTAAGCCCTGTTAGGTTGAATGATCATGCTCATAAACTGCTTGTAGAATTGTCTTACTAAGGACGAGCACTCGTCTCCATCCTCACTGGTGACGTGAAGTAGTTGGGCTCTTATCATATAGATTTTTATAGTTATTTCCACCCATCCCGCTTATCTAAAATAGTTGTACTCTTATCCTATTCTTAATTCCCATCCTAATCGCAGAATCCCTGGTTAGGCGAAATAGCTGCTGAATTTTTATCAATACACACCAAAATATTTGCTACCAACTGTTTGTTCCATGTAAAAGATACTATTGCATCCTACTGCTGCCACTCAGGAAGGCACCCTCTCATCCCCGACGTGGCCACACTGACAAATTGCAGGATTTCATCTTGTACTTGTGTTTTGTACTCGTCTTTTTCTCATATTCTTGATCAACAACTGAGCATGATTATTTACAAATCAAAGGGCCTTATTCTTCACTCTTCTGATCTCAATCCCAGTGATCAGTCGAAGTTAATACGTGTTTAAGTAGGAGAGGCCACATGATCAGAATCGGTATGCAGCTGCAATGCAAAGAAAGACAGATGATGGCTGCCATACATGCTCAATATATTCATACCACCAGGTTAATTTCTTATTGGATCACCGTGGTGCACTATGGAGAAAGACATCACATATGAACAGTTAAAGGTTAGTGAATTGGTATTTGTATAATTACAACTATGGTTTCTGAACGATGTTTGCAAGGAGCATGAACTGAAGTAACCGAGAGTGGAAGCTAATTTCTATTCTCTTTGAAAGACATTTTAACAATGACGTTTGCTAAGATTAATTATAATTGCTAGGTATGTACTTCAGTAACACTTTATCAAAGATATAACCATAAATTGTTAGTTTCCTGAATTCCTTACATTGCTATAGGTTGATATACTACTGCTCTCAGCCTTCCTACCTTTTCTAAATAGAACAGAATAGTAGATGTACATTTTCCTACATTATTGAAATGCTGGATATTATTGCCAACTAAGGCTTGCCTCCTACATCTGTAACAGAGACAATGCCATCTAAATTTTTCCACTCATCTTTTGATGTTTTAGCTGCTTCCGTAACTGTAGGTGTCGGAAAAAGTTTAAGGGTGTTGCGTGAAGACATGACTTCTTAATATATTTTCTCTTAGGTTTGTAGGTTTGTAGGGTTTTAGCTGCTTCCGTAACTGTAGGTGTCGGAAAATTTTGATTGTACCATTGATCATGCCAACCACGTCCTAACCTTCTTCTCTTAGGTTTGTAGGGTGTTACGTGAAGACATGACTTCTTAATATATTTTCTCTGGCTGCCGAACTATATATATATATATCGGAGGTTAATGGATACCATTAAATCTTTGCATCATGTTGGTTGCCTCTTGTCTCACTTTGGTGTAGTTATGTATATCGGGAGCTAATGCATATTAACAAAGCATAGCATCACGCTACTTACCCCTTGATTATTTATTTTAAATTTTGAGGTTTGGTTCTTAATGTTTATTAATATGATTGTGCTCATTTATTTTAAAAAATGCACCTATTTTGATGTTGGGTAGTTCCAATACTTCTCAAATTATCTCTTCTTTCATATTGTCAGTATCTGATACCCCAGAAAAACCTGATTCAAGTTTGAAATTAATTACTCAACATGTAACGACTACAAAAACTATAGAAATGAATGAAGTTAACACATGAGACATATGTTGTTTTGATGGAATATGTTCCTAATATGTCATTTTTTGTAGGTTTTGTTCTAAATTGTGTGACGATGATCAAAATTATATGATAGGCACACACTCATTATTTGACCGGTCTGTGTAGACTATGTATTGGGGCTATTTCCATTTCCTTTGAACTCTATATTTGTAAAGATCAGCACTACCCTTGGTAATGCTTTGGTAGGCATCTACTACTACACACATTATATGTTTAAACTATCATGCCATCTAGTTTTATTTTCCTTAATTTGTTTATTTTTTTTGATTTCATAATTTCCACATGCTTGTAAAAGTCATGTATTATCTAGTCATTTTTTATTTGTGTCATATGTTGTGAATTCAATCTCAAATTCAACATGTGTTTTTTTTTCTTTCAGATTTTCATTATTCACAACAATATATTTCTCTTTGTTCTATGCTTAAGATGTATGACAAGGTCTTACCCTAAAGAAATGGCGATCTGATACTACAAGATTTTCTAGGTAAATGGTCACGTTACCCTATTTTTATACAACCTATTTGTGGATGAAATGTATCTATGAGTTTAAAATCCCTCCATGCAAAAAAAAATTAAGTTTTTGAATATGAGTTTGTTTAGATGAAATATGCAATCATTATTGATACACTTCATGAGGTTCATTCTTTCACTTGAGTTTGATCAAATGTTGTTCTATGCACGTTGTTCTTCTTGTATTGTCCTCATCTTTATATGTTTTTTCTTCTAAATTTAGGTTTTAAATCATAAACTAACTCATTCTTTTTCTTTATATATTTAGTATTTTGACATTATAATAATCTATGTTGAATACACTTAGCTGCACGTATCAATTGTCTACACTATATAATTGTCTACACTATATAATAATCTATGTTGAATACACTTGCTCACAACAGACTTTACTTGTACACTAGCAGAATGATGATCTGTTACAGCCAGATTTCCTAGGGATATGGGCAACTATTGAGCCTTCTTTTTTAGAGTATACTCGTGGATAAAACGCATCCTTTACTTTGATATCAATATTTCTTTACTATTGAGCCTTCTTTCACTTTATTTTGATATCAATATTTCTTTATGTAGGTTATCCTTTTTTATTGTCCTCATCTTCATATGTTTTGTTCTAAATTCAGGTTATTCAAATTGATGAGTTCGATTTGCACAATATTGATATCTTGGGAGATATGTATATTCCCACTCTGTTATGATGATGATTGGTATTCAGATTATATGTTACACTCTGTTATGGGATTTAGCTATAAATGGTTTTCTTCTTCCACTTATTCTTCACTACGAGTGTCTCATTGTCTTTGGTTCAAAAGGTAAGTACTCTTTTCTTACTCATCAAAATAAACAACTGTGAGTACTCGTTGTATTGGTATAAGCCATTCATATCCATTGCACATGCGGAAAATGTATTCGTTACACATCTGAAGTTATATGTTTGTTGCACATTCAGTGATATGTGCCCCTAATATATCATTTTTTTGCAGGTACATAGCTATATATATGTGATGATGATTTCTATTCATATGATATGTGCACGCTCATTATGGAAAGAGCTATATATTATTTTCTTCTCGATTCATTTTTCGGTTAACACACAATAAATTCTTCGATGCAAGAAAAGAATGTCACATCCATTAAAAGACTGAGTGGAGTCTTGTACTGAAACACTTCTTGGAAACCCCTCCCTATCCCCTAAACTTCTAAACGCATGCCGTTTTGTTTTTCAACACACAATGTATATGTTGTTTTGGTTTTCGAGTGAGCATATGGAAAATATGCCCCGTTGCACATGCGGAAAATGTGTCCGTTGCACATCCGGAGATATGTGTCTGTTACACATGCGGAAAATGTGTCTGTTTGCACATCCGGAGATATGTGTCTGTTGCACATTCGGCTTTATGTGTCTGACGCACATCTGGAGATATGTGCATTCCATGAATTGTGTTTCTAATACTTAAAATCTCTTTTGTAGGTTTCATTTATGGTGATGGTGATTGGTATTCAGATTATATATTACACTCTATTATGGGATTTAGCTATAAATGGTTTTCTTCTTCCACTTATTCTTCACTACGAGTGTCTCATTGTCTTTGGATCAAGATAAACCAAATATGTGCAATCAAAAGGTAAGTACTCTTTTCTTACTCATTAAAATATACAACTGTGAGTACTCATTCTTTTTTCCTATCAAAATTGATATAAATTTAGTATTTTAACATTATAATAATCTATGTTGAATACACTTTTTTTGGTCGGCTATGTTGAATACACTTAGCTGCACATATCAATTGTCTACACTATATAATTTTTTAGTCACATCTTTAATTAGTTGTTCAAAACATAGCTATCTAAATCATAAGATATTGGACCTTATAATTAACTAAGTGCATTGAACAATTCTTTAAAACACGACCAGCGATTAAGAAAGCGGCCAATGCGGCCGCTTCCTACACGAATTGATTTCTGCTCAGCTAATAATTCCTACGGTAGAAGTTTCAAATTGCCTATGTATCTTAAGTAACACTTAAATGTATGCCTCTTCTCTTTCTCCCCTCTCAATCTCCAAGGAACCTTATTTTTCATCTTCTCCATCACCACCAACATATTTCATTAAACCCTCTCATTCTTCTTCCTACCTCTTTTCTTACTTCTCTACATCTCCATCTCCCCTCCTTATCTCTTTCCTGTGCATCTTAAGTAACACTTAAATGTATGCATCTTCTCTTTCTTCCCTCTCAATCTCCAAGGCACCTTATTTTTCATCTTCTCCATCACCACCAACATATTTCCTTACACCCTCTCATTTTTCCTCCTAATGGTACATGTTCACCATTACTTACACCATACTTATCAAGGTGTGCGCCTAGGTGGCCGCCTAAGCGGTAAGACGTCCCAAGGTTGTGCCTAGTCGAGACAACTTTTTCTATAATGCCAAGCTAACTTAGTTTTTTGGGTTTGGTTGTATATTGACGTATTTTAATGTTTAATGTGGCTATCCTAATGTTCAAAATGCCAAGCCGCCTTCACACCTTGACAAGTATGACTTACACAAATAACAAAAACTAATGTCTACATTGTTCCCATTGTCATGTATAAATATACATACTTATATAATAATAAGTAAATTGTTCCCATTGTCGTGTCATGTCCTGCATTGTTGATATTCACATGATATGTGGCATGTACTTGTGGGACTGGACCATATATGGTTGTCTTCTTCTATACATTCTTCACTTCTATGGTCACCTCAATTCTTTGGTGCTAAAAAATATCAAACAAAGTAAGTGCCCTTCATTTATACATATTAAATATGTGAATGTAAGTATTTTTCATCTATTCATAATAGATATATAAAATAGATTTGACAATTCATAGTAAACATACAAATTATATCTTACAATTTATATTGAGTACTCATACATGCAAATAATCTATGTTGAACCACTTGGTTGTACCTATGACTTGTATACGCTATATTAATTAGAAGTCACATCTTTAGATGTCCAGAACAAATCTCACTAAATTAGAAGATGTTGAGCCATATCATTTTGTAAATATGGTGCACTAAATTAGATTTCAAAACATAAATTCATTTCGATCTTTATCATTTGTACATGTATTGTAGACTAAGTCTTATGATAAGTTATCACAAAAAGATACATGCTTTCACATTTTCAGATCAATAGTAGAAATTTAAAATCATAGGATCTATGAAGCATAGACATTTCCCAGAGGTTTTTGTGTCTAAGTCTGATACGTTTCTGACATGGACATGCTTGGACACATAGCGAACATGCCTCTAACATGTCCACTTAATATAAAAGTGTTGTAATCCTTATTTGGTTCTCCCAAGAAAAGTTGGATAGTACATCTCTTTGAATCAGTCCAATGATAGTTTCCAGTTTAAAATCCGTATATGATTAAGAGAGAAAGATTTCTCCCCCCTCTCCCATAACTCGTGGCGGAGGTCGGACGCCCGTTTGGTTTCAAACCCGAGTCTCCTCATTGGGGACCAGCGGAATTTGCCAACCGGACTATTCCCTTGCCCGCATATATATATATATATATATATATATATATATATATATATATATATATATATATATATATATATATTTACATATATATATATATATGTAAGTATATATATATGTACATATACACATGTATATGCATGTGTATATGTATATGTATAAATGTGTATGCCGTGTCCGTGTCCTATATTTTTTAAAATCACTGTGTCCCGTGGTTGTGTCCGTGTCCATGTCCATGCCCATGCTTCTTAGGTCGTGACATATTTTCCACATGCTTGTACATGCTATAACATGTCATGCATTATCTAGGCATTTTTTTTATGTCATAATTGTCAATTCAACCTCAAATGCAACACAAATTCTATTTTTTCATAATTTTCTTCATTCAAAGCAATGTTACTCCTTGTTTGTGCTTAAGATGTATGACAAGGTATTACCCTAAAGGAATGGTGATATGTTACTTCAATAATTTCCTAGGCGAATGGTCATATGTTACCCCTCTTTCTATGTACAATCTATTTGTAGATGAAATGTATCTCTAAGTTTGAAATCCCTTCCAAGCAAAATTTAAATAAATTTTCTGAATATGACGATGTTTAAATGAAATTTGCAATCACTATTGGGACACTTCATGTGGTTCATTCTTTCAGTTGAGCTTGAATCCAATGTTGTTCTATATACATTTGTCTTCTGGTATCATCCTCATCAAACATGGGCATTGAAAAAGTAAGTACTCTCACTTCTATACGTTCTTCACTTCTGAACAAAGCTCATTAAATTAGAAAATGTCCAACTTTATCATTTTATAAATATGTGCATTGAACTAGATTTTGAAACATAAATTTATTTCTGCCTTTATCAATCATACATGTAATATACATTCATAGATTAAGTCTTATGCTAAGTGATCACACAATAGAATTTTAAATATATTATCTACCTGGAGGTTGCTGTGTCTGTGTCTGACACGTTTCTGACTAAGATATGCTTGGACACATGAAGAACATGCCTCTGACATGTCCACTTAATAGAAAAGTGTTGTCATCCTTATTTTCTTATCTCAACAAAAGTAGTAAAAAGTTCATCCTTATGCCTCCTCTTTCCTTGCTTCTCTACATCTCCATCTCCCCTACTCTTCTCTTGTCTGTGCATCTTAAGTAACACTTGAATGCATTCCTCTTCTCTTTCTTCCATCTCAACCTCCAAGACACCTTATTCTTCATCTTCTCCATCATCGCCAACATATTTCTTTACCCACTCTCATTCTTCCTCCAAAAAGTACATGTTCACTATTACTTACATAAACAAAGAAAACTATTGCATCCAAAATTTTGCTTCCCTTGATTTTACCATTCCATATATTCTTACTGCAACAATTTTATAATTAAGGATCTTAATATATTTGTTGAGTTAATTTATACTCTGACTTATGGATATATTAATTGTATATGTCGATTGTTGGTTGGATTCCATGAAGATTCCCTTCATGTATGAATTATTTATATCAGTTTGTGTTTATACATAAAGTTTAATATATGTCCAAATATTTATATATAAATCGACATATTTGTATACTTATAAATCAGTCGTTCCTAGTGTCACGTCCTTCTTGTTGGAAATTGTGTTCCCTCTTGTCTATGGAGAAATCCATCTTGTGTATGTGTTTATGTTTCTTAGATGAGGATCCAAGTGTGTTGCAAACATGATGGACAAATTTTGGAATTTAGTTTTTTTTGCCATTATAGCTATTTACGACGGAAAAAAGACGTCGTTGTTGACCTTTGTAAGCAAGCCTGTTAGTCACCGTAACTAGTATCAGCGACAAGTTTGTGTGGCCGCAAATACTATCAACGTCAGACATTTAATTTTGTCGTTAAAACTGTTAACGACAAACTATATAAGTCGTCGTGATTTGTATTAGCGACAAATTGAAATTTTTCGCCGTTATTTTTATTAACGGCAAGACCAATAACGACAAGACGCGACGACTTTTTTCTCATCGCTAGTAGTTTTAACGACAAACTTATTCACATTTACGACCAACTTTTTCCGTCGTTATTGCTAAGTTTTCCTGTAGTACATTCTAATAGAAAATTGATTGACGACCTACTTTTGAGTCTGAACATACTCTCTCATTAGCTTTTTTATCTCCAAAATAAAGTTGTGTTAACAATTTATACTTCATAGGATAGAATCTTGAAAGACATATGATCAACTCATCTTTGCTTCTAATCTCATAAAACCTTATGAACTATAGACTTTTTTTAAATACCTTGTGAGCCTTAGGTCCTTTGAGTTCTAGTTACCATCATGGTTATTTGTTTGTCACAACTAGAATGAAAGTATAAATGCAAATGTTCAACCTAAATTATTCTTATCGCTCATGATAATTCTAGGTATTTTATGGTCTGAGTCTTCTTGAGGCTCGTTCTTATGACTACTGTGAATTTCTTATTGACTTTAATTTTTACTAGAAAATCTTAACCCATATAATCTACTTCTTGAAGAAATGATAAATCATGGGAATCAAAATATCTTAGATTCATTTGACATATATATAAAGGTATATAAATTAAGCAAAGTTCGCATCAATATGGAAAAAATGGGAATTTGAGGTCCCAAATATTGATATGAAATACTATCCATTCTTGTATAACACATACTTCAATGTTCATACATTGAGTGGTATCCCTTTTTAGTAAAGGAAATAATTTATTGGGAATGATTTACAATTAGATTCCATTGCATGGTATAAGAGGTCAAAAACTCAGTTAGTTATATACTACATGATATGAGGATGGCTTATAAAAGCCAATAGTTTGCATATGAGGTCATATTTGGAATATGATGAAGATGCATTCCAAATTTGTAATACTTAATGTTTTGGATTTTTTAGGCTTAAGATGGCATCATCATGGTATGAAGAGTTTCAATCCTTCATAATTACTTTCTCAATATAAGATAGGCATTGGGTTGTGCAATTCAACATTTCTGCACGATTGATCTTCAACAAACCCACACTATAATTTTATTGTTTAGAGTGTGTTTTGATTACTTATAACATTCAATTTTGTAGATATTTCATGCCCAAATTTATTTCTAATCTTCCATTTTTTTGCAAAGATACCTTATCTTCCCCTTATTTTGTACAAGTATGCCACTTATGCATTGGTTAGAAGATAATGACTAGTTTCCACGCAAGGAACTTGTGAGACGATGGGTTTCATTGTTAAAGTAAGGTGTCCATCAATTTTTAACTCATGGAGAACACAGCAGATGAAGAAGCCATCATCAATCCAACCATTGTTTTCCAAACTGATGGCCCATAGAGATGCAGATCCACCAAGGAGCAAAGTCAGACTAACCATCAATTGTTGACAACCGATGGCTAGTCAAGCCGCCATAGGGTGACTGTAATAGACTAAATTTCATGGTCCTTCTTGCAATTTACCCATTTTCAAGCTTTTATTTGCTTTCAAGTCCTTTTGGACCATTTTCCTAAATTTCCCCATATTTTGTATCCTTTTTGGCCTCAATGTGGAATTTGAGCTTTACTTGAGGATGTAAATCATATTTACCCACATTCATGCTAATGAATGGGGTTTTGCACAAAAATAACAATTAATGTGATACTTGGGGACTAATAATGCAATATGACCATTAATGAGGGATAATTAGTGGATAATGTTAATTTGGAGCTATTATATCTTTTTGGATAAGATATGAGCATAATGTGTATATGAGTTAATGTATAGGAGTAAATAACCCTTTTCTTTCTCTCTCCTCAAATATGATATTAATGCATGAAAATATGGTGTTATGGTGAGATATGACTCTTAATATTGATATGCATCGAATATCTCTAATTTCACTCACTTATGTCATTAAAAGAGTCTCTTCATATTAACTCTCTCATTTTAATGGATCAATATATGCATTAATATCCATATAGTAATTAAGGGCCAAAGTTTGTGACTTTCGAGAAACTAATTGTATAGATTTGTTCTAGACATTAATATGAACCTATTGTAAAAATTTAGTGTCTTTTGGACTTTATTTGACCCCTGAAATTGAATTTATGAGTTTTAATATAGTGTAACTATAGTAGATGAATCGTTATCATTTATTTCATTTAAATTGACGTGTCATGCCGCCCGTTCCACCGTGGGCCACCATCTGACGGCCGAAAGACATTCTCGCATGATCCAACAGCTTGAATGCTTTCTTCTACCTCAGTCAGCCTGTAGGTCTGTGTACAGTGATGACCCCTTGTGTCCTTGACACCGGTCTCTCTCCCTCCTTCACCTCTTGGCCTACTTTTTCTTGTGTTACGTTTGGCTTTCAACGTCGATTCATTTGAGCCTCGACTTACCCCCTCTCGAGCCTTGGGCATGAAATACCCAAACCTGACATTCGCCTCTTCTCCACCATGGATTTACAGTGAGGCCTAGAGCACTCGCCATGCTTATAAAAGGCTAGGCAAAGCTCCCTCAGGCTTCGTGCCTTCTTCCTCCCCGCCCAATTGCACCTCTACCCCTCTCGCGCTCCCCGGCCTAGTCCACCTTCCTCCCCGGTGATGGTGACCTACAGCTCACATCTCCGACCACCTCAACCTAATTAGAGGCACGGTGAGTACCCTCGGCCCCTGCTCCTCACTTCCCTACTCTAGGTTTGGACTGTGAAGACCCCAAGCGATGGGTCGTGGAGCTCGCCGGAAGCTCACTGTCGGCGCCTGTCATTTCCACATTTCTAAGCTCCTCCTCCCTCGCAAGCACTAGCAGCAACCTCGCCTTGACTCAGTGATCCTGCTCGTGACCTTAGATGAGGTTCTTTGTTACGTTTTCGTGATGGTTCAATCGAACTTGTTCTCCCCTATTTCCCAACTATCTCCATGGTCTCTGGTTTTCTTTAGCACCCAACTTTACCTCTTTTGGTTCCATCTTCATTGTCGGAGAATGGCGGATCTACTTGGTTTGTCCTCTAGGGTTGAGGGGCACCGGAGCTCGGAGTTGGGCTCCTACCTTGACCCCAGTGTACCTGCTTCCTCGCCATTGCTGCGAGCGGTAGAAGCAGGGTCAGGATAAGACCAGGGTACCCTTGCCCTGTAGATAGGTCAATTAATTTGGCATGGGCAATAATGGCATTTCATCTTTTCTTTTGTTTTCTGTCGCGGCTAATTCATATGTGCAATTGACCGGGTTGCCCTTGTGTTTTTGATCGAGCAATTTATGTAGCTAGGACATTATGGTAATTTGGCTCTTCTTCTCTCTACCCCTGACTGAGTCCACGCGAGCGTGGACCGGGTGACTGAGCCGAATTTGATTGACCCAAGTCAGCATGGGCCCGGCCGCATGGCCCTCTCTCTCGCTTGCTTTTATCCTATGTGGCATTTTCTTGCTTTCTGATTGGCTCGATTTATTTAATTCATACTAAATCGATACTTTGTCAGAAAAATATAAATAAATAAGCAAAGGAAAGGATTTTTCATGTAGAATCTAATTTTATGGTTTTGAGTCCTAATTATGATTCTTTTGTTGAAGTTTACTTTAAGTGCCATTTTGAGTATGTTAAATGTTCTAAAATTAGTAATTAATTCATTTTAACTCCAAATAGGGAAATTAAGTATGTTTTCTTAATCAGTGAAACCTAAGTGAGTTTTTGGTCCTAGTTTTGAGTCCAAAACCAGTGGTTTTCGAATAAGGTCTAAAATGGGTATTTTCTTTATACTTATGCTTTAATGCATACTAATTCATGTGAAATAATGATACTAGGGAAATGGATTTGGATAAAAATCAAAGTGGTGAAAGTTTATGAATCTTCAATAAGGCATGTGTACCCTATTCATGTATGTGAGCCCTATTCTAATTATGAATGAATGTATGTGCATTCTAACACCTAAGTTGGGCATCATTTTAATCCAACCCTATTTCCCAATGAGGCATGAGCCTATGTACTTGCTACACCATGTTGCTTATTGTGAATTGAGCTTATACACTTATTATACCATAACTTGCTTATTGTGAGTACTTTAATGTTTATTGGGTCTTGGACCCCACCTGCAATGTTGCAAATCTCTTATATCTGCCATTTGATTATTTAAGCATGGTGATGATGTAAATGACTAATTAACTAATGTAGTGTACATGAGTACAAACCACCCAGAGAGGGAATGTGTAAACTCGCCCTAGGGGAAAGTGACCACTCTCCCCATGAGGAATGTGACCACTCTCCTCATTATATATATATATATATATATATATATATATATATTGTAGGTGTTTGGGAATGTGACCACTCTCCCTCACCTATTGGTTGAGGTTAGGTAGGTGCATCAGCCCTATGTTAGTTTAATGTAGCCAATGAATCATGCTTGCACTTTACTTATTATTTGTTTGGCAAAATTCTTAAATATTTACTTGCCTCATACTTTTGACCCTCTTAGCATAGTGAATCTTTATCATGCAATGCTTTAGGTTATAATTGTCCTTATTCTATTAATTGACACATACTTTTTATCTCCTTTTACTGGGTGACCCCAACCATCCAGGTTTAGGATCAGAGTGCGCAGTTGAAGCTAGGTGAACCTGCTTAAGGATAGGGATAAGGAGTTCAACCTTGTATCGTGGACATAGCTATATATATTAAGTTGTTTTTCTTTGGAGACAATATTGATATGGTTTTAGTTTTCCTCTACCTAGATCCTATGTTTTGTATAAAGTTGTACTCCCTTTTGAGAAATTTTGTAATGTACTCTTTATACATTTGAATATAGTCAAAGTTTAAAATTACACTGCTTCACATTGGTGTTTTTGTTTACCATACCTTTAGTAGAGAGTTGGGTTATTATTCCAGCTCTTTACAACATGGTATCAGAGCATCAAGGTAGTTGGAGTCTTGACTAATTCAATTTGTCTCCTAGATAGGAACTCTTACCTTATATAGTTTCCCTTTAGTAAGATTTTCACCTTAGAGTTGACCAATGATGAAAGATTGATTTAGGATATAATAACTTCATATTAGAAATATAATTTGATCAACTTTTTGGTGATTGGTCTATTAGGTTGCTACTAGGGCATAAGTTGAAAGCAAAGGTGTCTAGAATGGGTCAAGGTCTGGGGGCTGGCAATATTTCCCCCCGCACCACTAGCTTGGCTTACGAGGACTCCCAGATCCATATGACACCGGCTTGGCATGAGCTGATATTGATTTCCCAAAATAGCATACCTTTAGGCATATTACCTCATTGTTGAGTATCCTTATGAACGTAGCATATGATGCCTTGGTTACCCAAATAGAATTACCTTATGTTTCCATGAGTTCCTTATAGGATCCATAGATTTCCATGTTTGGGAGTAGCTTATCCTATACGAGATTTTGAAGTTGTTAATGGTGTTTAGTAAAACAACTAAGTGTTGGATCTCATACATAGTTACCTCAACCCTTTTGAACAGTGGGCTTTAGTATTAGTTCTTTTTATACCTTTCTAGGTTTTAGAGTTGTTGATTTCGAGGACAAAATCCTCTTTAAGGCGGTGGAGTCCCTTAACACATTCGAAATCAAGTTACTATGTTTTGGAAACCCTAACTCCTTAGATAAGAGATCAGTAAGCTTATATGTTTAGTGTTGAACAAATGTATTATAACTATAAATCATCTTGTTTGGTTATACACAAATGAATATATATATATATATAGAGTCAGGCTAGAATACACTTGAGTGTACGGATCGCATGAATACACTCAAGTGTGTTTGCATATCAAGACTATTTTTTGCAAAATGTAAACCATTGATCTTCACCGTCATACTATAACTAAGCTACATACAAATTTTGAACCCATTTGGATGAGTGTAACTCACTCATCCAATGGCAACAAAATCAACGCGCGAAACTAATTTGAAATGCATAATTTTTGCGGTCTTCATAACATGAGCTATACATATCCAAATGTGCTCAAATTTTGCGTATGAGTTGTTCATGAGATGTTTAAGAAGATCAACGGATTAGATTTTCAAAAAAAATATTGCATCATGGAAAACTACTTGAGTGTATTCTGCTCCGGATACACTCGAGTGTATTCTAGCCTGACTCTATATATATATTTATATATATATATATATATATATAATTCATCTAAAGAGAATAGTTCATATACTTGAAACTTAACATACTCTTAATGCACATAATAGTGAGTTACTCATCACTAATTGTGAATACACTTAATGTTGACCTTGCCATCCTAATAGTATGGTTAGTAAGATTATGTAACTAGTGCATGTTAAGGATACATAACATGTAATGGTCATGTTGACCCAAACCCTAATGTGTAATCATCTAGCCTTGACAATAAATACATACATAGCTTTGATGCCTTCATGATACATTAGTGACTTAGGTGTCATCATCACATAATATACCTTGATACATATGGATGGATTATAGTCACCTAATCATAATTTAGATTAAGTTATCAATATATGTAAGGCATATCACCATGTTCCCTAATGTACACCTCCTTAATCACCTTATCATGATTTAGTATGTGAATCAATTCATTAATGTTTAATGTGTTTCATATTGTCCACTAAAATGCATATAATGACACAAATATGATTATGAGTAATTGGATTCACATGAATATACATAAATGCCTAATGTGATGTTAAATATGTATAATTCATATCACAAAGTGTCATAAGAGAAAATGGTTAATGATGTCATTAACATAAGTATGAAAGATAATGTGACAATGTGTGATATAGAGATAAATAATTTATGTGACATTATTTGGAATTATTATAGGGTTAATAACTTGTTGGAAAATAGTATCCTTTTCTTACATAATAATCTGTGATAATCCTATATGATGTTACTATGAGGATAATGGAGAATAGATTTAAGTTGTTAAGGTTGTAACCTAATGCATTAATAATGTTGAGATTTCTTTGTGAACCCTAATTGTGCTTAAACCCCTTAATGGGATAAATAAGGGTAAAAAATATGTGCATAATGTGGAGATAAAATCCTTGTTAAAACAATGTGAGAATAATATGGCACAAGTAATGGAATAATAAAGATGATGCTTTTTCATGATGGAGATTATGCTTATAAGCCAAAGTGTTAATTATGTTATGTTTGATAAAAGGTAACATATATGGTGGAAACCTTAGTGAGAGTTGGCTTATGTATAGACTTTGTGAAGTACCATAGATTTGAAGTAACTCCCAGTTACCTAATGTTGGGATGTTACACACTCGCCCTCTCTTCCCTCTTGTTGTGATTTCGGGGACAAAATCCTCTTTAAGGGGTGGAGTGTTGTAACAAACTAAATTTTAGGTCCCTTCTTGCAATTTACCCATTTTCAAGCTTTTATTTGCTTTCAAATCCTTTTGGACCATTTTCCTAAATTTCCCCATATTTTGTATCCTTTTTGGCCTCAATGTGGAATTTGAGCTTTACTTGAGGATGTAAATCATATTTACCCACATTCATGCTAATGAATGGGTTTTGCACAAAAATAACAATTAATGTGATACTTGGGGACTAATAATGCAATATGACCATTAATGAGAGATAATTAGTGGATAATGTTAATTTGGAGCTATTGTATCTTTTTGGATAAGATATGAGCATAATGTGTATTTAAGTTAATGTATTGGAGTAATTCACCCTTTTCTTTCTCTCTCCTCAAATATGATATTAATGCATGAAAAGATAGTATTATGGTGAGATATGACTCTTAATATTGATATTTATCTAATATCTCGAATTTCACTCACTTATGTCATTAAAAGAGTCTCTTCATATTAACTCTCTCATTTTAATGGATTAATATATGCATTAATAACCATATAGTAATTAAGGGCCAAAATTTGTGATTTATGAGAAGCTAATTGTATAGATTTGTTCTAGACATTAATGTGAAACTATGGTTAAAATTTGGTGTCTTTTGGACATTATTTGACCCCTCAAATTGAATTTATGTGTTTTAATATAGTGTAACTATAGTAGATAAATCGTTATCATTTATTTCATTTGAATCGATGTGTCACGCCGACCGTTCCATCGTGGGCCACCATCTGACGGCTGAAAGACATTCTCACATGATCCAATGGCTCAAACGCTTTCTTCTACCTCAGTCATCCCGCGGGTCTGTGTACAGTGATGACCCCTTGTGTCCTCGATGCCGATCTCTCTCCCTCCTTCACCTATTAGCCTACTTTTTCTTGTGTTGCATTCGGATTTCAACGCCGATTCATTTGAGCCTCGACTTACCCCCTCTCGAGCCATGTGCACGAAACACCCAAACCTGACATTTGCCTCTTCTCCAGCATGGAGTTACAGTGAGGCCTAGAGCAATCGCCATGCCTATAAAAGGCTAGGCAAAGCTCCCTCAGGCTTCGTTCCTTCTTCCTCCCCACCCAATTGCACCTCTACTCCTCTCACACTCCCCAGCCTAGTCCACCTTCCTCCCCGGTGATGGTGACTTGCAGCTCACATCTCTGACCACCTCAGCCTAATTGGAGGCACGGTGAGTACCCACGGCCCCTGCTCCTCACTTCCCTACTCTGGGTTTGTCCCGCGAAGCCCCCAAGCGATGGGTCGTGGAGCTCGCTGGAAGCTCACTGTCGACGCCAGTCATTTCTACATTTCTGAGCTCCTCCTCCCTCGCAAGCACTAGCAGCAACCTTACCTTGACTCAGTGATCCTGCTCGTGACCTTAGATGAGGTTCTTTGTTACGTTTTTGTGATGGTTCAATCGGACTCGTTCTCCCTTGTTTCCCGACTATCTCCATGGCCTCTAGTCTTCTCTCGTGCCCAACTTTACCTCTTTTGGTTCCATCTTTGTCACCGGAGAATGACGGATCTACTTGGTTTGTCCTCTGGGGCTGAGGGGTATCGGAGCTCGGAGTTGGGCTCCTGCCTTGACCCCAGTGTACCTGCCTCCTCGCCATTACTGTGAGTGGTAGAAGCAGGGTCAGGATAAGACCAGGGTACCCTTGCCCTGTAGATAGGTCAATTAATTTGGCATGGGCAATAATGGAATTTCATCTTTTCTTTTGTTTTCTGTCACGGCTAATTCATATGTGCAACTGACCGGGTTGCCCTTGTATTTTTGATCGAGCAATTTATGTAGCTAGGGCATTATGGTAATTTGGCTCTTCTTCTCTTTACCCCTGACTGAGTCCACGCGAGCGTGGACTGGGTGACTGGGCCGAATTTGATTGACCCAAGTCAACATGGGCCCGGCCGCATGGCCCTCTCTCTCGCTTGCTTTTAGCCTATGTGGCATTTTCTTACTTTCTGATTGGCTCGATTTATTTAATTCATACTAAATCGATACTTTGTCAGAAAAATATAAATAAATAAGAAAAGGAAAGGATTTTTCATGTAGAATCTAATTTTATGGTTTTTGAGTCCTAATTATGATTCTTTTGTTGAAGTTTACTTTAAGTGCCATTTTGAGTATGTTAAATGTTCTAAAATTAGTAATTAATTCATTTTAACTCCAAATTGGGAAATTAAGTATGTTTTCTTAATCAGTGAAACCTAATTGAGTTTTTTGTCCTAGTTTTGAGTCCAAAACCAGTGGTTTTCAAATAAGGTCTAAAATGGGTATTTTCTTTATACTTATGCTTTAATGCATACTAATTCATGTGAAATAATGATACTAGGGAAATGGATTTGGATAAAAATCAAAGTGGTGAAAGTTTATGAATCTTCAATAAGGCATGTGTACCCTATTCATGTATGTGAGCCCTATTCTAATTATGAATGAATGTATGCGCATTCTAACACCTAAGTTGGGCATCATTTTAATCCAACCCTATTTCCCAATGAGGCATGAGCCTATGTACTTGCTACACCATGTTGCTTATTGTGAATTGAGCTTATACACTTATTATACCATAACTTGCTTATTGTGAGTACTTTAATGATTATTGGGTCTTGGACCCCACCTGCAATGTTGCAAATCTCTTATATCTTCCATTTGATTATTTAAGCATGGTGATGATGTAAATGACTAATTAACTAATGTAGTGTACATGAGTACAAACAACCCATAGAGGGCATGTGTAAATTCACCCTAGGGGAAAGTGACCACTCTCCCCATGAGGAATGTGACCACTCTCCCCATTTTATATATATATTGTAGGCATTTGGAAATGTGACCACTCTCCCTCAACTATTGGTTGAGGTTAGGTAGGTGCCTCATCCCTATGTTAGCTTAATGTAGTCAATGGAATCATGCTTGCACTTTACTTATTATTTGTTTGGCAGAATTCTTAATTATTTACTTGACTCATACTTTTGACCCTCTTATCATAGTGAATCTTTATCATGCAATGCTTCAGTTTATAATAGTCCTTATTCTCTTAATTGACACATATTTTTTATCTCCTTTTGTTGGGAGACCCCCAACCACCCAGGTTTAGGATCAGAGTGCGTTGTTGAAGCTTGGTGAACTTGCTTAAGGATAGGGAGAAGAAGTTCAACCTTGTATCATGGACATAGCTATATATATTAAGTTGTTTTTCTTTGGAGACAATATTGATTTGGTTTTAGTCTTCCTCTACCTAGATCCTATGTTTTGTATAAAGTTGTACTCCCTTTTGAGAAATTTTGTAATCTACTCTTTATACATTTGAATATAGTCAAAGTTTAAAATTTCGCTGCTTCACATTGGTGTTTTTATTTACCATACTTTTAGTAGAGAGTTGGGTTATTATTCCAGCTCTTTACCGTGACGATCAGCTATCAAGAAATGATGGCTATCCTGGACAACGTGCCATTCAACACAATGATTGGATTGTTTAGACTTATGGTCCACAAAAGTTAGCACTTCAAGGTATTCTCCATTGGTTCTCAAGATTCGATGGCATTACAAGATTCTCTAAGAACTGATGGTCCTACTAAAGTCATAATCCCACCAACTAGTGAGCGAACCGATGGCTCAGCTGCACACTCAAGATCTAATGGTTGTACAAAACAATCATTTGAGGTAGTTAAGAGTGTTCCCTAGGCACGTGCCCAGACTTGCGGCACAAGTAAAGACCAAGGACCAAATCTATAAATAGTACCCATGGGGTGCCGAGAAAGAGGTTTCCACCCATGCAGAAGTGCTACTCGACCCTTCTCACGCCATCGACCAACACATCACCATCGGTTTGTGAGTGCTAAAGGACGAGAGTCTGAAGGCTTTCTCAGCCGCCCATCGCTGATCAACTCCAACTTCTTCATCAATAGAAGGGGATCTAGGAGCATGTCTAGGGTCACTATTTGTGTATCCTCTTCCCCCTAAATATATGTCTCTCTTCCTTCTACTTTTCCTTTTATTTTGTCATCCATCACCATGTCATACAATACTTGTAAGTCTGTAATGATGCTCACCACCATGAGTGGCTAAACATATAGCTTAGGTTGGGAGTAGCCACTAAGGCTCTCCCAATATGTAAATGCTTACATCTATCAAATATATGCTCTTTGCAAACTTTATCTCCTTACTATTGGTCTTAATGCTTCACTTGTATGCTTAGCTACCATCTTGTTTTGTTTGATTGTTAGTACCATAGAAGAGCAGTACTAACCATATCTAACTGTTATGGAGTTGCATGATTTCATGAGAATGTTGATCATATGATTTTATTGTGATTGTTTGTTTGTCATATCAAGAGAGAGAGAACCTTATGATCTAGATCTATCCTAAGCCCAAGAGAGGAGGGAATAGACATCTATGATGATTGTTTTTAAACTTGTTAAGGGCATACATTGGTTGTGAGTATTTCATGTTGGTGAGAGACCTTAGATGGTGAAATCCAATCCAAGTTCCTCATCCATACTATATATCTTGCTCTTTGGTTTTACTTGTTCTTTTGGTTTTCTTCTTATTTTGTTTCTCTTAATTTAATTTACTTATTTGTTGAAGTATCATCGTTCCCTAAGGAACACAAAATCTTATCTCACCCCTTTGGTTGGTGTAACTAATCTAAGGTCCTACATTCTTAAGACATACCACCCTTGTCTCAGTGGATCAACCTCAATTTACTACATCAATCCATGTATCATAGTTGTGGGGTCCTGAGTGTTGGGTTATAAATTTAATAGTTTGGCTACTCTAGATCATCTCCTTTATGGATGTGTGATTTAGGCCAATAAATTGCATTTTAAATATATTACTATAACGGTAATAGTATTCTCCTCTTTGAATGTAAATATATAGTTATCCAAAATGAACATTTAGGGTTTCCTTAACCTAAAAAGGATATCATCACATATTTGGATAATAAATGCATTTGATATCTATTCTTTCATGTTGTCAAAAATCACCAAATTGTTTTGAAATTCATGCTGAATTTTGTTTCATTTAAGTATACTTGATGATCCTCTACTTTTGTTTATACATGGGAATAATCACTACAAACGCATTAGGAATAAAATCAAATGGGATCATATCTATCTTGTTGAAAGTGATATTAGGAAAAGCTACTTCTCTTTGTAAAAATGTGATCACCTGATATAAACAATGGTAGAATATCAACGAAACCACATGGTCGTGATTCTTTAGATCTAGGATTGTGGTTATTCTTTCACAAGTATTTGTATGTGATACCCATGATCATAGTTGAGACAAACATTTGTTGCTAACTAAATTTATCTTACTAGGTGGTCAAATATTGGACCTATCCCCCTTTTTCCTCCTCTTGCTTCACTTCCTATAATATTTGACTGGTCATGCATAAAGTGAAGTGTTTGAGGAATTATTCAAGGTGGAAATTATATGGATACGCAAAATATCGGAATATAAAAGAATATATTTCAGCATCAATCTAGGATCCATCTGTAGAAGGTGAGTGGGAATACTCTTCTACTTGAACTTAAGATTTAACTCAAATTAAAAGGGGAAGTGAATGCCTTTGTATAAGTCAACATTTGTAATAACAGTTGATAGAGTGACTCCCAAACTTGAATTTGAGAATCTTTGGAGTTGTTTAATGTATGCATATGTCTTATATTAGATGTAAGAAAGTTGGCAAACAATGTGGGCATTGATTTTGCTTTATATATTCACTAGCATACCCACGTTTTTTTATCATATAGTATAGTTGTAAACTATCATGTGAGTGGTTGATATATCAACAAGAATTAAATTAAAGTTGAAGAGACAATCTTGACCTATGTTTAAAAATGAGTTATTCCTATATTAAATATTAACAAAGCCATGTTGAGACGTAGTATATATTTCATTTTACTACCCTACATTGATCTATTTACAATGATTATATCATGATAAATAACAATGTTAGATTTTAAAATTCAAAGTATGTGCTTAAAGTTGGTGTATTAATTTTGTAGAAAATACTATGTTATGTTATTGCCAATGGTTGGTATGTCTATGTACTAGATTTATATAGTTGAAGAGAAACTTTAAGATGTTACATTAAAACCTAGGAAGTTACAAGGTTGTATTGGGGGTTCCTTCTATACATAAGATCCCTTACTTAATCATTTTTCAAATGACTAAATAATTAAATAGAACAATGTAATTATATTCATGTTTTATTTCTGGGAACATATATGAAAATGGTTTTTTTCAGGCCTAGTATGTTGCTTATAGGATAATTATCATAATGTCCATGCATGTGTGATACTATCTAAGTATTTATGACTTGGTTGGTTATTATACTATTTATGCTACATACACAATTGAGGGTATTACATTATCATATCAATATCATAGATGCCATGTAGTAAATTCTCATCCTTATATGTTTGGTTTAAATATAAGATTTATATGAAGCATCAAGAGAATTTTATTTGTTAGGAATGAGTAAAGGCCAATAGAAATATGAATATAAAGATAGTATTTAGTCCATTTATAGAACCTAGGTTGTACATTAAGGTTAGGATACTAGGCTCCTTGTATTATATGTCTCAACTAAAGGGAAACCTTTAGCACGACCTCTCCTTTTCCTAAAGGTTTCTAGTACTTTCAAGATCTATGAGAGATTGTGCAGGTAAAGTTATGTGCATCAAATTTATCTATGATGATTTTCAACCCTTGTATGTATCACATACGACATGTTCACTAGTAAGGGTTGAGATAATCGTGCTAAAGTGAGTTACACTTAGATGGTTATATGTTTATTACAAATGAGAAGAATCCAAAATAAATAATTGATACTAAAAGCCTAATGTAGATATTCACCTAAACCAAATGTAGTTAGAGATGAATACATATCAGAATCCATGTCAGTGTAGACACCCCATTAGGGAGAAACAATGATGAAGATGGTATCTGATTTAGAGAAAAGGGATTTGGAAGATACATCCTTAGAGACAACAAGAATAGAAACTGATTTCCAATGTGCACCTATATATTCATGCCCTAGGTTACATGAACCATTAGACTTGTTTAGTGAGGAGCCCTAAACCTATGTACCCTTATACAATAGAAGACAAAACAAGTAAAAGTTCAAAGTCAAATGGATTGTGATGATTAGAGATTATCTAAGTCATTAGTAAGCTGTAAGGTGAGTAACCTCATGGTTATATTAAATGAATTTTGAAGACGAAGTTCAAATAAGGTGGGTAGAATTTTAACATACTAGTAAAGTTTGATGTAAATGATTTAATATGTGTAATGGTTCATGAAACCTACATGTGACACCATGGATGTGTATATTTTGGGTTGCTACACACCCAATATGATCATGTTAGATATTAAGAGCTTAAGAAGGGTGAAGATGGAATTATACCTTAATTGAATGCACACTATTTCTTGATATGATATCCATGAGATATGTATCGGGTTGAAAAAATCTTAAAAATGAAGATCCATGGATTTAATATGTTTACTAGCTCAATATGATTGAGTGGAACAAGTTTGTTCAAAATCAAGATTCACTTTTTAAAACTTTTCATTTATGGGAGTGAATTGTGCAATTGAGTAATAAAAGGATAAACCAATGAATTTCTAAAAAGTAAGCAAAGATAGTTTTTTAAGATTTTGCATTAATGTTTGTCCAATTTGGTGTGGATATGAAAGTTTATTTCATATAGGGGCATGAATATTTAATATTTTCTCAGGAATAACCTATCTACTTAGTATAGAAAAATAAAAATGTTAATTTTATCCAAATTTGAAAATTCATATTTATTTAAAAATGCAGTCGTGATTTATAAAAAATTTTGAATGTGAGTAAATGGAGTGATGTGTGATAGGAAAACTTGTCAATATGTTTTGAATTTATTTGCCATCTAACTATGTTGAAAATAATGGCCAATCAATGTTGAATGTATATATTTTCCTAGATTTGAAAATTTAGTTATTAACTAGAAATAAACATTATCATAACTTATTTAGGGAAATATAATATAAGAGTTGATGTATTGTAGAGTCAATTTTATATGTTTTGGAGATTCATGAATGGGTCTACTAAATTATGGGAGGAGGTTATTTGATTCTGACAAATATCTGAACATTAGAGAAATCCTCTAGTTCCAAGGCTATGTGCACAAGCAACTATTGCAATGAAATTGGTCATTATTCTACTTATTTTCCTTTTAGGATAGCATCCAAGAATAATAGGACTTGGGTTGCTAAGATAACCCCCATGGACCCAATAATATGATTGGGGACCATTTCTGTAATGCCCCTCCAAGCACATATATAAGTCAGCGGAAGCAAACCCGATGTTGTCCATAACATGGGTAGCTCAGCTCGGAGGAACGTCACAAAATATGATAATCATTGCAATAAGATAGATGAAACACCATGCATTCAACTCAAAATATAGATTCATACACTGTTCATGAAAGGAAAACACATAACTGTCTCATTCGATATCAAAACCTATTACATGTGGGCTAAGCAAAACTAAAGCATAAACTGTCTCATCTTGATCTCAAGTCTAACACATGTAAGCTAAGAAAATCTAAAGCATGGAAAGATAAACTAGACTAGAGGATCTACTGACTGGTAGATGGCACCCCACCAAGATAAATTCTTCCTCGAACAGCTACCCTTGAAGCTCACGTCAAAACCCTCTTGCTCCTTGATCTAGGGACATCTCGTCCCACTGCCATGCGAAAGAAAACATCAACATCAGTAAGTGGCATTATGCTTGTTATAAAGACTAAAAATAAACATATACTTGAACTGAAATAAACTTGACATAATTTGACATTATGAATTCTCATTACGCAGTAACCTTCATTACATTAATGAATTAAGAACATTAATATATGCATTCTCTCCTCACTGCCCACATGGGGCACATCATGCTCGGAAAGCCCATCATTTCGAGGAAGCCCATAACGACCATAAAGGTCCATCATTTCGAGAAACATATAATAAGTTACTTAATTCTCTTAACTTGGCCTTAACATCATTGTTCTTATCTTGCCATCAATGTAAATTGTCCTCATCTAATAATTACACCAAAGTGCTCATCAGGCCAGTTAAGGCTCATCTTAGTTGCACCAAAGTGCTCATCAATGTCATAAAGACAAAATAACATAAAGAGGAACAATTTACAACTTAAGTGCATTATCTTAATCATCATGCGATTTCTCCCTCTTAATCTTGACATTAACATTACATGATTCTTTATTCGATTTATTAATCATTATATAAGCATAGCATTAAACTAATTAACATCAGTGATAAGCATATGACTTTATGGACATAACAACAAGCATATAATCAAAGGAATAATCATTATCTTGATTTCATTCATTAACATGAAATTCTAAAGCATAATCTTAAATCATACATAGCAAGCAATTCATCCAAAGTATATATTCATAATGACATGACCCGCTTACCTTATTGGAGCAAAACCTAATTTTAGTCTCCCTAATCCTGAGTCCAGTCCTAGGTTCCTAAAATTAATCATGGTTTGCATCATTATTAATTTAATTACACCCTAAACCCTAATTGTCTCAAACCTGACACTTCGTGAAAACCAAACCAAAACATGTCTCAAAACACTGACCATTAGATAGATCTCAAAAAACTGAGCAAAATACATATATAACTTGACCCCATCCGATCTACCAATTAAAAGTTATGAATTTGCATGCATCGGCCAATCAGAAATCTAGGAAATATATGTGTGAAATGAAAACAAAATCGATTTAAATGAAACTAAGATGACCGAGAAATCCATAGCAAGTATTACATTCG
Source organism: Alisma plantago-aquatica (assembly GCA_963693085.1). Classification (NCBI taxonomy): domain Eukaryota; kingdom Viridiplantae; phylum Streptophyta; class Magnoliopsida; order Alismatales; family Alismataceae; genus Alisma; species Alisma plantago-aquatica. The sequence goes on along the minus strand of OY856410.1, from coordinate 184,848,429 downwards.
ATTAAACATATGTGGGTAAAGTTGTAAAACTAGTGTCTAAATCAAAGGCGCTACCAATTGATTAAATAAAAGCAAAAATCCCAAAATGCCCTAAATATGTGTGACATAGCGAACGAGACCCATAGGGAAGAAAAGGAAAAGTTGCACATTGCTTCTTCGATCCTTGGTCATGGCATGACTGGGCTTCCCTGAAGCAGCAGGTTGCCTGCCTAAATCACGATTAGAGCCAACACTTACCAAAACGATCATCCCCCGAGAAATTTGAGGCTTCACCGAACTTGGCAAGCTAAGGACCATGACCTGCGGTGCCCGGAGCACCCTGGTTCTAGCCGCAGAGTGTGAAAACAAAGCAGCAATGTCGGGTTTAAAACCACTGAGGAAACAAGGCGTTATAGTGCCAACCAAAACTGAGAAAGCGTCTACGGGAGGAAGGCGAAGCCAAATCCACTGCTTATGTGGCCAATGAACCACCGAATGGCCCAGGCGATGAATGCCAGAGAGAAGCAACTGTGTCCCTACAGGGTCCGCCGAATCGAGGGAGAATAGTGCAAACTGGAAAAGGGAAAACAAAGCTGGAGTGATGGAGGTTCTTACCGTGCAATCAATTGCGGAGAAGGAAGCAAGGGTCGATGTGGCAAGGTACAGGTTGCGGGAGACTAATAACTGAATAGGTGGCAGCATCTTAGAGGGAAGGAGGTGAAATTGAGCGGAGAGGGGGGTCTTTCTAGGGCTGGCGATCATTTAGAACCCATAATATATAGGTTTGGGCATTGAGAAGACCTCCTGTAAAACTAGGGCGGCGAGGGGAGTCTGAGCCTGTTGGGTGTTTCTTCATTAGGGCACAAAGTCCCTATGAACCTAGGCTTGTTTGGTTTGGCTCGATGTTGTGATCTCAACGGTGAAGAAATTTCTGGAAACGGGGCTCTGTGGCAGTCGGTCCGGGTCAGAGAAAGAGGCGCCAGTGGCTGCTTGTGCTCAGTCTCCTACTCAAGGTAGGAGATGAGTCTGGTGGTGTATGATGGGCATCCAACGGCCCAGATCATATCCGAAATTAAGTGAGAGCGTGTGATACTTAAATAATGCGGGTCCTTAGGTTAAATCATCAAATATTTGATCAATGTACTACAAAAACCATATGTTAACTTCCCAAATTTATTTGAAGGGTCAAATGAAGCCCTATGGACTCCAAATTTGAACCATAAGGTAATTAGGACCTCTAGAATCTCCCTATCCACTTATATTTAAGTTTTCATTAACTTTTATTCATTAACCCCATATAGGTTGCTATTAAATGCACATATTATTAAAAGGTGAAATTGATAGAACTATCGTTTACTAAATGAGATATTTAAGCCAAAGCTAGGTTTATGAGATTATTTCATCATATATTAGACTAAGAGGTCCCATTGAATTCCATTTTATTAGCTAAAAGCTTAAACTTGCAAGCTAGGGTTTCACATTAAGGTACATTAATAGATCTAGGATTTTGAGGATGTTACAATTCTACCCACCTTAAATAAATTTCTTCCTCGAAATTTTATCATGCTACCCACCTTAGGGTTTCACTTATTCTGTCTACACTAGTCATCTTAAAGTCTTATTCTCATGGTAGAACACTATCATGACCTCCATGTGGGTATATTACTCATAATTCTATTTAATATCATCATTGACATCTCTGAACTCTTCTCTAGGGTTTCAAATTTTACCATGGATCTTACTTTCTTATCTATGTCAAATATCTACTCCCCCTACTCATGATTGTTCTTACTATGTGTCTTGACCAGTTTTAGGTGACTATATGTCTTAAACTTTTAATGCAAACTCTTCTTTTATTAGTCATCTTTGGATACATGTCAGTCGGTCATATATTCAAAGATGACTTATCTTATCACAGTCATCTTAGTACCTCCCCCATGCACATGTCCCATACCACATGCAATTGGAAGGACAACATAAGCATGATTATGCATATAACATTCTCTCTACAAAAACCCATGAGCCTGTGTCCCATACCACAGACACGCGAGAAAAAGAGAGAGTATGCTATATACAGTTCAAGAGTTAACATAAAAATCCAAAACATCTAGGCACATAACCCTAATCATTATCTTAACTTATGTCTTCTGACTAGATCTCTACTTTGGTTCCTAATATCCTTCACCTACTTCTTCTATATCTAGGGTTAGAACATATGAATATTTATCTTAGTGGCCATCTACTCATTGCTCTGATATCGTATTGTAACGCCCCTCCAAGCACATATATAAGTCAGCAGAAGCAAACCCGATGTTGTCCATAACATGGGTAGCTCAACTCAGAGGAACGTCACAAAATATGATAATCATTGCAATAAGATAGATGAAACACCATGCATTCAACTCAAAATATAGGTTCATACACTGTTCATGAAAGGAAAAGACATAACTATCTCATCCGATATCAAAACCTATTACATGTAGGCTAAGCAAAACTAAAGCATAAACTGTCTCATCTTGATCTCAAGTCTAACACATGTAAGCTAAGAAAATCTAAAACATGGAAAGATAAACTAGACTAGAAGATCTACTGACTGGTAGATGGCACCCCACCAAGCTAAAGTCTTCCTCGAACAGCTACCCTTGAAGCTCACGTCAAAACCCTCTTGCTCCTTGATCTAGGGACATCTCGTCCCACGGCCATGCGAAAGAAAACATCAACATCAGTAAGTGGCATTATGCTTGTTATAAAGACTAAAAATAAACATATACTTGAACTGAAATAAACTCGACATAATTTGACATTATGAATTCTCATTACGCATTAACCTTCATTACATCAATGAATTAAGAACATTATTATATGCATTCTCTCCTCACTTCCCACGTGGGGCACATCATGCTTGAAAAGCCCATCATTGCTAGGAAGCCCATAACGACCATAAAGGTCCATCATTTCAAGAAACATATAATAAGTTACTTAATTCTCTTAACTTAACCTTAACATCACTGTTCTTATCTTGCCATCAATGTAAATTGTCCTCATCCAATAATTGCACCAAAGTTCTCATCGGGCCGGTTAAGGCTTGTCTTAGTTGCACCAAAGTGCTCATCAATGTCATAAAGACAAAATAACATAAAGAGGAACAATTTAAAACTTCAGTGCATTATCTAAATCATCATGGGATTTTGCCCTCTTAATCTTGACATTACATGATTTCTATGATTCTTTATTCAATTTCTTAATCATTGCATAAGCATAGCATTAAACTAATTAACATCAGTGATAAGCATATGACTTTATGGACATAACAACAAGCATATAATCAAAGGCATAATCATTATCTTGATTTCATTCATTAACATGAAATTCTAAAGCATAATCTTAAATCATACATAGCAAGAAATTCATCCAAAGTATATATTCATAATTACATGACCTGCTTACCTTATTGGAGCAAAACCTAATTTTAGTCTCCCTAATCCTGAGTCCAGTCCTAGGTTCATGAAATTAATCATGGTTTGCATCATTATTAATTTAATTACACCCTAAACCCTAATTGTCTCAAACTTGACACTTCGTGAAAACCAAACCAAAACATGTCTCAAAACACTAATCATTGGACAGATCTCGAAAAACTGAGCAAAATACATATATATCTTGACCCCATCCGATCTACCAATTAAAAGTTATGAATTTTCATGCATCGGCCAATCAGAAATCTAGGAAATATATGTGTGAAATGAAAACAAAATTGATTTAAATGAAACTAAGATGATCGAGAAATCCATAGCAAGTGTTACATTTGATTAAACATATGGGGGCAAAGTTGTAAAACTAGCATCTCAATCAAAGGCGTTGTCGATAAATTAAAAAAATGAAAAAATCCCAAAATGCCCTAAATATGTGTGACATATCGAATGAGATCCAGAGGGTAGAAAAGGAAAAGTTGCACATTGCTTCTTCTATCCTTGGTCATGGCATGACCAGGCTTCCCTGAAGCAGTAGGTCGCCTGCCTAAATCACGATTAGAGCCAACACTTACCAAAATGATCATCCCCCGAGAAACTTGAGGCTTCATTGAACTTGGCAAGCCAAGGACCATGACCTACGGTGCCCGGAGCACCCTGGTTCCAGCCGCAGACCGTGAAAACAGAGCAGCAACGCTGGGTTGAAAATCACCCGAGGAAACAAGGCATTATAGTGCCAACCAAAACCGAGAAAGCGACTACGGGAGGAAGGCAAAGCCAAATCCACTGCTTCTATGGCCAATGAGCCACCGGATGGCCCAGGCGATGAACGCCGGAGAGAAGCAACTGTGGCTCTACAGGGTCCGCCGACTCGAGGGAGAACAGTGCAAACTGGAAAAGGGAAAACAAAGCTGGAGTGATGGAGGTTCTTACCGTGAAATCAATTGTGGAGAAGGAAGCAAGGGTCGACGGGGCAAGGTACAGGTCGCTGGAGACTAAAAACCAAATATGTGGAGGCATCGTAGAGGGCAGGATGTGAAATTGAGTGGAGAGGGGGGTCTTTCTAGGGCTGGCGATCGTTTAGAACCCATAATATATAGGTTTGGGCACTCAGAAGACCTCCTGTAAAACTAGGGTGGCGAGGGGAGTCTGAGCCCTGTTGGGTGTTTCTTCATTAGGGCACAAAGTTCATGTGAACCCAGGCTCATTTGGTTCGGGTCGACGTTGCGATCTCAACGGTGAAGAAATTTCTAGAAATGGGGCTCTGTGGCAGCCGGTCCAGGTCGGAGAAAGATGCACCCGTGGTTGCCTGTACTCGGTCTCCTACTCAAGGTAGGAGACAAGTCTGGTGGCGTCTGATGGGCATCCAATGGCCCAGATCATATTTGAAATTAAGAGAGAGTGTGTGACACTTAAATAATGCGGGTCCTTAGGTTAAATCATCAAATATTTGATCAATGTACTACAAAAACCATATGTTAACTTCCCTAATTGATTTGAAGGGTCAAATGAAGCCCTATGGACTCCAAATTTGAACCACAAGGTAATTAGGACCTCTAGAATCTCCCTATCCATTTATATTTAGGTTTTCATTAACTTTTGTTCATTAACCCCATATAGGTTGATATTTAATGCACATATTATTAAAAGGTGACATTGATAGAATTATCATTTACTAAATGAGCTATTTAAGCCAAAGCTAGGTTTATGAGATTTTTTCATCATATATTGGACTAAGAGGTCCCATTGAATTCCATTTTGTTATCTAAAAGCTTAAACTTGCAAGCTAGGGTTTCACATTAAGGTACATTAATTGATCTAGGATTTTGAGGATGTTATAATTTCATCTTTCTTCTTGCAGGTCACTTGCTAATGGATTGACTTGAGCTATGGATTTGCAAATTGACTTCTCAATCCACATGAAGGAAGAAAGGTAAGATGTTTATGGGGTGGCAAAAAGTGGAAAAGAAGTGGTAAGTACAGAAGTAATGTTACTCTTGATCATATCCGATCATAGTGTGTTTTTGTCAAAAGTGGTATATTGTGATTCTCCTCACTTTCTTACTCAAAAACTATTTCTAATGCTTTCATAGTGCATTACTAATTTACTTACACATGGTCAGATATGGCTTATATTTTTATCACGCCTCTAGATATGTTTTTCATATGTATATGTGCATCTTGACAACAACTTGATCGGTCGAGTTTGTTCTGATAGAAACTCGGATGACTAGCACCAATAGGTGTTGCCAACAGCTGTTGTTAGTCGAGTTTGTCCTATCAGTAACTTGACCGATAGCACTATGCACATAATATACAGTTGGCTTTTTGAAATGAGAATTTTCCTTTCAACTAGGTTTTCTCAATCAATGACCTTATTATTTGGCACTCTCTTGGTACCTTTATGTATGCATATTGCCATGCTATAAATTTCCTATCTTGCTTACAACTCTATCTTTCTAATTGCTATAATTTGGTATCCCACAAGTGGTATCCATATATCTTGTAATTACTTGTCTTGAGTTGTTATGCATGTTTTGATGATGATCTCTTTGGATCTTTTGTTTGTGTCTTAAATTGCTTCTGTTGTGCTCAAACTTGCTACATCTATATAGTGGCATATCATGTTTAGGATACAACCTTGAGGTTCTTAGTGGTAATCATCTTCTGGTAATTATGTATATTTTCTATTGAGTGATATCCTTTCATGTTACTGAAATTGCATATATTTTTGTTTGGATATAACTCTACATCTACTTATAGATTGTTCTTTAATTTGTGTATCCATTTCTATGACCTAGATCCTACTAGTAGTCCTAACTTGTGAGATCATCTATATGTAGTTCTTATACATGTAGTTCTAGCCTTATTTATCAATTGGAATCTTTACTTATGCAGTGGTATTCATCATGTTCTATGCCAATATCATGTTTCATACATGTTCTTTAACTTACATATCTACTATCTTGAGTTTCTTACATAGCATTGTGATGCAGGATATATAGAGCTACATTATTTGTATAAATTGGGGCATCCTTGGATTTTATACATATTTTGCTCCAATGTCAGATTTTGATGCAAGATTAGTGTTTTTTCTAATGCAAAAACGGCCTTCTGAGCAAGACTCATCGCTTTTCCATGAGCCTTGATGCTTTTTTAGCGAATTCTATCATTTTGACGGTCAAAATTGTGATTCATTATTTTTCTACAACACTTTATCTTACTTTGATCTTTGTTAGAATTACATTATGGGTTGTTCAAGTGCATGCTTTTACTTGGTTTTCTTTATATGCTTGGACAAGCCCCTAATTTTTATCTTCTACTCCCCCTTATAACATTTGTTATCTCCTTTCTTGTAACAAGTGGTGTTTCTTATCTCTTCATACTCCCACTTTTTGAAATGACAAAGGGGGAGAAAGCACGTATTCTTTTGTAAAGCAAGGAGAAGGCATGTCTTACATGAAGAGGAGTAGCATGTCTCTTATGTAAAGGGGAGAAGGTAAAGGGAATAAGACATATATGTCTAGAACATATATGAGTAGAAGACCCAATATTCTATAAATGTTATGAAAGCTAACCATGCAGAAGAAATAACATCAATTGAGGGAGGTATGAGAACTCCGTGAGCATAAATTGAGGGGGAGCATATAAACTCAATTCTATTGAAACCCCTAGGTTTCTCAAAAGGTATGATTTTACTTAAAAGCTTTCAATAAATTTATGGAATGGTTTGTCATCTCCAAAAAGGGGGAGAATGTTGACTCTAGTTCAATGTTGAGTCTAGGCCTAAATTGACCAAACCCTTGTTTTGATAATGACTAAACCATTCCACTTAATTGTGTCTAATGATTCTACTTGAGTGATTTTATATTAGGTATAGACATACTCCAAATGCCCTAACTTATGCATCTCAACTTGGAGAAAAGACAAGTCAAAATCAATGTAAGTGCTCTTTTGTGGAGTATGATCTAAATCCATTAGAATCATGTTGTAAATCACTTGTAATGATTGTATGACTTGTAATTAAGCTTAGAAAAAACCAAGAGGACTTAAATCAAATATTTAAGCACTTTAATGACATTTTCCAAAATTTATTACAAACTATTTTTCAATCGAGTTACAAACTCGATCGATCCATTAATAGATATTGAAAATGTCATGGTTTGGTTGAGTTGCACACTCACAGAACTCGAGTGATCCATGCACTAGGCAAAACTTATTTAAGTGATCGGAAAAGTTTCATCTAGGATAAACTTGATTGACTGTTCAAATCAGCTTTGTCATATAGTACAATCGGTCGAGTTACCTTTATTGAAACTCGACCAGTCGTATTGTATGGAAGAGTGTAGAAAAGTGTTTCTAACCATTGGAGTGTTGCAAAACTTTAAAAAATACCCGTTGCAAAACCCCAAACGGCTAGTATTCGTCTTTAAGTGTTCCCAACGGCTAGTAGGCATCCCCAACTATAAATAGGACCCCTTGGGCTTCATCTCATGGTTAGCCAATCACTATGAAGGTCTCTATTATATACTTGAGTGCATTCTACAGCCTGCTCTCTCTAAGTTTAATACTTGCTACATCCATTAGAGTGAGTAGGAGATTTGTAAGAGAGATAGTCCTACATGTATATGTTGTGAGGCTCTCACTTCCACCACCTACCACTCTCTCATTTCCATCATGAAGATGAAGATGAAGGTTCTCTCTCAAGCTTATCCTTGGCAAAGGTGAAGTCAAAGGTGGAAGATCTAAGAATAGTGGGTCATTCCTTAAAGGGGGAAGACTTGTGCAAGAGTGGGTAAGTCCTTGGTGAAGGCGGAAGACTAGGTGCAAAGTGGGTAAGTCCTTGGTGAGGTAGAAGACTCTTGGTTGGATAGGTAAGTCCTTTGGTAGTTTGTTGGTTCGCTTCCCCTCAAAGGGAAAGTTGGGTATCCTTGACCCAGAAAAGGAAGGTCATATGTTGTAACTCTTGTAAGTGAATATAAGGAGTAGACATGGTTAAAAAATCCTAGAGGTTGACGTCTCTAGGTAGTGGACTGACAATCTCCTAGTTTGGAGATTAGAACCACTCTACATAGCTTGTGCTCTTATGCTTGTTTCAATCTCTCTCATCCTTGCTATGTATGTTTCGTTGCACTCAAATTCTTTATTAACAACGTTATCTTTTGATATATCTTGAAGGTCTAATGAATTTTGTTAAAGTGCATTCTAGCTCTATTTACCCCCCTCTATAGCAAATCGCCTATCCTAGATCCAACAAGTGGTATCAGAGAGGGTATTCTCCAAGAATACTCCCACAAGTAGGAGAAGATGGATGACTATCAAGGTGGGAGGTATCTCATCAACATTTCAATCTTTGACGGCAACAATTTTCTCTATTGGAAAAGAAGGCTACAATTCTACATCCAATGATCAAGTCTTGATCTATGGAAAATGATGGACCGTCCATACAAGATATCGAAGACAAATATAGAAGAATGGAATAAGGCTACTTTGAAGAAAGCAACCTTGAATGCAAGAGCCATTAACATCCTCTATGCCTCCATGTCCCCCACCGAGTTCAACCAAATTTCCTCTTGTGAGACAGCCTATGAAGTATGGAGAAAGTTGTGCATCACTTATGAAGGGACAACCTAAGTGAAGGAAAGAAAATTTTGCATGCTCAAAGGGCTTCTTGAAAACTTCAAGACCGGAAAGATGGAATAGGTGGAAGATATATACTCAAGGCTCAACACCATTGTAAATGGCCTCACCGTCTTAGGTCAACCGATGGATAGAGGAGAGATCAACTCAAAGATCGTTAGAACTCTTCCTAAGAGGTGGTAACCCAAGGTGACTTCCATTGAAGAAGTAAAGTCTCTTAGTGATATCCCCATTGAAGAGCTCATAGGAAACCTACAAGCCATTAAAGTTAAAATTGACAAGCAAGATGAAGAAGAAAGACAAGAAGAGAAGGAGCTCAAGACAATGAAGAAGGCTGAAGTAAGTTTCTTAGAACTTTAATAAAATTCTTTGAGGTGTTTCATAATCATGTGACACGCTTATGTTCCAAGTTTGGTCCTGCTTGAATGTTGTTTGAGCAATGTTTGCTTGTTATGGACCAAGATGCAATCTACCCAAGATGAGGGGTTATCTTGCAATATGTCACATGATGAGTGTGACCTTAGTGCTATAGCATCATAATATATATAATGATGATGTGGGTGCCTTGTGGAGAGCTCAAGTATCAAGTTGAGCTTGTATGGTTGATGCTTGTGTTTTATGAGCTAGTTTTGGTATAAATTACAATCTACCTAGAGTGAAGGGTTAATATGCAATTTACCATCTCTAGAGTGTTTCTTCCCTCTCTTGGCATCATCCAGAGGAGATAGGAAGAGGCGGGAACCTTGGTTGGATCTTGGTTGTATGGTAACATCTTTGGTGATATATGGAACACATGTGTGAGGTGTGTTTTGCTCTTAAGATGGGTTATCTCGGGTTAGAGAGCCTTGGAGAGGCTACCTATCGGTTTGTGGGTGTGTAGGGTTGTACCCTATAGTTTTGTGGAGTGTGTAGGGTGGTTCTCTATCAGTTTTTGAGTGTGTGTGGTTGTGCCTATTGGTTTGTGAGTGTATGGAGTATGCTCTATCGGTTTGTGAGTAAACCCATATTGGTTTGTGAAGGGTGTAGAGCTTTGGCATATCAGCCATGATCTTGGAAGGAGGCCTATAGGATGAGATCTAGCATAGATCATATCACCATGCCTTGAAGTTCCTAAACTGATGTGATATCTCATCATGCTCTTGAAGTGCTTAAACCGATATGTGATGGCTAAACCGATATGCCTTGCTAGCCTGTCATGACCATGAGGACATCTTATGTAATTGGTCTATTTTGAGTACTAACCCATGACACCCATGATTGTGCAAATGGCCAACATGACTTAACCCTAACCCTAAGCAACGCGTCACACTATTTGTTTCCCATCACACCATATGTTGCCCGTCACACCATGTGTTGCCCGTCACACCCTTAGGGTGGTGTTGCCCGTCACCCTATCAAGAAGGGTTAAACCGATACACTACAAGGTGGGTTAAATCGATACACTACTTGTGTGGTTAATCTGACATCTCAAAGTGTAGCTAAACCATCACCCCTTATGTGTAGTGAACCCGACATGCTTGGACAAGATGGTCTAAACCGATACACCTCATGGTGATTTAATCTGATACACCCTAAGAGGATCTAAACTGATACCTTGGATGAGCTAACCCAGCACTCCATAATATGGTCAAGCCAAAACATGTGTATGAGGTGGAACCGACACCACTTGATGAAGATTGAAGGGTATGTCTGGATACTCAATAATGTACACATATGAGCAATGCTTGATATAGAAGAATGTTGTTATGAATAATGTATGATTAATCTTAATTACTTCTCTTAAACCTAGTGCACCATAGGATGATATTACTATGAGTGGTCCATACTTAACTAAAGAGCTTAGCCCTAAAACCCTTCAACAACGTGGGAAGTAGTGGATGTAGGATTTTATGGTTGAGTATCCATATGATAACCTTAATCATGGAATAATATGACCCATGTGCTCATCTTAATGAAAGATTGTAATCCATGGCAAGTGTCAACTTATTTCCTTTTCATATAATCTTAACCTATGGAGTGAGGCTAATGATATAACTATGTGTATATACATGAGGTTGGTGATGAGCCTTGTTGGAATCAAGGGGTGTTAGTTTTGTGTAGAAATCATATAAACAAGTCTAATTACCTAAAAGTACCTTGTGGAGAATTTGAAGTGAAACCCTCTCTGACACCCTTTATTACACAAATCTAGATTACTCAAAACTTAAACTGTGATCGACCATAAACAACGGGTTACCGAAAATCACTGGAAATTAAAACTGATTTGCAACAAGAACCATGAGCCGAGAATTAATACACAAGAACCAATACTTGCATTTCATAACATATATTCAAGGTGCTACATCATCATATTCCAACAATCTGATTACATAGGATAACAGTTCCACATATACATACATACCACCAAAGACACACAGGCCAGAAACCACATATCGAACATCATGTCCACACACATCAAGAACACCCCCAAGGACCTGAGTGTACATGGACGACACACATGACTCTATTACTAGACACTATCCATATACTATGTTTCACCAGGTTTAAATTTCTCCTCATATTATGTCCTCAGCCACATGATGTTTAACTTGGCATGCGCATCCACCTAAAAAGTTATTTAATCAATGGGGTGAGATAACAGTCCCAGCGAGAGATATAACTCTCCGCCAACTTTATTGTTATCGCATATAACTAATCAGATATATTAACATACTGAGAAGATTGAATAGAATTAACTAAAGGACATATATCTCATGTGTGAAGTAAATAGAGAATTAATATGCACTTGCCAATGAGCAATAGAACAATTAATAGTTTGAAAAGGAATATGAAGAACATGTCAAACCATTGTAAACTAAACAGTATAAAAGCAAAGCAAGGCTTCATCCAATGTTTTCATGTTTGATCCTATACATGCACACTACATGACTGGTTACATATTTATTATGCCCTAAGGATTTGAGTCGTACCACAAATCCAACCAACCACTGCTAAGTCAAAATCGGTGCCATATAGGGTCTAGTGGAAGAGCCAGAATCTACGACCTTACCTTCCTCGATCAGTACGAGTGAATATGCAGTGACATCACAAGTCAACTTCTTCCAGCAACATATAGTCCAGCTATGCAAACCTAGACTACCTTGGTACAGGTCACGATGCTAGTGAAACTGATCTATGGCCCGTAGCCGCACTCTTCTAGGGTATGGCCCACAGCCAATCCTATGAAATCTCATAAACATACCATCACTGAGTCTATGGCCTGAAGCCACACTCTTTCCATGGTATGGCCAGCAGCCAATCCTATGTCACATATCCTGAGGCAATATCTGAGGCTCATGCATGGCCACATTCACCCTCAATTTCTTGATTATTAGGGTACCAAGTTGTCCCTGCATACTCAACAATATGCGATCTGAGTTTCCTGTAGGATTTACTCATTTCACCATCCAGCAATTGCTGACACTGAATGGATCTATGGCACAGGGCAAGCTACATGATTAGATTCCACTTGATTAATTAGACAAATTAAAGTGTCTTTTAGCATCAATCAAGTTACAACATACAAACCACAAAAAAATCCTTCAAAAGGAAAGGGGCATATTATTACATCAGCAGATATCATTGTTTAGTCTACAACTGATTCCCATCATCTCATACCATTATAACACTGCCAGCCACAAGGATATCATCATAAACATACTATCATGGGATATCAATCCCTCATTTTAGTACTAGAGGATATCACCTCAACCAGGCAGTAAGCCCTTCCAAGGTCCTAAGACCCATCACATCACACTTGTGATTCATGGTTATCTCATCATGCCTCATTGAGCATATAAGCATTACTCGTGCCACATCACATGTACTTGCCATACCAACCATTATCCATTACATTCATATTGTATAATCAGAGAGAGAGAATACATTCCAACACACCCAACACCTTTAAATAAGTCAAGCAGTACATCATAAGTTTTCTAATTATATTTAGGCTTCATGCTTATTCCACATAAGGTTCTCAAACATTATTCTATCTCAAATCTCTGACTTTCACTACCTCCCACCAATTGGAGTGTATAAGGCTAAGAATTAGACAATGTAACTAAGTATGCACATTCACATATTCATACTTCCCTTGCTCCCTTATCAAGGTTCATAGCCCAAGCTTAATATTATTTAACCATCTTCATAATATTCACAAGTTATAACACCCAATTAACCCATTAGGTCAAAACCATGTAATTTAAGAGGGGAAACAATATCATACTTTCTATTCATACTTATTCAAAATTATGACCTGCCCTTAGAATTAGGGTCAATGTTCTTCACATAGAACTGATTAGGGTTTTACTTCATGGTTACACCACCAATCCATAATCACACCAAATCCCACCTTTCTAAAACTGATTAGGTTTGAACAACATTAGTTAGATATGAATCAATCATCATACCGTCAATACCAAGTATCACCCTTTCATAACTGCATGAGTGTATCATCTTCATTAAGTTATGTGTGGGTTACAATAGTGCATTATAATCACATATTGATGATTGCACCAATATGACATTTCAACATTAGGTGACCCATACATTATTACTTCTTGTAAACCATCAACCACATGTCATACTAAGGAGAGTCAAACCTTAGGCTACATGATTGGAGGGTTTCACTTCAAACTATCCACAAGGAAGCTACAAGGTCATTAGACTTGTTTATATGATTTCTACACCAATGTCGTCACCTTTTATTCCAACAAGGCTTATCACCTCCCTCATGTATATTCACAAAGTTTTATCATTAACCTTACTCCACAAGTTAATATTATATGAAAAGGAAATATAGTAGACACTTGCCATGGATTATAATCTTTCATTGAGATGAGCACATGGGTCATATTATTCCATGATTAAGGTTATCATATGGATATGCAACCATTGAACCCTACTTCCATTACTTCCCATATAGTTGAAGAGTTTAGGGATAATTTCTTTAGTTAAGGATGGACCACTCATAGTAACATCATCTTATGGTGCATGAGATTTAGGAGAATAAATTAAGATTAATCATACATTCTCCCAAAACAACACTCTTCTGCATCATGTATTGCTCATATGTGTACATCATTGAGCATCCAAGCATACTCTTCAATCCTCATCATGCGATATCGATTGCACCTCATCAACCCAAGGTATCGGTTTAGACCCTCTTTTTGTGTATCAGTTTAGGCCATCTTGTCCAATCATGTTGGGTTCACCACACATAAGGAGTGATGGTTTAGCTACACTTGATATGTTGGATTAACTACACAAGAAGTATATCGGTTTAACCCACCTTGTAGTGTATTGGTTTATCCTTTCTTGAGAGGGTGACAGTAAACACCACCCTAAGGGTGTTATGGGAAACAGATAGCGTGATGGGTTGCTTAGGGTTAGGGTTAGGTCATGTCGTCCATTTGCACAAACATGGGTGTCATGGGTTAGCACTCAAAATAGACCAGTTACATAAGATGTCCTCATGGTCATGACGGGCTAGTAAGGCATATTGGCTCAACCCCATCTAGGGCATGTCAGGTAGCAATCATCAAGCCTATTGGTTTAGAAACACATATCAGTTTAGGTACTTCTGGATCATAACGGGTTAACCTCATCAAGGCATGACGGTCTAGCCATCATATGAGTTTACGGATCTTCTAGGACGTGACGGTTTAGCATCCTTACAAACTTATTGGCCTAAGCACTCCCAAGTCATGATGACTTGCATCATGTGTGTTGGTTTAAGCATCATGAGTCATGATGATTATTCATCACCTAAGTGTAGACTAGAGGTGTAAACGGTGTGGGTACGGTGCGAGTTTGGCCATACCCATATACATACCCATCTAATTTTGTGGGTTCGGTTCCGGTTCTAGACCCGCATAATACAAAACCTGGACCAGCACCATACCCATACCTGCAATAATAGCCGGTATACGGTGCGGGTATACGGGTAAGTAGTTCTATAAAACACCATATTGTTTATGGAAGAGAAATGACTATGTTATATATATTTAATAGAACAAGATATTGTTATTATATAGTATATTAACATGTAGTATTTATATTAGACAATGCTATATTTTACACATTAACATTAATTGAGTGATTATTTACATATTTGTAGTCATGATCATAAGGTTTAACTTATGTAGAAAGTAATGTAAATTAGTAGACATTTTGATTTTAAGTTTACATATGATGTTCATTATTGTAAGTAGAATACTTAATTCATAATTATATGACTAGTCTCAACCTTATTGTGGTTAGAGTAGGAAATAATCTCAAGAATTATATTAGTTAAACTAGTAAAGTATGATATATATAACATATTATTTAAGTAGTTACTTGTGTATAGCGGGTACACGGGTCTAGCGGGTCTGGGTCCAAGCATACCCATTATTGGACCCGCTTATATGCGGGTCCAAAGGTATACGGGTCCAAGGGAATGCGGGTATAAAACATTAGACCCGTGAAGAGTTTTTTAAGGGTCCGGATTTGTGGGTCCGCGGGTCTACCCGTACCCATTTATAGCCCTAGTGTAGACTTAGTCATCTTCGACCTTAGGAACTCAGTCACTAGTCCATCTACTAACATGGCAAGAAGGTGCAAGATGTAAGCAACAACTTAACTGAAACTCCTTCTTCGAAACAATTCTAAAACTACTAGCATAGAAGAGATGAACAATCTAGAGATGGGGATCAATCATAAGAATATAAAGAGTGATAATAACAAAGGAGGTTAAGAGTTATATAACCCCCCTCAAGAAGGTCTTCATCAAGAGTTCAGGCTTCCATGATCAAAGCTCCAAAGCACATGTTCCTCAAATTGAAAATGATCCATCATGAATCCTAACTCGACCTCAGCATCACCTCAAGAAAGAAGAAGAAGATGTCATGGTTATGGTAGCTCAAGAAGAAAGGAAAGAAGGAGAGAGAACCACATCCTAGTCAACCTTCATCCAAGGTATGATCCATAGATGAGAGAGGAAGAATAAAATGAAGAAGAGAGCTCAAAGGAATGGCCATCAAAGAAACATAACTCCCCAAGATGGAAGTTGAACAAGAAATCACCATGATCAAGGAACTCGACCTCCCAAGCTCCATAGAGACTTCCTCTAGCTCCTTAAGCTCCCAAGCTCATCCATCAAAAGGAGAGGAACAAGAGTGGATGAAAGGGTTTACTTGTGTGGAGAAGGAGGGGGTTATATACTTGAGGGAAGGACGAGAGATCAAAAAAGAGGTGTCATCACCTTAGGAGCTTAGGTGACACTTTTCCATGAGGAAAGAGTCACATGCATAAACATGCAAGGCATGGTGATATGATCTAGGCTAGATCTCTTTCTCTAGGTCTCCTTCCAAGATCATGGTCGATATGCCAAAGCTCTACACCCTTCACAAACTGATATGGCAAAACCCAACATACTCACAAACTGATAGAGCACCATCCTACACACTTCACAAACTGATAGGGTACAACCCCACACACCCAAAAATCGATAAGCATCCTCTCCAAGGTTCTCTAACCCGAGATAACCCATCTTAAGAGAGAAAAACACCTCATACATGTGCTCCATATATCACCAAAGATGTTACCATACAACCAAGATACAAACATGACACCTAGATCTCTCTCTCCTCTAGATGATGGGAAGAGAGGGAAGGAACACTCTAGAGATGGTAAATTTCATGCTAACCCTTCACTCTACATAGATTGCAATTTACACCAAAACTAGCACATAAAACACAAGCATCATCCGCATATGCTTAACTTGATATTTGAACTCTCAACAAGGAGCCCCTTGGCATCATTATCTCTCTTATGATGCTAAAGCACTAAGGGCATACTCATCATGAGAAATATTTCAAGATAACCCCTCATCTTGGGTAAATTGCACTTTGGTCTAGAACAAGTAGTCATTGCTCAAACATCATTCAAGCAGAACCAAACTTGAAACATAAGCATTTCACATGATTACGAAACACATCAAATAATTAGAATAAAGTTCTAAGCAACTTACTTAAGCAAAACAAATAGGTTTAGCCCAAAACCCAGGTCAGGGTCCTTACACCCTCTAGTTATGTAATCTAAGGTTTGACTACCCTTAGTATGATATGTGGTTAATGGTTTGTAATAATTAATAACGTATGGATCACATAGTGATGAAACATCACATTGGTGTAGTAGTCAACATGTTTATGTAATGCATTATTGTAACCCTCTCCTAACTTAATGAAATAATACACTTAAGTATTTTTGAAGGGTGATACCTAGTATTGATGGTACGATGATTGATTCATATCTAACTAATGTTGTTCAAACCTAAATCAGTTTCAAGAAAGTGAGAATTGGTGTAATTAGAGTTTGGTGTAACCATGGGGTAAAACCCTAATCGATTAAATGTGAAGAGAATTGACCCTAATTCTAAGAGTCATATTATTAAATGTGTGTGTGAATAGAAAGCATGGTATTTTTCTCTCTCTTATTTACATGGCTTTAACCTAGTGGGTTGATTGGGTGTTATCACTTGTGAGTGCCATGAAGGTGGTTAAATAATATTAAGCTTTGGCTATGAACCTTGATAAGGAAGTACAGGAAGTATGAATATGTGAATGTTCACACTTGGTTACATTGACTAATTCTTAGCCTTATACACTCCAACTTATGGGAGTTAGTGCATGTCAGAGATTTGAAATAGAATGATGCTTGAGAACCTTATGAGAAATTAGCATGATGCCTAATCCCAAATTAGGAATCTTATGATGCATTGCTTGCTTTAGTAAAAAATGTGTAATATGTTTTAACATATTCTCTCTCTGAAAATAATGGCTAATGGTCGCTATGGTAAGTACATGTGATGTGGAATGAGTAATACATATATGCTCAATGAGGCATGATGAGATAACCATGAATCATAAGTGTGATGTGATGGGTCTTAGGACCTGGTTGAGGTGATATCCTCTGGTACTGGAATGAGGGATTGATATCCCATGATAATGTGTTAATGATGATAGCCTTGTGGCTGGAAGTGATACAGTAGCCTTGTGTGTGATAGTGATACAGTAGCCTTGTGGCTGGCAGTGATATAGTGTTATGAGATGATGGCAATCAGTTTGTAGTTTAAACAATAATATTTGTTGTTATAATACCATGCTCCTTTCTTTTGGAGGAATTGTTTGTGGTTTGTATGTTGTAACTTGATTGATACTAAAAGACACTTAATTGATCTAACTAATCAAGTGGAGCCTAATCATGTAGCTTGCCCTATGCCATAGATCCATTAAGTGTCAGTACTTGCTAAATGTGAAGTGGGTTTAATTTGGATCGCATTTTGAATATGCGGGGGTTAGGACGAATATCCCCTTACGTCTAGGAATATGTGACACATGATTGGATGCGGGCCATACCTAGAAGAGTGTGGCTTTAGACCGTATCTCTGTGATATGTGACACATGATTGGCTACAAGCCATACCCTGGAAGAGTGTGGCAATGAGTCGTTGCTCAGTTTCAATAGCGTCGTGACTTGTACCAAGGTAGACTAGGTTGCACAAATGGACTATATGATGCTAGAAGAAGCCTGACTGATGATGTCACTGTAAGATTCACTCATGTATTGACCACAAGGTGGTGAGGTTGTGGATTCTGACTCTTCCACTAGACCTTGTATGGCATCGATTTCAACTTAGCAGTGGTCGATTGGATTTGGGTGGTATGACTCAAATTCTCAGGGCATAATAAATATGTAATCAGCCGTGTAGTGTACATGTATAGGATCAAACACAAAATCATTGTATGAAGTCTGGTCTTGTTTTTATATTGTTTAGTTTATAACAGTCATACATGTTCTTCATATTCCTTTTTAAGTTATTAATTGTTCTACTACTCATTGGCAGGTGCATATGACTGCTCTATTTACTTCATCCTTGAGATATATGTCATTTAGTTAATCCTATTCAAATCGCTCAGTATGTTAATCTATCTAATTAGTTATCTTTAATAATAATAGAGCTGGCTGAGAGTTATATCTCTCGCTGGGACTTTTGTCTCACCTCATTGGTTAAATATCTTTTAGGTGGACGTGCATGCTGAGTTAAAGATCATGTGGCTAAGGATGATAAAGAAGAACTACACCTAGTGGAACATGGTATATGGATAGTTTCTAGTAATAGAGTCATATGTGTCGTCCCTATACACTCAGGTCTTTGGGGGTATTCTCAATGTATTTTGTAGACGTGATGTTCGACATGTTGTTTTTGGCTTGTGTGCCTTTGGTGGTATGTATATACATGTAGAACTGTTATCTTATGTAACATGTTGATTGGAATATGATGATGCAATACATTGAATATATGTTATGGAATGCAAGTATTGGCTCTTGTGTAATAATTCTCAGCTCATGGAGCTTGTTGCAAATCAGTTCTAATTTCTTGTCATTTTTGGTAATCTACTGTAATGGTTGATCATGGTTTAAGTTTTGAGTAATCTTTATTTGTGTGAAAAAGGGTGTCACATTTGGTTGGTATCAGAGCTTTAGGTTCGCTGAGTCATAGGGACACTAGGACTAGGATTAGGATGGTGTCTAGGATAAGAACATGTTATAAAATATGATGCATACTGCCTAATCTCAGTACTTGAGTACTCTGGATAGGTATTCAAATGTTGAAAGAAAGGTATGGAACTCTTATCTTGATTTCTCTTTGATTACTCTGATCAAGTAATATTTTTGGAACAATATAAAGAGCATAACAATCAGGAATCATGATGTTAATACCTCCGTCGTACTATGAAAAGAGATCAGAATTGCACCATAATTCACTAAAGCTTAAATGTTTGGTATTAAAATAGAAAGATACAGCTCCATGAAATCTAAATCTAAGTGTGAATATGATAAGGAAAGTTCTTGAAGCTGTAATTTTAAGAAATCTACAAAGAAAAAGCCAGATGAACGTGTGCTAATAAAGTAAGTCAAGGTATAAAATTCACATAAGATGGAGAGAATTCCTGAAACAAGAATGAAATCAGAAGACAAATAAGAATGAATGATAAATAAATAAGATGGAACCTGAGTTAATCTCAGACCAACCCGTGAATATGAAAAAATGTAAAGTGCAATCCTCTTGATATGTAAAAGGAAACAAGGGATATGATCCCTATTCAATAAAGAATATGTAAGGAATAATGATCCTTTTCATGATGTAAAGATGAAAATGTGGTAAAACAAGGAAATGTTCATGAACATGAAGGAGCAATAATCAAAGAAAGAGTAATGACATGTAATCATCTTTACAATTCCTATGCTAATGGCAAGGAAACTAAGATGAGACAAGTTAAAATGACACATGAACAGTTGAAAACTTGTGAGATAATCAAAGAAAGTGACAATCCATTCACCTTGATAAGCAAACTCTGGGTAATGGTGTAGTGATAATAGGTATATGTTCCTTTATGTTCTGTCCTTTCAAGGATGTGGCAGTGAAGTGGGTCTTAATTTTCTTGATGTGCATGGTTTAGAAGTGATCTTAAGATGGATACTCTGGTAAGTATCAGTTGGTCTTGGGTTTTTGTTCCAAGATATGGATATCTGTGATAGGAGATGTCTTGAGATGAAAGAAAGATCCTTTTGACATGTTTGGTTTTGGTAAAAACAACAAAATATGGATGTGATAGGGATGTGATGAGATTCTGACACATGTGATGGATACCAAGGTAAGGATTCCTAGTATCCAAGTAGTGCTAGTTGTATAGGAGAATGAGAACATGTCGCTTGATAGAATGATTAGGTGTTTGGCTATCGGGAAAGGCTGACTTTGAATCAATCTAGTTACAAGTACCAAACCTATAGTATGGATATCACATGTTAGGGGTTTATGCTCCACATAAATGTAACATTGACAAGGATGCATAAGTTGAAGAGACAGTTGCAAGATCTACTTGGGTAAAATTCATCAAGCTGAGTATAATCCTGTGGAATGCTCCTATCAGGCTTGCAAGTAAGAAAGGTTCCAAGAAAATTGTGTGTTGGCTATAGATGGATAAGTAGGGTTTCCATTCCCTATCTAGGTTAGTTAAGGTGACATATACCATCTTGAGTTACCTCTGAGATAGTTTTCCTTGGATAATTGGCCTCTTCTTATGACAGGAGAATGTACAACTTAGAGTGAGTATGTTGGCAAGATAATTGGTAAGAGTAAGACTAGTGTGGAGTCAGCAGATCAGAGTAGAGTAGCAGAAGCATGATATGTTTTGTAGTCCCAAGTAAGTGATAGAATGCATCTCTAGTATTCCTAAGAAGAAATATGCTGAGGTTTGAGGAGGCTATGGTAAACTCCCAGAATAAAGAATCTTATCATATGATGTTATAAGTTGAGAAGATGATACATAAGAAAGGGTTGACACCTGAGTTGGATAAGTATGTATAGTTCTTCTATGATCAAGAAAGTATCACCTAACATAGGGTTGACTCTACAACCAATAATGGAAAGGATAAGTTGAGTATGTGTCATGTGCAATAGATCTCGTGTTGACCTTGGATGCAAGAACAATGTGTTGGTCAAGTCTTGTGACATCACCTTGACATCAAGGAACTGTGTGGAATTTTGAATGTATGATAAATGAGTACTATCCATCTCCTTTTACCTAGGATTTTTGGACGAAATCCTTGTTAGGGGTTTATGACTTGTAAGGACCCTGACCAGGGTTTTGGGCTAACCCTATTTGTTTTTCTTAAGTAAGTTTCTTAGAACTTTCATCTAATCCTATGAGGTGTTTTCTAATCATGTGACATGGTTATGTTTCAAGTTTGGTCATGGTTGAATGTTGTTTGAGCAATGTTTGCTTGTTTTGGACCAAGGTGCAATCTACCCAAGATGAGGGGTTATCTTGCAATATGTCATATGATGAGTGTTCCCTTAGTGCTATAGCATCATAAGAGAGAGAATGATGATATGGGACGCCTTGTGGAGAGCTCAAGTATCAAGTTGAGATTGTATGGTTGATGCTTGTGTTTTATGAGATAGTTTTGGTATAAATTGCAATCTACCTAAAGTGAACGGTTACTATGCAATGTACCATCTCTAGAGTGTTCCTTCCGTCTCTTGGCATCATCTAGAGGAGAGAAGAAGAGGTGGGACCTTGTTTGGATCTTGGTTGTATGTTAACATCTTTGGTGATATATGGAACACGTGTGAGGTGTGTTTTGCTCTTAAGATGGGTTATCTTGGGTTAGAGAGCCTTGGAGAGGATGCCTATCATTTTTTGGGTGGGTAGAGTTGTATCCTATTAGTTTGTGAAGTGTGTAAGGTGGTGCTATATCAGTTTGTGAGTGTATGGGGTTGTTCCTATCGATTTGTGACTGTATGAAGTATGCTCTATCAGTTTGTGAGTATGTTGGGTTTTTCCATATCAGTTTGTGAAGGGTGTAGAGCTTTGGCATATCGGCCATGATCTTGGAAGGAGACCTAGAGGATGAGATCTAGCATAGATCATATCACCATGTCTTTCATGTTGTTGCATGTGACCCCTTTCTCATGGATAAGTGTCACCTAAGCTCCTAAGGTGATGACACCTGTCCTTTGATCTCTCTTCCTTCCCTCAAGTATATACCCCCCTCCTTCTTCACACAAGTAAACCCTTTCATCCACTCTTGTTGTTCTCCTCTTGGTGGACGATCTTGGGAGCTTAAGGAGCTAGAGGAATCCCCATGGATCTTGGGAGGTTGAGTTCTTTGCTCATGGTGATTCCTTGTTCAACTTCCATCTTGGTGAGTTATGTTTCTTTGATGGACATTCCTTTGAGCTCTCTTCTTCATCTTCTTCTTCCTATCTTGGCAATGGATCATACCTTGGATGAAGGTTGAATATGACGTGGTTCTATCTCCTTCTTTCCTTTCTTCTTGAGATACCATTACCATGGCATCTTCTTCTTCTTTCTTGAGGTGATGTTGAGATCGAGTTGGGACTCTTGATGGGCTATCTTCAAGTTGAGGAACGTGTGCTTTGGAGATTTGATCATATAAGCTTGAACTCTTGATGAAGACCTTCTTGAGGTGGGTTATATAACTCTTAATATCTTTTGTTATTATCACTCTTTATATGCTCAAGTTGTTCTTCATCTCTATATTGTGTGTCTCTTATATGTTAGTAGTCAGTGATTGTTTTGAGGACTGTTTTGATGAAAGAACTCCATTTAAGTAGCTTCCCATGTCTTGCTCTTTCTTGTGTTGATTAGTAGATGGACTAGTGGCTGATTATTCCTAAGGTTGAAGATGACTAGGTCAACACTTAGGTGGTGAATGGTCGTCATGACTCATGATGCTTAAACCAACACACAATGGAGCAAGTCATCATGACTTGGGAGTGCTTAGGCCGATAGGTTTGGAAGGATGCTAAACCATCATGCCCTGGAGATGTCTAAACCAATATGATGGCTAGACTGTCATGCCTTGATAAGGTTAACTCATTATGACCTAGAAGTACCTAAACCAATGTGATAGATTGCCATGCTCGTGAAATACTTAAATCGATATGTGATGGCTAAAGCAATATGCCTTGCTAGCCCATCATGACCATGAGGACATCTTATGTAACTAATCTATTTTGAGTACTAATCCTAGACGCCCATGATTGTAAAAATGGCTGGCATGACCTAACCCTAACCCTAATTAACCCATCATACTATGTGTTGCCCGTCAAACCATGTGTTGCCCGTCACTCCATGAGTTGCCCATCACACCCTTAGGGTGGTGTTGTCTGTCACCCTATCAAGAAGGGTTAAACTGATACACTACAAGGTGGGTTAAACCAATACACTACTTGTGTGGTCGATCCAACATCTCAAGTGTAGCTAAACCATCACCCCTTATGTGTAGTAAACCCGACATGCTTGGACAAGATGGTCTAAACTGATGCACATCATGGTGATCTAAACTGATACACCCCAAGAGGGTCTAAATCAATACCTTAGATGAGCTAACCCGACACTCCATAATGTGGTCAAGCTGACACATGTGGATGAGGCGGAACCGACATCACTTGATGAAGATTGAAGGGTATGCTTGGATACTCAATATTGTATACATATGAGCAATGCTTGATATAGAAGAATGTTGTTTTAAATATTGTATGATTAATCGTAATTGCTTCTCCTAAACCTAGTGTACCATAGGATGATGTTACTATGAGTGGTCCATCCTTAACTAAAGAGCTTAGCCCTAAAACCCTTCAACAACATGGAAAGTAGTGGATGTAGGATTTGATGTTGAGTATCCATATGATAACCTTAATCATGGAATAATATGACCCATGTGCTCATCTTAATGAAAGATTATAACCCATGGCAAGTGTCAACTATCACTACTACAGAAATGGCTTATAACGTCACTTTTAAAGGTGTCGGTTGTAATAATACACCGACACCTAAACAATAACGCGTCGGTTTATACAATAAACCGACATCAATCTATGAAGGGCGACCAGATACGGGTATCACTTTTATTCGGTGTCGGTTACTTAATAACACATCAACGTTGAAAATTAACCGCAAAATCCAAAATTTCCAGCGAAAAAATTACCTCCAAAAATTTAACATATGGTGTCGGTCGTTACCTAAAAACCTGACGATGAAAGGTTATTCGCTAAACAGAAATTGGGCACATTTTGATCGTCGGTGTTACATCAACGACCGACACTTATGGTTTTTCCCGCGCTCTTCACGAAAAAAATTTCACACCCTTTGAGCGTCGGATTTTCAAAACAAACGACGACTATGGTTAGTAATCGACAACTAATTTTTTAATCGGCGTATGTAGATAGACGTCGGTTTATTTCTAGTTAAAACCGACGATTATCATTTGGAATAGGTGTTGGTTTGTATTGTTAACCGACACTGTTAGTTTTATGTTTCGGTTCAGTTTAATAACCGACACCGCATGTTAACTTAATATCGCCCGAGCGAGCCTGACTCTTCCCCTTTCTCTCTGTGATTGCAATCGGCTATTAGGGTCTGGCGATTCCAGTGTTCTCCTTGCTCGCCGCCGCCGATCTCCTTGCTACTGCCATCGTCATCGTTCGTGGAGCTCGCCGCCTCCGTGGAGCTTGCCGCCGCCGTGCAGCTTGTCGTTTCTGGAGCTCGCCGCCTCCGTGGAGCTCACTGTTCGTGAAGCCGCCACCGTCGTTGGTCCTCTCCTCCATCTGGTCCTCCTCTCGCCGGTGCTAGCAGTCCTACTGCCGGAGCCAAAGCCAGTGCCAGTAGCCACCGTGCTAGCAGTCCTACTGCCGGAGCCAAAGCCAGTGTCGGTGCCAGTAGCCAGCGCCAACAGCAGCAGCCGGAACCAGAGCTTGCCATTATCGTCACCACTGCCACTGCTAGAGGTAAAGCCTCCAATTGACTAGGTTTGCATCCTCAATTCATCCTTGGCTTAACCTATTTTTTAATGTATTTTGTTAATGTGTGACCTTGGCTTAACCTATTTTTTAAACAAGTAGATGTCAATGATAATTTAGTTAACCAATCCCTATGATTGATCCTAATTCAGTTCAGTATTGTTTTGCATTCATACATGATCGTGCTAAAATTTGTAGTGTGCATTTCCAGTTTTAGGTTTGACTTTTTTGATGTTACTAGCGGATAGGACCCAGGCTCCTGTTCATTTTCTGATTCACTTCAAAATGATTAGAATGTGTCTGGGTCCTTATTATAAGTATGTTCTATTATCCTTTTAAAAATTATTTCAAACATAGTGTCATGTACTCATTAAACTAAATATGAGTGTTGATTAAACAAATAGATAATAAGTGTCAC
Source organism: Alisma plantago-aquatica (assembly GCA_963693085.1). Taxonomy (NCBI): domain Eukaryota; kingdom Viridiplantae; phylum Streptophyta; class Magnoliopsida; order Alismatales; family Alismataceae; genus Alisma; species Alisma plantago-aquatica. The sequence continues at coordinate 184,822,509 of OY856410.1, read as the reverse complement.
CTCATTTTATGAAATACCAAGATACATCAAATTATAGAAAATACTAGTCTGAAAATTTATAACATCATTATATGTACTTACACTTTTTCTGAAAATATATAACATCGTTATATGTACTTACGTACACTTTGTTAATACTAATATTATGCAGTCTCTATCCACCCACAACAGTCACTATGAACTGGGCCTCTATGTCAATGTTAACGTTCCCTATTGAAGAACAATTGGACATCATCCTAGATGATCGTTCCTTAAACCAATTGGCCATACCCAAACATTGGCATTTTCTAAAAGGAAGACACTACAGGCCTGGTGAAGTGACCCTAAATTTTGGCAATTATTCACATGTTATCGAGGTTGAGTATGATTTGGCGGGAAATCTTGTATCAAAATCCGATTGGCGTGATTGGATTGGAAAGATGCATGTGGGCCGTAGCGACAGGCTTTTTCTCTGTCCAGTTGGCCATAATACCATCAACGTTTGGATAACCAACATCAACTGCGAGACCCCCGATCATCTACGGCGGTATGAGCGCACGGCGGAGGATATCAGCTCGAGTTTGGAAGAATCTGATTATGAGGCCCCTGTCAGTTCATATTTGTCTAAATACAGTGAGGAGCTCCGCGACACAGCACAATCATCAAAAAGGCCATGGTAGGTCCAATTAACAAATATAATTGTCAAGACAAAAAATTTGTGTTTATACTTTTTGTCTGAAAGCAATCAATACTCATAGCTGCTTTCTTTTCTGAACTTCAGGAGAAGATCGCCACAATGATAAGTCCTCGAAGTTACTAATGCGGGACCATGTTGGTGTAGTATTTAGTTGTCTATCTATCTAGACTTGTCTATATTAATAGTTATTTTAATTATGTGCATGTTTAGGGGTATACCAACCCCTTTGTTTAGTTACTGTTTAGGGGTACACCAACCCCTGTGTGTGGATGTAAAAAGAGATTAATGAATGGAACTGAAAGTTGCTACATGAATGCTTCTAACTGAATTGATGATTGGCTTGGTTATTGAATGTTACAAATTACTGATAAATTTCATTATAAATGTTCTTTTATCCTTATTATAACTATGTTAATAAATAATCCCTATAAACATGTAATGTTTATTTAATAGAATTGATGATTGGCTTGGTTATTAATAATATATGACAACAATAAAATGCTTAATTTTAACATATGATTGTCTAGTATTTTTTCAATGATCACTTCCATTACGGTTCAGGAGCTCGCCGGCCTTCTGCCTGCCCGTTCGGCTTCCACGTGCACCCATCCATCTCGCCTCTCTCCCTGCTCTAGAGCAAGATGCCCGACTGGGCTCAAACAGAGGTAAACATCCCCAAAACCCCTCTGTCTCGCCCTCTGATTTGTATTTACTTAAATACTAATTTGTATTTACTTATCTACTCATTCATCTAATGATTTTTTATTCATCACATTATTTAAATTTAGGGATTTATATTTAAATGCATATAAACATTCATAAGCTATTAATGTTGATTAATTTAGGAAGCATTGATATGTTGTTATGGCTGTCCACAAATGTTTTTATAAGAAATTGTGTGTTGAATGGGGTTGTGAACAAGGAATTGGTGTTGTATTTGTTGGCCTAGAAACCCGTCCAAGATTTACTCATTAGGAGTAAATCTTGGATAGTCCCTGGTTTGGGACTGTTCTTGAAAACCTAATCTCACTTAGGATGTAAGTGTATAATGTGTATTGGATTTTCAAGAAAATTTCGGCAGCATTTCCCCGTTTGTTCTCTAAGTACATATGTACTTGGAGAATAGCAGGGAAATGCTGCCGAAATTTTCTTGAAAACCCAATACACATTATACACTTACTAGTGAGATTAGGTGTTCAAGAATGGGATAGGTGGTACACATTTAAGAATGACATCACATGTATAAACCCTAAAGTTTTAACCATAAACTCTAATCTGTTTACCCTATACCCTAATCTTGTTGTAATATATACTTATTTTCTCTTTGATCATAGATGGATAGATCATGGATGTCCATTCACAATCGCTATACCCCAGAGTTTATTTCTGGTCTTGATCAGTTTGTTAGATTTGCCGAGGAACATAGGAAACAACCTGGAGATAGGTTCTACTGTCCATGTAGGCATTGCGGTAACAACTTGAAAGTTAGTATTGGTGACGAAATCAGAAGTCATGTCATGTGCAACGGGATTGTACAAGGCTATACAAAATGGCACTGGCATTGAGAGATTTCAAACCTAAAACCAGTGGATGTCGATAGCAGTGCTTGTGTGGAAGAAGAAATTGCCTCCGATGACGTAGATGTGAATGAACCAGTTCCAGTAGACATCGTTGATGCGATGCTGGATAGTTGTGGGGTAGAGCACACCGATCCACCTCCCATGTTTAGAAACATTGTGCATGATGATGAGATACCATTATACACAGGTTGTAAGTTTACAAAGCTTAGCGCTGTGTTGAGATTGTATAAACTAAAAGCTAACAATCGATGGAGCGACAAAAGCTTCACGTCATTGTTGTTTTTGTTGAAAGAAATTCTTCCTGAAGGAAACGAGCTGCCGATCTCAACATACCAGTTAAAGAAATTGTTATTCCCAATGGGAATGGAGGCCAAGAAGATACACACATGCCCGAATGATTGTGTATTATTTCAAAAGGACTATGTGAATTTGAAAGATTGTCCGAAATGTGGTGCGTCAAGGTATAAATTGACGACTTTGGGGGAGTCCAAAACTGGTTCTCCCGCCAAGGTGATGTGGTATCTACCTATAATACCACGGTTTCAATGCTTGTTTGCTAATCCTATAGATGCAAAGAATTTGAGGTGGCATGCAGATGTTAAGAAAAATAATGATGGGATCCTACGACATGCGTCGGATTCCCCACAGTGGAAGAAGATTGATCTATTGTACCCTAAATTCAGTGAAGAGGACAGGAATCTAAGACTTGGGCTTTGTACATATGGGATGAATCTGTACGGGACATTGAGCAGCCAACATAGCACTTGGCCAGTCATGCTTGTTATATACAATCTTCCTCCCTGGTTGTGTATGAAAAATAAGTATGTTATGCTGTCGTTGTTGATATCGGGCCCTAAACAACCTGGAAATGATATCGATGTTTATCTTGAACCTCTGATTGATGACTTAAAGAAACTCTGGGGTGAAGGTGTGATGACCTATGATGCTTCACAAAGAGAGACATTTTGTTTGCACGCTATGTTGTTTTGCATTGTGAATGACTTTCCAGCGTATAGGAATTTGTTTGGATATAGTGTCAAAGGATCTAAAGTGTGTCCTATATGTGAAGAGAACACTGATTCAGTACGACTAAAACACGGCGGCAAGACTGTATATTTTGCTCATCGAAGGTTTCTTCCAAAATTTCATCTGTATCGTAGGTTGCGCAAAGCATTCAATGGACGGAATGAGGAGCGTAGTGCACGTAAACCTATATCAGGGGAGGATGTTTATGAAAGAGTGAAAGACATCGTCAATGAATTTGGTAAGAGATCACAATGTATGATGGCCACAAGGAGTGACAAGTCTTTATTCAAGAAGAAGTTGATATTTTGGGATCTTCCTTATTGGAGTTCTTTGACAGTCAGGCATTGTATCGATGTCATGCACGTTGAGAAAAATGTATGTGATAGCGTCATCGGTACTCTGTTGAATATACCAGGTAAGACTAAAGATGGGATAAAACCCAGAATGGACCTACGTGAAATGGGAATAAGGTCAGAATTAACAGAATTACGTGAAATGGGTAATAAAAGAACATACTTACCTCCCGCTTGTTACACGTTGTCTAGAAAGGAGAAGAAAGCATTTTGTGAATGCTTGGTAAATGTTAAGGTGCCACATGGTTACTCATCCAACATCCGTACATTGGTATCAATGAAAGATCTGAAGTTGATAGGTCTTAAATCTCATAATTGTCACATTCTAATGCAACAAATATTGCATGTGGCAATTAGATCTATATTGCCGAAGCATGTAAGGTTTGCAATCACCAGACTTTGTTTCTTTTTCAACAGTCTGTGCAGCAAAGTTATTGACCCTGATACTCTCGATAATTTGCAAAGAGAAGTGGTTGTTACCCTATGTCAGCTTAAGATGTATTTTCCTCCGTCGTTCTTTGATATCATGGTACATCTTATTGTCCACTTGACTAGGGAAGTGAAAATGTTGGGACCAGTTTTCTTGCATTGGATGTATCCCTTTGAACGATACATGAGCGTTTTTAAAGGTGATGTTCGAAACCGTTATCAGCCTGAAGGGAGTATTATTGAGGGTTATGTGGCGAGAGAGGTTATGGATTTTTGCAATGACTTCTGAGTGGTAATGACGCTCTCGTGAATGACAAGAATATTGAGGAGCATTTTGGCAAAGGAGTTTTGGGAGCACGGGTGAAAGTAATCAGCCGTGAGCAGTTGGAGCAAGGTCACTTGTATATTTTACACAACATCGACGAAGTGAGTGTTTATATCGAGGAACATACCAATTTCATCAAGAGACAATATCCTCGATCCAATTCAATGTGGCTTGCTAGAGAGCATAACAAGACATTTATTAAGTGGTTTGAAGATAAAGTCTTACATCAACTATCTCAAACACTAGATAATGTTACTGAAACCATCAAATGCCTCACCATTAAACCAAAATTGAATGTTATGTCTTATGAAGGGTTTGACATAAATGGTTTCTCATATTACACAAAGTGTCAAGATGATAAGAGTGTCGTCCAAAACAGCGGGGTCACCCTTCAAGCGTCTTCATTGTTTTTTGCAAGTGCAAAGGATAAAAGTCCACGTGAAGCTAAAATGTCATATTACGGTGTCATTGAAGACATATGGGAGTTTGACTATGTAGATTTCATAATTCCGCTCTTTAAATGTAATTGGGTTGACAACAACAGAGGAGTTATAGTGGATGAATTGGGTTTCACATTAGTGAACTTTGAAAAGATTGGAGAGAAGGGTGAACCATTCATATTGGCATCACAGGCAAAACAAGTATTTTATATCGATGATCCTGCAAATGATAAATGGTCATTTGTTCTTCATGGTAAAAGACAGTTCATTGAAGATCCTATAGATGAAGAAGAGTACTATGATAAGTATGATGACTCCAATCCATTCTCAGTTGGGTTGCCAACACCACCAAACATTGAAGCTGGGGATGACAATGACTTGTATGTTCGCGGGGATCATAATGAAGGATTGTTAATTGATAAAAGATCACAATATTAGAGGCATGGATGTTTATATTTTTATTATGTTCCCATGATGACCGTGCTGATGATCACTGTGAGGGTGAGGACGTGCTTGCAACGCCTGACAATGTAAGTTTTAAGAATATATCCCTGAGGTTTCTATCTATATGTTCATTTATAATTATATTATGTAAGTGTGTTTTTTTTCAAATTTTTAGGATACTAGTTAATAGAAATTCTATTTAATTTGCAGGCATTCGCCAAAGACTACAGGTATGCAGGACGGCCATGACATAGCTATGCAGGCCATCGACATTGCTTTGTAAATCCAAAGCGCAACAGTCGGAGAGAAAGCAAAGCATCCCACACATAGCTTAGTACATATATATAGTGGGACTAAGGTGACGATCCCACCTGCTAAAATAGGTTACCGACAACTACATGTTACGACTGGGAGGTCGTGATTCAGCAACCGTATGCATTAGCAGGAGGACAAACAGATTTCACCACGAGTTAACATTGAAGAAGGTAACCTTCAATGTCCTCCTGCTAATGCATACGGTTGCTGAATCACGACCTCCCAGTCGTAACATGTAGTTGTCGGTAACCTATTTTAGCAGGTGGGATCGTCACCTTAGTCCCACTATATATATGTACTAAGCTATAGTGTTGTATGTAAATTCAGCATTGTTGTTATTATGCACTATATATGTGTTAGTCTGTCATGTTGTTATATGAATCTGAAACACTTGTGTGTGCTGCACTTTATGTATTGTATATGTATCATGCTTCCCTTCATTGTGGCTTCTTTTGCTGTTTCATGGCTCTTTGAATATATGATTTTGTTGACAATGATGACAATGATGACATGTGTGAAAATCATCAATACATGAATGTTTCTACATGTGTATGAATGTGAAAAGAGATGAAATAAATGGAACTGCAGGTTGCTAATGGTTTCTACATGCGTGTGATGAAAAAAAGAAATATGAATTAAATGTTCTTATACATGAGTGTGAATCACTAAATGTTCTTATACATGAGTGTGAATCACATATATATATATATATATAATATTGTCAATCATGTTAATTTTACAGGTTTGTGGCATGTTGTTGGCTGATATCAATGGATGTCGTAAAACCTGCAGTTCGTAACTGAATTGCAGGTTTCTCATCCTGCGACCAGCCACAGTAGGTCTGCAGTCTGATAGAAAAAAAACATCGGCGTCGGTTATTTGAACAAAACCGACGATATACTATTACAATGTCGATTTCCATACTAGTAACTGACGTCGATTTCCCTAATGAGGCCAGACACCACGGCCGTGGCAGCGGAACAACAAGCGTCGGATATTTGTATAAAACCGACGACATAGGATAACAGTGTCGGTTGCCCTTCTAGTAACCGACGTCGATTTCCGTGGCAGCGGGTGAGATGGCGTCGATTATCACTAAGAAACCGACGCTGATAGTGCCCCAGATGGCACCCTTTCTGGGGCTCGAAGGTATGTGGTGTTGGTTTCGAACCTAATAACCAACGCCTATACCACCTGCTGGCGCATTTTCGGCGCGTTTTCGGTGGCATGCGAAGGGTTTTGGCATCGGTTTGAGAACCGACGCGTAACGGTTGGGCTTTTAACGGCACCCACATAGGTGTTTCTTAAGAACCGACACTAAAGGCCTTAAATAACCGACACTAAAGGTTGGTTATGTACTAGTGTATATTTATTTTTCATATAATCTTAACATGTGGAGTGAGGTTAATGATATAACTATGTGTATATACATGAGGGTGGTGATGAGCCTTGTTGGAATCAAGGGGTGTTAGTTTTGTGTAGAAATCATATAAACAAGTCTAATGACCTAATAAGTACCTTGTGGAGAATTTGAAGTGAAACCCTCTACTTATGTAATCTAAGGTTTGACTTCCCTTAGTATGATATGTGGTTAATGATTTGTAAAAAGTAATAACGTTTGGATCACATAATGATGAAACGTCACATTGGTGTAGTAGTCAACATGTTTATATAATGCATTATTGTAGCCCTCTCATATCTTAATGAAATAATACACTTAAGTATTTATGAAGGGTGATACCTGGTACTGATGATATGATGATTGATTCATATCTAACTAATGTTGTTCAAACCTAAATCAGTTTTAAGAAAATGGGAATTGGTGTAATTAGGGTTTGGTGGTGTAACCATGAGGTAAAACCTTAATTTGTTAAATGTGAAGAGCATTGACCCTAATTCTGAGAATAGGTCATAGTATCGAATGTGTGTGAATAGAAAACATAATATTGTACTCTCTCTTATTTACATGGATTTAACCTAGTGGGTTGATTGGGTGTTATCACTTGTGAGTGCCATGAAGGTGGTTAAATAATATTAAGATTTGTCTATGAACCTTGATAAGGGAACACAGGAAGTATGAATATGTAAAAGTGCACACTTGGTTACATTGACTAATTCTTAGCCCTATACACTTCAACTTATGGGAGGTAGTGCATGTCAAATATTTGAAATAGAATGATGCTTGAGAACCTTATGAGAAATTAGCATGAAGCCTAATCCTAAATTAAAGATCTTATGATGCACTGCTTGCTTTAGTAAAAAGTGTTTTATATGTTTTAACATATTATCTCTCTAAAAATAATGGCTAATGGTTGCTATGGTAAGTACATGTGATGTGGCATGAGTGATGTGGCATGAGTAATACATATATGCTCAATGAGGCATGATGAGATGACCATGAATCATAAGTGTGATGTGATCAGTCTTAGGACCTGGTAAAGGCTTAGTGCATGCCTGGTTGAGGTGATATCCTCTAGTACTAGAATGAGGGATTGATATCCCAAGATAATGTGTTGATGACAATAGCCTTGTGGCTGGCAGTGATATAGTAGCCTTGTGGGTGATAGTGATATAGTAGCCTTGTGGCTGGCAGTGATACAGTGTTATGAGATGATGGGAATCAGTTTGTAGTTTAAACAATGATATTTGTTGTTATAGTACCATGCTCCTTTCTTTTGGAGGAATTGTTTGTGGTTTGTACGTTGTAACTTGATTGATGTAAAAGACACTTAATTGACCTAACTAATCAAGTGGAACCTAATCATATAGCTTGCCATGTGCCATAGATCCTTTCAGTGTCAGTACTTGCTGAATGGTGAAATGAGTTTAACTCTGAGTGCATATTTTTGAATATGTGGGGGTGAGGACAAATATCCCCTTATGTCTAGGAATATGTGAAACAAGATTGGTTGCAGGACAAACCTGGAAGAGTGCAGCTTTGGACCGTAGCTTAGTGATATGTGATACAGGATTGGCTGCAGGCCATACCCTGAAAGAGTGAAACTATGAGAGTTAGCTCAGTTTCATTAGTGTCGTGACCTATACCAAGGAGGGCTAGGTTTGCACATCTGGACTATATGTCACTGAAAGCAATCAGACTGATGATGTCATTGCATGATTCTCTCATGTACTGACCACAAGGTGGTGAGGTCATGGATTCCGGCTCTTCCACTAGACCTTGTATGGCACCGATTTTGGCTTAGTAATGGTCAGTTGGATTTGGGTGGTATGACTCAAATCCTCAGGGCATAATAAATACGTAATCATCCATGTAGTGTACATGTATAGGATCAAACATAGAAACATTGGATGAAGCCTTGTCTTGCTTTTATACTGTTTATTTTATAACAGTCATACATGTTCTTCATATTCCTTTTTAAGTTATTAATTGTTCAACTACTCATTGGCATGTGCATATGACTGTTCTATTTACTTCATCCCTGAGATATATGTCATTTAGTTAATCTTGTTCAAATTGCTCAGTATGTTAATCTATCTACTTAGCAATCTATGATAATAATGGAGTTGGCAGAGAGTTATATCTCTCACTGGACTGTTGTCTCACCCCGTTGGTTAAATATATTTTTAGGTGGATGTGCATGCTGAGTTAAAGATCATGTGGCTAAGGATGATAAAAAAGAACTACACCTGGTGGAACATGGTATATGTATAGTATCTAGTAATAGAGTCCTATGTGTCGTCCATGTACACTCAGGTCCTTGGGAGTATTCTCAATGTATTTTGTAGACATGATGTTTGACATGTGGTTTATATCTTGTGTGCCTTCGGTGGTATGTATATACATGTGGAACTGTAATCTTATATAACAGGTTGATTGGAATATGGTGATGCAGTACCTTGAATATATGTTATGGAATGCAAGTATTGGCTCTTGTGTAATAATTCTCAGCTCCTGGTGCTTGTTGCAAATCGGTTTTAATTTCTTGTGATTTTTGGTAATCCACTGGTAATGGTTGATCGTGGTTTAAGTTTTGAGTAATCTTGATTTGTGTGACATAGGGTGTCACATATCTATTGTTCTAAGATTACTTTGTTTGAAAATGAAAATGCTTCCTTGCTTGCTGAAATCCATGTCATTGAATCATGTTCTGGTTCTACTAGTAGAGAGAATAACACTGCTTCTCTTCATATTGATAGATATTCTTATTTAACTAAATCTCTTTACTTAGAAAATGATCTTATGCATGTTAGAGATGATATGGATCAATTGTCTTCTACTATTACTTCTCTTATGCATGATAATCATAGTTTGAGATCTTCTTTGCAAAGATTCTTAGTTGGTTAAAATAATCTTAATGATATCCTATGTCATACTACTAAAAAATTGGTAGACATGGTTTAGGTTATGATAGTAGCCAAAGGAACAACAAATGTAAGTGGCCTCCAATCTTCCATGGAGAATATTGTAAAGAGTCGGGTATAATAACCCAACTCCCTACTCAAAATAATGGTAAACAAAAACACACCAATGTATAGCAGCGGAAATTTAAACTTGGACTATATTCAATTGTATAAAGAGTACATTACAAAATTTCCCAAAAGGGTGTACAACTTTATACATACAAGGATCTAGGTAGAGGAAGACTAAAACCAAATCAATATTGTCTCCAAAGAAAAACAACTTAATATATATAGGAAGATATGTCCAAGATACAAGGTTGATCTCCTTATCCTATATGTAGCCTTAGGCAGGTTCACCATGCTTCTATTGCACACTCTGGTCCTATAACTGGGTGGTTGGGATCACCCAGCAAGAGAGAGGTAAAAGTATGTGTTAATTAAAAGGAATAAGGACAAATAAAAACCATAACATTGCATGATAAAAGATTCACTATACTAAGAGATCTCAAGAGTATGAGGCAAGTAATCAAATAAGAAATAGAAATCTGCCATAGTAAATCTATCCACATTAATCAACATAGCATGAATAATATTATGACTCAAAATCATACCAATGCAGGGTGAGGCACCTACCGGACCTACACCAAGAGGAGAGGGGAACATGCACATCCCAAACCTCAAATATATATAATGTGGTAGGGGGACTAAAACCATGGTGCCTATATAATGTGGCAGGGGGCACTAAAACCCCAGTGCCTGGTAGGAGGACTAAAACTCAGTGCCCTATGGGTGGTTTGTACTCATGTACACTACATTGTCATTTGGCCAAAAATACATCATGCTAAATAGTTCACTTAGCAATAGTGAAAATAACACTGCATCATAGCAATGGGGAATAAAACCCATAAAATAATCACATAAAGAGCCAACATAGGCCATAGAAGATTCAAATAAATAAAGAGCCAAATAAGGCAAAAAGAGAAATTCCAAGGCTAGCAAATGCCTCATTAGGAAATTAGGGATTGGGTAAAAGCCCAACTGAGGAATAGGGTGCATTGCACATATACATTTCACATCCATCATACATAGGAATCACATACCTTTTTTAATACAATAAACATCACTTCACCAATTAGATTGCTATCCTTATCCATTTTTCCCTAGAATAATTATTTCACATGAATTAGTATTTATAAAGCATAAAGTATAAAGGAAATACCCATTTTAGAACTTGTTTACAAACCACTAATTTTGGACTCAAAACTAGGACCAAAATTTCCCTTAGCTTTCACTGATTAATAAAACATCATTTATTTCTCAATTTGAAGTTAAAATGCATTATTTACCATTTTTAGAACATTTAGCATACTCAAAATGGCATTCAAAGAAAACTTCGAAAAAGGGTATATAAATAGGACTCAAAAACCATAAAATCAGATTCTACATGAAAAATCCTTTCCAATGACTATTTATTTGCATTTTTCTGAGCAAGGACCAATTTAATATGAATTAAGTAAGTTGGACCAATCAGATTGTAAGAAAATGCCACATAGGCTAAATCATTGTGCAAAGGCAAATATCCAAAAGACAAAACTACCCTCAGCATTAAAGAAGGAAAGGATGGTGTGCGGGGACAAAACTGTAAAAATCCAAGTGGTCATCTTCTTCCTCTCCCAGGCGCCATGGCCGTGTGAGGAAGCTAGCCCCTATTTGGGCGTTTTTGCATTTCTCAACCAAAACGTGAGTTCAAATGCTCAAAATGAAGAGGACGCAAAGATGGACTCACCAGAGTGGTTTATTGGTTTACCAGTGTCTTCTAGGCCCAAGGAGGGGCACCACAAGCTAGGGAGGAAGGTGGAGGCATCGAGGGCTAAGAGAGGAGGATGCGGGCAAATTGGCATGAGAGAAGGTTTGCAATGGAGCTTTCGAAGACGATGGATGTGCTATTTATAGGTGTGGTATGGTGAGGAGTCGAGAAGATGGTGGAGGTGAGAGGCATCGGCTGGCCCAACTGGACATATCATCAATAGTACACGAGAGCGAACGAGTAATGGCTCAAAAGATGTGGCTCGAGGAGACGAAGCCAACGCAACAAAGATCTCATGAAATGATGCAGGGGAGAGGGAGAACGAGGTGGAGGAGTCGAGGGGGTCTGTTGGCTCACATGGATGGAGGAGTAATACGATGTGAAGTCCTTCAGATTGAGATTGGACGGTGGGGCTGACGTGTGACACAATAAACGAGTAGACCATAGCATGACACATGAAATAAATGACATAAATGCAAAATCGATTCATCTATTATAGTTGCACTATACTACAACTTATAAAATCAATTTGAGGGGTCAAATAAAGTCTAAAAGCCACCAAAATTTAACCATAGGTTAATTACAACTCCTAGAACAATGATATGCCTTTAGTTTCTTGTTTTACACACACTTTGGCCATTAATTGCTATATTGACTATTAATGCATATTTTAATGTATAAAATGAATGATTAATGTGAAAAGCGTCTTTTAATGACATGAGTGAGTGAAATTTGAGACATATCATCATTAAGAGTCATATTTCAACATAATAGCATCTTTTCATACATTAATATTATTTTTTAGGAAAGAGAAAGAAAAGGGTTAATTATTCTCATACATTAACTCAAATACACATTATTACTCATATCTTATCCAAAAAGATCTAAAAGCTCCAAATTAGTATTATTCGCTTATATTCTCTCATTAATGTTCAATTAGCATAATTAGTCCCCAATTATCTCATCAGTTGGGATATTTGTGCAAAAACCCATTCATTGACATGAATGTGGGTAAATATTGATTTCATCATCAAATAAATCTCAAATTCAACATTGAGGCCAAATAAGGCTCTAAAGGATGGGAAATTTAGGGAAAGTGGTCCAAAAGGACTTGAAAGAAATTAAAATCTTGAAAATGGGTAAATCATAGGAAAGATCATGGAATTCAGTCTGTTACAGCACTCCACCCCTTAAAGAGGATTTCATCCCCGAAATCACAGTAAGAGGGAAGAGAGAGGGTGAGTGTGTCACATCCCAACATTAGGTAACTAGGTGTTACTTCAAATCTATGGTACTTCACAAGCTCTATACATAAGCCAAGTCTCACTAAGGTTTCCACCATACATATTACCTTTTATCAAACATAACATAATTAACACTTTGGCTTATAAGCATAATCTCCATCATGAAAAAGCATCATCTTTTTTATTCCATTACTTGTGTCACATTTCACTCACATTGTTGTCCAAAGAATTACATCTCAACATTATGTACAAAACATATGTATTTCCCTTATAAGGGTTTTAAGCACAATTAGGGTTTACTGAGCAAATCTCAACATTCATTAATGTATTAGGTCACAAACCTAAACAATTTGAATCTAATCTCCATTATCCTCATAGTAACATCATATAGGATTATCACTAATTATTATGTAAGTAAAGGATAATATTATCCAACAAATTATTAAGCATATAATAATCCCAAATAATGTCACATTAACTTTCATACTCATATTAATGACATCATCAACCATTTTCTCGTACAACACTCCATAACATAACATTAAGCCTTAATGTACGACCATGTGAATCCAATTACTCATAATCACATTTGAGCCATTACATGTGTTTTAGTGAATAAGATGGAACACATTAAACATAAATGAATTGATTCATATACTAAATCATGATAAGGTGACTAATATGATGTATATTAAACAACAAGGTGATATGCCTTACATATATTGATAACTTAATCACAATTATGATTAGGTGGTTATAATCCATGGTTATATGTATAAAAGGATATTATTTGATGATGACACCTAATGTCACTAATGTATCATGAAGGCATTAAGGATATATATAGATGTGTATATATTGTTAGGGCTAGATGATTACACATTATGGTTTGGGTCAACATGAACATTACATGCTATGCATGTTAAGGATGCATTAGAACCATTTATCTTACTAACCATATTGTTCGGGTGACATGGTCAACATTAAGTGTATTCACAATTAGTGATGAGTAACTCACTATTATGTGCATTAAGAGTATGTTAAGGTTCAAGCATATGAACAATTCCTTTAGATGACTTATTATATATTCATTTGTATATAAACAACCAAGATAAATTATAATTATAATTTGTTTTCCCAAAACTAACCATATGAACTTACTAATCTCTTATCCAAGGAGTTAGGGCACTGAAATAGAGTAACTTGATTTCAATGCATTATGGGACTCCACCCCCTTAAAGGGGATTTCTTCCTCGAAATAAGCAACTCCAAAATCTAACAAGGTATAAAAAGCTTTACTACTATAGTCTACTTCTCAAAAGGGTTGAGGGAAAACTATGTATGAGATCCAACACTTAGTTGTCTTACTAAGAACCATTATCAACTTCAAGACATAACATAGGGTAGACTACTCCCAAACATGGAACTCTAAGGCTCCTATACGGAACTCATGGAATCATAAGGTGATTCTACATGACTAACCAAAGAATCATATACTAGGTTTAAAAGGTTACTCAACAATAAGATAATTTGTCCAAAGGTATGCTATTATGGGACATTCAGTATCAGCTCAGGCCAGGACGGTGTCATACGGATCTGGGAGTCCTCGTAAGCCAAGCTAGTGGTGCGGAGGAAAATATTGCCAGCCCCCAGACCCTGACCCTTTCTAGACACTTTTTCTTTCAACTTATGCCCTAGTAGCAACCTAGTAGACTAATCACCAAAAGGTTGATTATATTTCTAGTATGAAATTATTATGATCCTAAATCAATCATTCATCATTGGTCAACTCTAAGGTGAGAAGCTTACTAAAGGCAAACTATATAAGGTAAAGGTTTCTATCTAGGAGACAAACTGAATTAGTCAAGACTTCGACTACCTTGATGCTCTGATACCATGCTGTAAAGAGCCGGAATAATAGCCCAACTCCCAACTAAAAATAATGGTAAACAAAAACACACCAATGTATAGCAGCGGAATTTTGAACTTGGACTATATTCAATTGTATAAAGAGTACATTATAAAATTTCCCAAAAGGGTGTACAACTTTATACATACAAGGATCTAGGTAGAGGAAGACTAAAACCAAATCAATATTGTCTCCAAAGAAAAACAACTTAATATATATAGGAAGCTATGTCCAAGATACAAGGTTGATCTCCTTATCCTATCCTTAGCCTTAGGCAGGTTCACCATGCTTCTACTACACACTCTGATCCTATAACTGGGTGGTTGGGATCACCCAGCAAGAGAGAGGTAAAAGTATGTGTTAATCAAAAGGAATAAGGATGAATAAAAACCATAACATTGCATGATAAAAGATTCAATATACTAAGAGATCTCTAGAGTATCAGGCAAGTAATCAAATAAGAAATAGAAATCTGCCATAGTAAATCTATCCACATTAATCAACATAGCATGAATAATATTATGACTCAAAATCATACCAATGCAGGGTGAGGCACCTACCGGACCTACACCAAGAGGAGAGGGGAACATGCACATCCCAAACCTCAAATATATATAATGTGGCAGGGGGACTAAAACCCCAGTGCCTATATAATTTGGTAGGGGGGCTAAAACCCCAGTGCCTGGCAGGAGGACTAAAACCTCAGTGTCCTATGGGTGGTTTGTACTCATATACACTACATTGTGATTTGGCCAAAAATACATCATGCTAAATAGTTCACTTGGCAGTAGTAAAAATAGCATTGCATCGTAGAAATGGGGAATAAAACCCATAAAATAATCACATAAATGAGCCAACATAGGAAATAGAAGATTCAAATAAATAAATAGCCAAATAAGGTAAAAAGAGAAATTCCAAGGCTAGCAATTGCCTCATTAGGAAATTAGGGTTTTGGTAAAAGCCCAACTGAGGAATAGGGTGCATTGCACATATACATTTCACATCCATCATACATAGGAATCACATACCTTTTTGAAGATAATAAACATCACTTCACCAATTAGATTGCTATCCTTATCCATTTTTCCCTAGAATCATTATTTCACATGAATTAGTATTTATAAAGCATAAAGTATAAAGGAAATACCCATTTTAGACCTTGTTTATAAAACATCACTTCACCAATTAGATTTCTATCCTTTCCAATGACTATTTATTTGTATTTTTCTGAGCAAGGACCAATTTACTATGAATTAAGTAAGTTGGACCAATCAGATTGCAAGAAAATGCCACATAGGCTAAATCATTGTGCAAAGGCAAATATCCAAAAGACAAAAACTTAGCATTAAAGAAGGAAAGGATGGGCATTTGGGGACAAAACCATAAAAAGTCAAGTGGTCATCTTCTTCCTCTCCCAGGCGCCATGGCCGCGTGAGGAAGCTTGCCCCTATTTGGGCGTTTTCGTATTTCTCAACCAAAATGTGAGTTCAGATACTCAAAACGAAGAGGACGCGAAGGTGGACTCACCGGAGTGCTTTATTGGTTCACCAGTGTCTTCTATACCCAAGGAGGGGCACCGTAAGCCAGGGAGGAAGGTGGAGGCATCGAGGACTAAGCGAGGAGGATGCGGGCAAATTGGCACGAGAGAAGGTTTGCAATGGAGCTTCTGAAGATGATGGATGTGCTACTTATAGGTGTGGTGTGGTGAGGAGTCGAGACAATGGTGGAGGTGAGAGGCCTCAGCTGGCTCAGATGGACGTCTTGTCCATAGTTCACGAGAGCAAACGAGTAATGGCTCAAAAGATGCGGCTCGAGGAGACGAAGCCAACGCAACAAAGATCTCGTGAAATGGTGCAAGGGAGAGGGAGAACGAGGTGGAGGAGTCAAGGGGGTATGTTGGCTCGTGTGGCTGGAGGAGGAATACAATGTTGAGGCCGTCAGATCAAGATCAGACAGTGGGGCTGGCGCGAGACACAATAAACGAGCATACCATAGCGTGACACATGAAATAAATGACATAAATGCAAAATCGATTCATCTACTATAGTTGCACTATACTAAAACTTATAAAATCAATTTGAGGAGTCAAATAAAGTCCAAAATCCACCAAAATTAAACCATAGGTTAATTATGACTCCTAGAACAATTATATGCCTTTAATTTCCTTTTTTACACACACTTTGGCCCTTAATTGCTATATTGACTATTAATGCATATTTTAATGTATAAAATGAATGATTAATGTGAAAAGAGTATTTTAATGACATGAGTGAGTGAAATTTGAGACATATCATCATTAATAGTCATATTTCAACATAATAGCATCTTTTCATACATTAATATTATTTTTTAGGAAAGAGAAAGAAAAGGGTTAATTATTCTCATACATTAACTCAAATACACATTATTACTCGTATCTTATCCAAAAATATCTAAAAGCTCCAAATTAGTATTCTCCGCTTATATTCTCTCATTAATGGTCAATTAGCATAATTAGTCCCCAATTATCTCATCAGTTGGGATATTTGTGCAAAAACTCATTCATCGACATGAATGTGGGTAAATATTGATTTCAATATCAAATAAATCTCAAATTCAACATTGAGGCCAAATAAGGCTCCAAAGGATGGGAAATTTAGGGAAAGTGGTCCAAAAGGGCTTAAAAGAAATTAAAATCTTGAAAATGGGTAAATTGCAGGAAAGACCCTGGAATTCAGTCTGTTACAAATACCTAGTTCCAAGGCTATAGGCACATGAAACTATTGCATTGAAATTGGTCATTATTGTACTTATTATTCTTTTAGGAAAGCACCCAAGAGAAATAGGACTTTGGTTGCTAAGACAACCCCTCTGGACCCAAAAGTATTATTGGGGACCATTTCATCTTTCTTCTTACAGGCCAGTTGCTAATGGATTGACTTGAGCCATGGATTTGTAAATTGACTTCTCAATCCACTTGAAGGAAGAAAGGTGAGATGTGTATGGGGTGGAAATAAGTGGAAAAGAAGTGGTAAGTACATAGGTAATGTTACTCTTGCTCATATCCGATCATAGTGTGTTTTCCCCAAAAGTGGTGTATTGTGATTTTCATCATTTATTTCTTAAAACTGTTTCTAATGCTTTCGCAGTGCATTACTAACTTCTTACACATGGTCAGATATAGCTTATATTTTTATCATGCCTCTAGATATGTTTTTCATATGTATATGTGCTTCTTGACAATAGCTTGATCGGTCGAGTTTGTTCTGATAGAAACTTGACCGACCAACACCAATGGATATTACCAACATTTGTTGTTGGTTGAGTTTGTCCTGTCAGTAACTCGATCGTTACCACTGTGCATAGAATATACAGTTGGCCTTTTGAAATGAGAATTTCCCTCTCAACTAGATTTTCTCAATCAATGGTATTATTCTTTGACACTCTCTTGGTACCTTTATGTATGCATATTTCCATGCTTTAAATTGTCTATCTTTCTTACAACTCTTTCTTTCTAATCACTATAATTTGGTATCCTACAAGTGGTATCCCTACATCTTGCAATTACTTGTCTTGAGTTGTTATGCATGTTTTGATGACGATCTTTTTGGATATCTTTGTTGTGTCTTAAATTACTTCCATTGTGCTCAAACTTGCTACATCTATATAGTGGCATATAATGTTTTGGATTCAACCTTGAGGTTCTTCATGGTAATCATCTTCTGGTAGTTATGCATATTTGCTAGTAAGCGATATCCTTTCATGTTTATGAAATTGCATATCTCTTTCTTTGGATATATATCTACATCTACTCATAGCTTGCTATTTAATTTGTGTATCCCTTGCTATGAACTAGATTCTACTATTAGTCCTAACTTGTGATATCATCTACTAGTAGTTCTTATACATGTAGTTCTAGCCTTATTTATCAATTGGCATCTTTGCTTATGCAATGGTATTCATCATGCGGTATGCTCATATTTTGTTTCATACATGTTCTTTAACTTACATATCTACTATCTTGAGTTGCTTGCACAACATTGTGATGCAGGATATATAGAGCTACATTGTATGTAGAAATTAGAGCATCCTTGGATTTTTGCAGATTTTGCTCCAGTGTCAGATTTTGACGCAAGATCGGTGTTTTTATGTAAAAATGGTCTTCTGAGCATGATTCATCGCTTTTCCATGAGCCCTGACACTTTTTTGGCAAATTCTATCATTTTGAGGATCAAAATTGAGATTCATTATTTTACTGCAACACTTTATCTTGCTTTAATCTTTGCTAGAATTACATTATGGGATTTTACTTCAAATCTTTGATCTTGAGGGTCAAAACCCCTATCTTTCTCCAAAGGTATGATTTTACTTAAAATCTTTCAATACATTTGTGGAATGGTTTGTCATCTTCAAAATGGGGGAGAATGTTGACTCTAGGTCTAAATTGACCAAACCCTTGTTTTGATGGTGACTGAACCATTCCACTTAATTGTGTCTAATGCTTCTACTTGAGTGATTTCAGATTAGGTATAGACACACTCCAAATGCCCTAACTTGTGCGTCTCAAATTGGAGAAAAAGACAAGTCAAAATAAATGCAAGGGCACTTTTGTGGAATATGATGTAAATCTATTAGAATCATGTTGTAAATCACTTATAATGATTATATGACTTGTAATTAAACTTAGAAAAAATCAGGAGCGCTTAAATTGAATATTTCAGCACTTTAATGACATTTTCCAAAATTTATTACATGATATTTTTTGGTAGAGTTACAAACTCGATTCCCTTAATGGATCTTGAAAATGTCATGGTTCGATCGAGTTAAACACTCACAGAACTTGACCGATCCCTGCACTAGGAAAAATTGGTTTAAGTGATCGGTCAAGTTTCATCTTGGATAAACTCGACCAATTGTTCAAATATGCTTTGTCATATAGTGCAATGGGTCGAGTTACCTTTATTAAAACTTGACCGGTCGTACTGTATGGAAAAGTGCAGAAAAGTATTTCTAACCATTGGGGTGTTGCAAAATTCAAAAAATATATACGTTGCAACACTCCAAATGACTAGTATTCATCCTTAAGTGTTCCAAATGGCTAGTAGGCATCCCCAACTATAAATAGGGCCCCTTAGGATTCATCATATGGTTAGGAAAGCATTATGAATGTCCTTATTCTATAGTTGAGTGCATCCTACAACCTCCTCTCTCTCTAAGGTTAATCACTTGCTACATCCATTAGAGTGAGTAGGAGATTTGTAAGAGAAATAGTCCTACATGTATATCTTGTGAGGCTCTCACTTACACCACCTCTCAGTCTCTCATTTCTACCATGAATATGAAGATGAAGGTTCTCTCTCTTAGTTAAGAGGGGTGAAGAAGAACAAGGGAAGGTGTACCTTGGTGAAAGATTCTCCTTAGCGAAGGTAAAGTCAAAGGCAGAAGATCTAAGAAGAGTGGGAAATTCCTAAAAGGCAGAAGACTTGTGCAAGAGTGGGTAAGTCATTGGTGAAGGCGGAAGACATGGTGCAAAGTGGGTAAGTCCTTGGTGATGTAGAAGACTCTTGGTTGGATAGGTAATTCCTTTGGTAGGTTTTTGGCTCCCTTCCCCTCAAAGGGAAAGTTGGGTATCCTTGACCCAAAAAAGGAAGGTCATATGTTGTAAGTCTTATGAGTGAATATAAGGAGTAGTCATGGTTAAGAATTCATATAGGTTGACCTCTCTAGGTAGTGGACTAATAATCTCCTAGTTTGGAGATTGGAACCACTCTACATAGCTTGTGTTCTTGTGCTTGTTTCAATCTCTCTCATCCTTTCTATGTATGTTTAGTTGCACTCAAATTCCTAATTTGCAACCTTATCTTGTGATATATCTTGAAGGTCTAATAAATTTTGTTTAAGTGTATTTTAGGTCTATTCACCCCCTCTAGAGCAAATCACCCATCCTAGACCCAACAATCAGTATATCAGAAGAGGGATACCCAAATTTCCTACCTGAAGACACCATGCTGGAATGCTTTTTTCTTCCAGGGTGACACATGGAAGAATGTGTCCTTCTTCTAGTGGTCATATTGTATAGAAAGAAGAATTATACATTCCCCATAGGCTAGAATTCTCAATTTTGTTTCCTATTCTTGATTCAAAGGAAATCTAGTTTGTGAAATATTTTATCTCAATGTTGAATTCTCATACACACAATTATAAATACCCACCCATGGCTACCATTAACCTTTTGTCCTATCTACTCTCCTAAAATCTACGAGAGACTACCCTATCTTGATCAAACTCTAGACCAATGCTTTTATAGAAGATCCTTCTTTAGGATTGATGATTTTGATATGATGGAAGATTATAGAAATGTAAGGAGGGAAAAAGAACCAGACAATCAATTTTTTCTACTTGTTAATGTTACCATTCCTGGAAAAATATTATGCCACTTGGACAGAGATAGACTTATGAAGTCTTGTATACAATATAAAAATTGATCCAAATTCGACCTAGTCTAGATCATAATCTATCATGAATTTTTTAAATTCTTATGAACTTGTTCATGATAAAACAATTACATATCCATTGTTCATGATATAATAACTGCCTATCTATCTAATCATTCATCATGAAACTACATTGTTTCCATGACTACTTGCTTATAAAAAATGGGATCTTGATTTTCCTATTTACGTACACATTTCCACGATTAATTGATAGATATCTTACATGTTTTCTTGATTTCATAAAAGTCCACATCTTCATCTTAAGTGAAAATATCTCACATTTTTTAATTAAATGATGTGAACTTGATAACATCAAGATCATTAAATGAACACATAAATTTGTATCTCACTCAGTGTAACCACCTTCAATTATCGTTCCACCCTCTATTTCCCTCATATAACCCCAATCGTTCAGGTTGGATGTCTACCATGGGATATCCTAAGGTGATTGGCATCCCTTGATCAAACTATAGTCTTTTGGGCCACCAAGAAAGTTCCACGGTCATCTTAAGGCCCCAAAGACTCACACACCTTAGTCAAGTTTTGTACTTGTTTTTCCTAATCCTAAAATCAAATCAAATTAAATATTTTCAAAACTTGAAAATTCAAAAGAAGATACTATTTTTTGGTCAACGGGTACCTTACACCTTCCATACTGTAACTGGAGTTTGATTCTCAGTCTAGTGGCCACATGTTTTTTATGAACACTACTGGCCACATTTTACTCATCTTATCATCCCTTGGGTGATTCATTTTTTATCTTTTTCAAATTTTCTATTGATTTAAACTCCATCTAAGGTTTTCCTTGTATTCATCCCAAAATAAGGTGTCAAATCAAAATTTCCTCATTTTTCATGTTTTCTTTAGATTTATAGACCATGTGATATTATCTTTCACTAGGTCCTTCCCCACAGGTGAAATCATTTAATGACTCCTCCAAGGATTTATAGACAATTAGATTTTTTTGTTTTGTCAAGTTTCCTTTATCGAATTGGTTTTCATTTAGGGTTTACTTTTTTTCCCTTTTTGTTTGCTAGTTTGTTTCCTAGTTTTAAACAAATACCAAATACAAAAAATATACAATCGATAGAGAAATAATCCTTCATGAGAAATATTCTTTCTTTTGTTATACATTCATGATTTCTTACTTACATGTTTTTTTGGTTTCAAAAAGGTGAGAAGCATTTCATGTCCTCTTGGTGTTCCTAAATTATCTTCCAATGATTTATTTTTTTATGAATGCATTGCATTCAAAAGATTATAGCTTACTCACAGGAACTTTATATGCCTACAAATCCATGTGCCTACAGGATAGTGCCAACACTCATGTTGGATCTTAGGATGAGGCATTGGTGTTTTAGTCGAGGTATCAATACAAATACAATGGCAGACATTCAAAGGCCAGAACACCCCCTCTCCTAGAACTAATGACTGATTACAATTGTTGAAATCATGGGACATATCAAGAGTAGTACCCAAATCCATAACATTTGGGTTATCCCACATGAGTGCCATCTCTCTATAGAGAAGTTAAGGACCCCATCATATAAATGCCATGCTTGAGTGGGGATGTAAACCACATGTAAATGTATGGGCTTATAGGGGGACTCGTTTACCTTCTATGCATGTATCTTATGAATGTTCCTTGCTTTACCTTTTGAAATGGTTGCTCACTTTACATCTTGAATTTGTTGATTGGTAGTTATCTTACACACATTGTTATTTTTTACTAAAATGTTCATGTTTAATCAACAATCATGTTTACCACCATAAAAAATCTCCCCCAAAGCCATGAAACACTATCAAATAATCTCCTCAAACAAAATTTTAGCCTTCACCACACTGTTAGGCTTCCTAGATTTGATCAAATTGTCTCCCCTTTCTTCTCACTACCTACCCCATGCCATTAGGATGACACAATTACATGAGAAGATCTTCTCAAAATCTCTCATCCCATACCATGCCATTAAGCAGACAAACTTACACTTACACAATGACTCACCTTGAGCTTTCAATCCAAATTACTTTGGTGGACTACTTTACACTGCAAGGAAGTCAAAATTGACCCTTAAGGTACCTCATACATGGGAGCCTACCTAAAATCTCCTGACCAAAACCATTGAGAATGGCTTCCTAATTTGAGTCTCATCACTTGATCCCACTACTCATGTCAAATACTTACCTACCATAACTTTCACTTACACACATGAACCCTCCAAGCTTTCAAGTTGGTTTGAAAACTAGGTACCTGTAAAAAAATTCCCTATTCAAGGAAAACCCTTAGAAATCACTAACCATGTGAGTTTTTAATTTTCAAATATTCATACTCACACAAAAAGACCACCTAGTTTATCATCCGTTCCATACAAATATTCGCTTCAATCATGGTCAATATTGTGTATAAAACATTTTAAAGTATTTATATAGTAGTAAGGACATGGTGTCTACTACCAACTCAAGTCTAAATGACTAGACACACATGTTTATGATTACAAATACAAATTTGAAGTACATAGCAACTATAGATAAGAACAATTAAGAATCAGGAATAAAAAATGGAAAATAAGTAGAAAGAGGAAGAAGAACGCTAAGAAAGGGGTTGATCTTCTCGTAGATATCATCACTTGGCCTAGAACTTCCTTGCCTGATGCTAAATTTTCCTTTTGTTTACCCTGAGATGGCCATCAATGAAGATGATACAAGCATGACAGTGGTCCATACACAAGCCTCTGTCCCTTTAATCAACATGTGAGGGTGGAAACAGAGGGTTGAAGATGGCAATGAAGGATGAGGAACACCTTATCAGGTCTCCCCTCTTCCAAGGATTGACTTTACAGGCTTGGTGGTAGAGGCCAATGGAGCTGGATTGAGGCAACCATCTCTTCCTAGAATATTGCTTCACTGTCGAATAAAATCAAGATAGTTATAAATGAGTCTTTGGGTGCCTATTTACAAGAATGGTTGAGGGCTTGAGGAACTTATAAGTACCCTATGCAGGTGTACTTTTCATGTGCCCCAAGCAATACAACACATGACCTAATGCATATTTAACATCTAGAATAGTGTTGTGGTTGAAGAAGACAACTGCCTAACTTAGAAGTGAGAACATTAACCATTGTTGAGTGGGTCAATGTTGTGGTGCAAATTAGGTAGCCAATGCATGGAGTTGGTACAATCATAGTCGATGGTTGGCATTGTTCATGTGGGTAGATGGAACACATGCCCTATATCAATGGCATCCTCAATGACACGGTTGATGGCTCTTCTGCCCAACATTAGTGGGGTGTCCGTGAATGTCTATGTCAATAAAACCCATCAATGGAACTCCAAGAAACATCTATGGCACTTTTTGGCATCAATGACACCTCTACCTGGCATCAACCACAACCCTTTTGTATGGACATGGAATGATTCCCTCCTAACTGATGCTAGTATTGCATTGATGATTAGGCATATTATTGATGTAGACATTGACATTTTTTTGTGCATTGGCTTCAAGTCTGATACCCAAGAAACATAAAGATACTTTTTGTAGGAGGAACAATTTGAATTTTGTAGATAATCATAAATATAATCATGTTCAAAGTCTAAATTATGTGAGAAATAGGGATAAATTAGGCATCAAATATCTACAAAATTGGATGTTATCAACCCCTCCAAACTTAGCATCTCACTTGTCCTAAAAGTAAAAGTAGTATCAAAGTATGGAGCAGAAGAACTAGGGCTTGTAGAAAGGACTAATCATATGGTAGTGAACAATCAAATTTTTTTATTTCTTCTTCCCAAGGTTCCTAAAAACTTGAACTATTTATCTTTTTCAGCTAAATACTCCCTATGGACCTCACAGAGTGATCTGATCCTTTTATTCTACTAAATTACTTGATATACATTATGAGGTGTATTTCATGTCCTTCAGTGCACATCCCCCTCAAAGGTAGCTTTCAGCCCATACCTTATTTTTGGTCAAAGTGTGGTGAGCAGGTAGGTTGCATGCTTAAAGTGTATCTTATACTTGTTTGTGTCATTCAACTAGGGATCTGAGTAACATGCAAGTTGTCCTTGCAGTCCAATCTGGTTGATTTAAGTAATTTCATGTCCATCATAACTTGCCTCAAGTTACCTTGTATTTAGTGAAAACTACTAAAGCCTAAGGGTTTATTCTATATAAGCTTTCAACAATGGCTATCAATCAAAATGTGCATACATTTGCAAGTGCATCAATACACCCACCAAGTAGAACCCTTATATCTCTAGCATGACACAACTCTCATGCTTTTATTTACACTCTATATAGTATTCTTTCTTTCTTTTTGGTTTTTTTTACTTTTAAGGTTTTGTGATTGACTAAGCATCATGACCTCTCTTTTGGTCTACATAAATGCTAACCACTAGAGAGAAAACCTAAATCTAAACCCATATTATGAAACACAACAACTGATTCTCGATAAACATGATTAATATGGTACATGTAAAACATCGTCAAAATTTTCATTTTCCTTTCTCATTAAACCTCATAAACCAATCTCACATTATCACAAATCTTATACAACTCCATAAAACCCAAATCAAGTTATATTGATCATATACAATCCAATTTACAACAAGTACATATACATGAAAGAACCAACTCAATAGACTACCCATCGTAAGAAAAAGAGAGTACATGGACATCCTAATCTAAATTATTATATTTGCATGTTCATTGTTATGAGCTATTTTCTTTAAAAAATCCACCTAAAATTTTTGAAACAATTGTTGGCTTTTTGGATATGCCACGCTCATATTTTGATGATGCAAATATTTCCCAAATTATATTACTAATAATAAGTACTTCAAGTGATCAAGGAACATAGTTAGGATCCAAATACAAAGACCTTACAAATATATATGTTTGAAAACTTGCAAATCAAGTTGTATAATGTATTTGTTTGTATATGTGTGTTTTTTGTACAACTTGATAGACATGATGTAAAGACAAGTGATGATCTTCAAAAACCTACCCAAAACCATATCCTACACTCACATGGAGACTTTAGGGTTGTTGGTTGTTAAATGAATCTTTAATAGGTATTCACATACATTACATATCCTCGAATAGATTCCTTAGTCGAAATATATGCCAACTAAATTAAAGATCGATCAGAGTGTCTGTCAATCTAAGAAATAACATTGCATATCTAAGTTCTGGGTCATTCTCGGTCGAAGAAAATCTCGACCGAGGTGATCGGTCGAAGAAAAGTTCGACCGATAAAGAGCCATTGTGACATCTTTAACAAAGGAGTTAAAGTGACATATAACCATTGGAGAAATCTTGCACTCAAAACATTCTCGGTCAGTTTTTTTTTTACCGTGACAGTCTGTAGTCGAAAAGAATCTCGACCGAGGAGCGTTTTGGACTGAAAATTAATTAGAAATTAAACTATCCATTGCACCTTAACTAACTTCATACAAATGGCTAGTTCACCATCCATATCACTCTAGACACTCTCTAAGATGTCCTAGCCACTTGTATACCATTCATATAAATAGTAGTGGTCTTAAGACACTAAGACACAATCATTTGAGCAACAATTGCATATATATTTACATACACTTGAGCATACTACTTGCATTCTTCTCAGAGTGCTTAGTCCCTATGCTTCATATTGCCATCAATCTAGACTAAGCCTTGGCGTTAGTTCGAGTGTCCTCTTCACCCAATTCAACTTTGCCTAAACATTGTGGAAGAAGATCATCATCACTTGTCCATAGTGCTTAATTGTACATCTTGTGAAAAGAACATTGTAATCTCCTTATTCCTCTCTTGTTCTTGTGCTACGGTATGCTACTGCTTCTCACTACTTCAAGGAAGAAGGATGTGGTGAATCTCTCTTGGTGTTTTTCAAGGTTGAAGGCTGCAACCAAGATGGTGGAGGTGGATTGTGATTCTCTCCAAGAGGGTGACCTTCCAACGGCTCGTCAAAGAAGGTGGTAGTTCTATTTGAGCTAAAAAGGAGGGTTTGTTTGGACCCACAAAAGGCACCATTAAATTTGTATATTTGTATATCGGTATATAAAAGGAATACAATAAATGACTCAGAAATCCTAGTTGGAAACAACTAGGTAGTGGACTGACATCTTTTGACGGAACCACTCTAAATCTATGTCTTTTGTGGTTGCCTCTTATACTCTATATTTCTACTGCACTTTATGTAAATGTTATTCTATTTGATTAAAATTATCATAAATCTCTATTCACCCCCCCTCTAGATCTTTTTAGTTAGTATCGGAGTAGGTCTTCCAGGAGCTTTAATAGGCCTCAACGAATGGGAGACTACATACTTGGCAACCTCAACATGAAAGGAACATACATGAACATGCCACCAGTATTTGATGGGACAAACTACACCTAATGAAAGAGGAGAATGCAGTTCTACTTTTAAGGAGTAAGTTTTGATCTTTGGAAGATGATTGCCAAATCCTATAAACTTCCAAATACTGAACTAGTTCAACGGGATGAAAAAATGGTAAAACAAGTGACATTAAATGCAAAGGATGTAAGAATTGTTCTTTTTTTTCAAGTGAGTTTAATCATATATCTACATGTGAAACAACCTATGAAATTTGGGATAAACTCTCAGTAACTCACAAGGGTACTACACAAGCAAAGAATACTAAAATTGGCATGTTAAAATACAAGTTGAATTCTTTCGTATGTAACATAACAAAAGCATTATAGAAATATATGCTAGACTTTCTAAGATTATAAATAGCTTAACTGCATTGAGGAAGTACATAAGAAAGGAAGATCAATTATCTAAGATACTTAGATCATTGCCTACAAGGTACAAGTCAAAGGTTACTGTTATTGAAGAAGCCAACGATCTTACAACACTTAAGATGGAGCAACTCATTGGAAATTTGGAGACACATGAAGTCATATAGAAGAAGAAAAAAAGATCAAGGCTGACATTAAAAAGGAAAAAGGTAGGATCTCGCTTTCAAAGCCATCACCAAGTGTCTTCAAGAAACATCATTCAAGAGAGTAGCGACACAAGTGATGATGATAATAAAAGCGTCTTGATTATAGATGGTAAGAAATATAAGAGAGATCATTCTAATAAAACTCGTAGTGCTCCATCCTCTTATCCAGGTGCTTTGAATGCAGAAAGAAGGGTCACTTGAAAAATGAGTGCTTAAATCTTGAGAAAAAGAAGCCCTCATCCAAAAAGAAAGACAAGGGAGAAAAATTCTACATGACTATTTGGGATCAATCAAGCGATGATAATGCAAGAAGTTAAGAGGAGGAGATAGAATGTTTCATGGCAAAAGAAGATGGAATTGATAGATAGACATTTTGAACTATCAAAAGAAGAGTTATTTAATAGTCTTGAAGAAATTCATGCTAAATATATTGATTGCAAGAAACAAAATAAGAAACTTACCAAAATCATTGATGAACTCTATGTTGATCTAGATAATCTTAACTCTAAAAGTGATACTTTAAAATCTTCAAATAGTGCATAAAAGAATCTATTAAGAGTTATAAGATTCAGATGCTTGTTCCTAAAAATAACAATAGTCTTCTTTCTTAAGAAAAGCTTGATATGCTTGCTAAAATACATGATTATCAAACTCAACATGTTTTATGCAATCATTTAGATTATGATGCTTTGATAAAAGAAAGAGATACTTTACTTTCAAATCTTTCTCAAGTAAACTTAGATGTAACTAAAAAGTTTGTTGAAAATATTGAGTTGTAAAAACAAGTTTCTAGATTAATGCAAGGAAACAAAAGTCTCAATAACATCTTAGTTAATACTTATAAAAAATAGAAAGAAGAGGTTTAAGATATGTGCCAAAGAATCAATCCTCACATATGCCTAGAACCTAAAAGACATATTATCCGAAGACTAAAATTATATATGTGCCAAAATTGATTTCATAGAAAAGAGAAATGAAATATCTTGTAGTTCATGTTATTATTGTCAACGTTTTGGTCATCGTTCATTTTCATGTGATTATCGAAAGAAAGGAGCCCTTGATATGGTTTGGGTTCCTAAAGCCCCAACTTAGAATGAAAAGAGGAGCATGTTGACATTTGACCTATTCTTAAATTCAAAACTATTTGTTTCTTATCTCAACCTAATTTTGAGGCTAACGTGCTCATATTTTATACAAATATTCATTAGGGTTAGGAACTCCATTCCTACAACATGAAATTTATTCATTTTTTCCAGAACTCTCTACATAGGCGACTGGTAGGAGTTGACATCATATGTAAAATGTCCCCCCTCGCATGTTGTGTGATAGAAAAGCTCTTAAATGAGCACTTATAAATGTTTGAAGCCCTATAGTCCTTTTTTATAATGAAGTAATAATAGAAAATCCAATATAGGTTGGATATGGTGGAAAGTTTATGATTTGGTTCTCAAATTGATTTTGGTTCCATTTTTGGATTTATATCTTACACTTTTCATTGTTAAACTAGTTTTCATTATTCTACAAGATATACAAATTGATTTTTTTTACACTTTAATAGAATTTTCATGCACCAAGTCACCACCACGTGAGATTTTTAATAATAGATGAACCTTTTAGAGAAGAAACCCCATGTTTGGTTTGATCACCCTTGAGACCCTAGATTTATTATGGATAAAGGAGTAGAATATGTTTTGGAATTGGATACCTTAGTTGGTTTACCCCTTGTTATCTCTTTAGTGGTATATTAGGTTGTATATTGATTGATCCTAGTAAGAGGTGGTGTTGCAACATGTAGTCTCTATGAATGTAATTTGACTATAGGGATACATGAATTTAATATAAAAAATGCATAAATTTCCATCACTAATGTCTATATAACTATGATCTAACTAACGTGGGTGAGTAAACCTGCTAAGTGAACTACCATGACTCATTTGTTGAATGATCAAATAAAGTTCAAAATGTATATTTTGTACTGTTAAAAAAACTTCAAAAGGTTGTAAAGGTTTGACATTGATGCCCCTTCACCCCAACTTTCTATGAAAACTAATGGTATGGGTAACTCAACTATTGAAACCACATTAAAAACAATGATAATGTTTAACCTAAACATGAAAATCATTTCCCTTCTAGGTAATGACAAATTGTAGTGAAATGAACATTAAAGTACACCTTATCATAATATGTTTGTTTAATTCTTTCACTAAGTTCATGGATAATACATCTAATAAGTCAAATACATCACAATATTATACAGAATTAGGGACATTGAAATGTGTTTTCTAGATAGACCTTAATCTTACACCTTAAACCTAGTTTGTCCCATAGGAAACATCCACCAGCTTGGTCGTTGGATACAAGATGATTATTTCACCATGGTAAAATATATTAAATACTCAACATTAAGTGATATCCTAATATGAAAAACCAAAGGAAGCCATCTATACTTTTCAAAGTCTTGAAGTTCCTGCACATTTGATCTCTTAGAAAAAAATGATCCCTAAGGAGACCAATTATGATATTTATTTATCTCATGCTTATGTAATGGAAGATAAGAGGATTTTTGTAAACCCTAATGACACATGTATGGAACTATAGTAATTTATACAATATAATGGAATGATATTGATAACAAATATGATGATGAAACTACCATCATCATGTAGGTAACTTTAATAAGTACAACAATGTTAAGCGAACCCTAGCTTTTGGGTGAACTCTCTTAGATCCACTTTTAGTGTGAGAGAAATAGTGGTGACATGATGGTTAGGATTGATATAGTCACATTTTCTTATAGGTGACTCTACACATGAGGATATAGTTGGTTGCATCTCAGGATGGATTCTCTTTTAAGGGTTGGGATTTTGTAACATACTAAAACCAATATGTACCTATCCCTGATACTATCAACATGGTTGGAATAAAAAAATTAGTTCAACAAATAATTCAAATAATATGTTACCCTAATGTGCAGTAAAACCCATTAATACACTAATACTCACATGTAAGGGATCAATATAAAACATATCCCTAAGTATGTGTCTTGTACCAAAAACATATAAATATATATTAAATAAATAATTAAACCAAATTGTATGGATTATACTTATATGACTTTGGTGAAGTTATAATAACCAGAATTGTGGGACAAGGAAACCAATGTTGTCCATTCATGATAAATCTATGGAGTATCTACCATGTTGAGAAACCTAAAATGGACTTACTCTAATATAGTATGACATTTATAAATATAAATTTTGATAAATTTTACAACATGGAATATACTATATAATATAGTAATTAACAACAAACTTATTAATGATTTTGAAACACTAAATAAATAAATAAAATCACATTAACATTTCATATAGGTAAAAATCTATAAATTTAAGTTTCTATTCACTTGTAAACAAATAAACATTCACAAATATCCATAATCAAATAAGTAAACCAAACAATAAATAATAATAGTCCCTACCTCCTAAATTCTTCAACAAAAAAGCAAATAGTTTGATAGATAATGTATTCACCATTTGAGTTAAAATCCATGTGCATATAATAATTAGTTTTATTTATCATAAAAATAGTAGCAGATATCTCCCCCATAAGAAACTAATGTAAAATATATTAGCAATATGCATGATTGATTCTAATTTGGAAAGTTGGTACTCAAAACATAGTCAAACTTCACATTAATTAACTAGATACCTTTTGGAATATAATTGTAATGCATGTGCATAGTGACTCTAGAGTGACAATAGAAACTTTGTGACAAATTTATTACATAATGAGATATATAAGCAGAGATAAGAGCTTGATAAATGGAATTATAGAAAAGTGACTCAATAAAGTTATCCTACACAATTATACATTAAATTATTATACACATTTCCATTGAGTAGATAATTAAACAAAGAAAGATTAATATGCCTCTTTATTGTAGATGTGGTATTCATTGTCTATGACCATGCTATTTGGTAAGAAAAGGGATAAAATGGTAAAAACAATATGAGCGTAAACAAAGGGAAGGGCATTGGCATTTTTTATTTATGTTTTCCTATTATATGTGTTAACAACTTCTCAACTTCCCTCATCGCCATTAAATAACTTTTTATTCCTGCAAATTTTCTCTTAGTTATTTTCCCTTGTTACTATAATCTTTCTTCTTTCAATTCTCTACTAACGAATCAATATCATCTATACATTTTCCTTCATAATTTGTAGTTTCAAATATTATATGTGTTGATTATTTTTTCTATGTTTCACATTTGTGCTTCACTTCTCCTTATTTCTAGTTTACTTTCAAAAGATCTAATGATTACCTATCAACTCAACTTTCTCTTCCTTGTTGTTATTTATGTTTCCTCCATAGAGTCATGTACCTTTCCTTATCTATCCAAAAACTTCCTTCATTTCTAACTATATACCATTTCCATTTGTTTTTCCTCCTCCACAGTATACATTTGATATTTTCTCTAGTAACTAAAAAATAAAATTTATAGATATCCAAACTTATTACTTCAATATATGTAAATCAATCTCCATTTTATGTACATACACGAAAACCATTACATGTTACATGACAAATTTTCTCATTGTACAACTTTATGACTCCTTTATGTGCAGTTTTGTTTATGTATCTAGTAGCAAGTGACTTATAACCTCCTTCCTTACTCTGGAAGTCACTTCCTTTTGGAACTTATGGAAGAGTCTTTAAATCCTTCTTACTCATCTTGATATGTGAAAAATGAATAGTAGTGGTGCCTTAAAACTATTTGGAAGGGTCTCTTTGCCCAACCACTAATAAATAACAACTATCATGATTTCCTTATACTTATGTGTGTTATGAAACTATACATGAAATATATCCTTCCTATAAAATGGCCTTGTGGGTTTTGGATAGTGTATCTTAGTGCACCATTGTGTATTCATGCATGTTGAAGGAGCATCCTTCACTCATATTCTTTGTCTTTTCCTGGACGGGGAGATTTGCATCAAGCTGGAGGTATTACAATACTTCATGCGATAAAGGGGAGCTCAAGTAATGCAACTTGATTTTTCCTCAATAGAAATCTAGTTTTTATGCATTGATGGGATAGGATGGCCTTGTCAGATGAGTTTTGGTCATCTTGGTTTTACCTTCTTGCAATGTCACACCACAAGGTTTTTGAATTGCATGTGAGGGTGACTCTATCTTTTGACACAGTCTTTTTTTCTTAATAAATGAAACATATTACTCATACACAATCAAAACCTAATTATAGGAATGTCAAAAAAATACAAGAATATATTTTGGAATCTTAAAATATATATAATTTATCTAAATGTATTCCATGATTAAAACCGGTTGGGTTTGTAAGTTGATTTTATACATTCCCATTAATATATCAAGGTTATAAAATTCATCACAAATTATTTTGAGCTCATAAAACTTAGTAAAGGTATGTCTAAAAATCAAGAAAATCAGACTTGTTGATTGGTGTAGTTTCCAATACATTATTAATTTAGTGAAAATGTCAATTCTTAGGGTTAGTACATATATGATATTTTACCCATATGAGGCATCTAGTGTGAATGTGCACATCCTTGTTAACTTGAGATCTTTTGATACTTGATTGTGATTTGATTGATAGTCTTTTTACATAAATCTGGCTTAGTTCTCATTCCCACTACATGAATAAAAAAAATTTGACTAAACTTATGCTTGGATTTCCTATTGTGCATGGCTTAAACTAATTTTATTTATAGTAGTAGTACATGTGTATGGCCATACATTTGAGCATGGTTTTTCCGTCTAGAGTTTGCTTTTTCCACTCATTTATATATAAGGCACTCATATATCCTTAAAGGGTGTGCTTTTTCCACCCAAACTTTGGTTTGAGATC
Source organism: Alisma plantago-aquatica (assembly GCA_963693085.1). NCBI lineage: Eukaryota > Viridiplantae > Streptophyta > Magnoliopsida > Alismatales > Alismataceae > Alisma > Alisma plantago-aquatica. The sequence goes on along the minus strand of OY856410.1, from coordinate 184,788,278 downwards.
CTATTCTATCTTAGTCATACTTTAAAAAAAATTACTATATGATTTCTTTCAGGAACAATTGATTATTGTGATGTTTTTGAAATTTTTAAGGCAAGTCTTCTTTAAAATGATGATGTTATCTTAATACAAAAAAAAATTCAACTATTTGACCTAATAAATCTCTTGAAAATACTTATTTTTGGGAAACCTCTTTATTTGTAACTCCCCTTATTTGGATCTTCTTCATTGTTCTTCTTTGCCATGATAATACATGAATGCTTTTATATTGCACATGCTACTTCGTGTTTATTTGTCTTCCCTTATTTCCTCTTTCATTGCTATTTTTTCCAACCCACCTAAATATAGTGTCATAGAGGAACATGAATAAAGTAGGGAGATGTATCACATAGTTTGACTTTAAGGATAGCTTGGGATGTTCAAGTTACCCTATGCAAATGGTCTTTTTGTAAAAGTTATACTTTAAGGTTGTCATATACATTGTTCCTACCTTAAGGGTGAGGAATGATGTAATTGGATTATTTATGTGATAATACAATATTTATAATTTTTTCCACTACAAAGTATTCATTGCTTGTATATCATTATTTTGAGAAATGAAAATACACCTAATGCATCATACTTATTTGTTTGTTTGCATTGGATGGGTTATTACTTAATTAAGTAAGCAGTGGATCCCCTAAAAGGTACCACTCCTTTTATCTTTACTCTTAAGTACAAATATTTGTTAAAATCCATCACCACATACGTTATATTTCCTCTAATAAAATGGTTCAAACAATTTTTTTGAAGGTCCCCTCCTTCAGTTGCCAATGGAGCATCCTTTTGGAGGTCTTTTACCTTTGTTGTTCCTTTGGCTATTATCATACCCTAAACCATGTCTACCAATTTGTTTAGTAGTATGGTGTAGGACATCATTAAGATTCTTTTTATCAACTAAGAATTTTTGTAAAGAAGGTCTCAAACTATGATTATCATGCATAAGAGAAGTAATAGTAGAAGACAATTGAATCATATCATTTCTAGCATGCATAAGATCATTTTTTAAGCAAAGAGATTTAGTTAAATAGGAATCTCTATCAATATGAAGAGAAGCAACATTATTCTCTCTTCTAGTAGAACTAGAACAGGATTCAAGAACATTGATTTTAGAAAGCAAGGAAGCATTTTCATTTTCAAACATAGTAAACTTAGAACAATAGATCCTATTATAGATTATAAACCTTGCAAAGTCAGACATTTGTTCTTGTTTTCAGATCTAAGACCATCAAAATCATGCATGAGAGAATTAACAATTTTACTATGCTCTACATTAGAACTAGGCAAAAAAGGTTGAGCTTCTAGAAATCTAATCTTGTCAAGAGAATTAGCATTTCCAAGTTTAAGAGAATCTAATTGACTAAGACAAGTATTTTATCATCAAGCAAGCAAGTATTAGCATGTTCAGATCATCTATTTCTACATGCAAATTATTAACAATTCTAGCAAGCTTTTTCTTTTTCTTTTTAGAAGACTTAAGAGAGGCATGAGTGGCATGAATGATAGCAATTAAAGGTTCTTTATTTAAAGAGTTTATATTTATCTCATTTGGGTCTTTGTTTGTTGAAGCCATGAGAGAAAATTGGCATTCTCCCTCATCACTAGAGCTTGAGCTAGATCCTCCACTAGATTCTTCACTTGAGTTGGAGGAGTCATTGGAGCTTGATTTTGAGGAGTCACTTGAGCTTTTGTGTCCTTTCTCATTCTTCTTGTACTTATCTTATCTTCACTTGTGATGTTGGGTCTTTTTGCCTTGTGGGAAGTCTTCCTTGAAGTGATCCTACATTCCACACTCAAAGCACCTCTTAGAGGAGGAATACTTGCCTTTGTAGAGTCTACCATTGGAGTACATGGCATCTACTTTAGCTTGAGATGATGGAGAAATTTGACCAACAATAGCATCAATTTGAGCTTCGATTTCATCCTTCTTCATTCTCTTGAGATCCTTCTCTTCTTCTCTTTCTTCTTCATCTTGCTTGAAGTTTGAATTCATGGGCTTGTAGGTTTCCTATGAGCTCTTCAATGGGGATATCACCAGGAGACTACTTATTCAATGGAAGTCACCTTGGGTTCCCACCTATTAGGAAGAGTTCTAAGGATCTTTGAGTTGATCTCTCCTCTAGCTATAGGATTGTTGGTATAGTATGCCCAGAGATCCAATCATATGATGATTGCAATGAGGCATATGATACTTGATTTGATAATGATAAAGGTAATTATATCTATTATGTTTGTCTCACTCATGATATGATGACACATACATGATAGATGTCTAAAGAATGATGTGACTCGATGACATATGTCTTCAGGTTAAGGACTTGAATAATGAGACCATATGTATGTTAAGAGTACATACATTCTTATTATGTCCCTAATCGGATATTAATGTGGAAGCAAAATAGACAACAGTAATACATAAGACTAGAGTGTGTGTTGACTGATGATAGAGTTTCATTAGTCATGATATATGATATCAAGTCAAGCACACAGATATATGTTAGAGAACAGTATATCAGACAGACCCACCATGAGAGTGATACATGGATACCATGGAATGGTAGTCATAATTGTCTCTCATAGTGATGGTGGTGATTGTGGTTCTTAGACCTAAAATCACTGCACTCATCACATGTGATTGGGTACACTTTGGCATCATCAAACACAGTCCTGAAACATGGGTTGTTATAACGGTGATGATTGGGTGACTTCGATGCATGGGGATAGACTGTGAGTGATAGAGATGGGATTTGTCCCTCATACAAGGAGTATGATATCCAGGGCCCCTTGATAAGTGAGACTAAGAATTGTATGGCCATACTCATGTGATTCAAAATATGATATGTGAATTCACATGCATCTCAGATAGTCTGCCCTAGGTCAAGGAACATGGATTAAATGTTGAAGAGGGTGATGTTCCATGCCTCGAGTTCAATCTGAATGTCAATGAAAAAGGATCTATACGATCACGGTAACACTAATCATAGATTGTAGGTTGAAGTTGTTCTCCAACTTTCTAAGTTACTTGGGTAGCAATGATGAGTTACTTGGGTAGCAATGATGAGTTACTAGATTCTGATCATTTCTTGTGATGTCATAAGTTGTTATGAACATTCACTGCCAACGTAAATTGGAATTTGTAGGGTCACACACATAGGATACCCCTGGAAGAGGAGATTTTCCATATATGATGTTTAAATTGAGACTAAAGGTGTTTAGGTACTCAATTAAATATACAATTGACTGGTTGGACTCAGAACTATCAAGTTCAAGTGTTGAACTAGCTGGTTAGAGTGTCAGGTTGGTTGGAGACTGCATTGGCAATGTCAGGACTGCCAACCAACCGATTCACCCTTATGAGCCGATCGGCTGGTGTGAGCCAACTGACCGGTTCACTTGGTGAACCAGGCGGCTCACAGTCCTACCAACTGAGGAAATAAGGATTTTCCTGGTTGGAGGAAAAAACTTTCATGTTTCACTTGTTCAATTCGATGGGAATAAGGATTAATCTTTGCATTAATTAGAAATGATTGAGGATAGTCAATTGCAGGCAAGTCTGGGAAGTGAAACGACCAATTCACTGAGTGAACCGATCGGCTCACACTCCCAATTGACCCGTTCACTTATGAAACGATCGGTTCGCCTGCCGCAGTGCAAGTTATTCATAGAATTGCTGGATCCTTCTACTCCTGAACAGACTGGGAACCTTGACCCTGCCCTCTACTATAAATAGAGAGAACTGGGGGCTTCTCAGAACACACAACTCAGAACATCAGTTACTCTGCAAAGTTGTTGTCCTCTCTGGTTTTGGTAACTGAGAGAGCCCGAGCAAGTACTACCCGACTAGGGAGGCACAGTGAGGGAAAGACAACTACAGAAAAGTAGTCTGAGTTTGGGAGAGCAGGTTGGTGCTAGTACGCCAACAGGAGGGTCATATCCTTCCAGTTCTTCTAGAGCAGTAGGAGTTCCAGGTGGTCTGTGTGGACTATCTATAGAGGTGGGAGATGTCTATCGCTCAGGAGGACACATCAGCCGCAGTCCGTAGTGGAGGCCAGAGTCCATGGCAAAGATCAGGAGCTATTCAGACACCGTCCAAGACATAGCGTCAAAGACCACACATGGCTGTGAGGTATTGTTGTTGGGCAAGCCCCAGGACCAGGTATATCTCGCTAAAACCATCATTCCCATTACATATTCGTTGATGCAATCTCCTATTATGGGTTAATGGCCAGTAAAATTTTTGTTTCCACTGCCTACTCTGAGGCCATAAAACCCAACAGTGGTATCAGAACCACGCCAACGTACTGTGTTTTGGGATAAATCGATATGATCGGATTTTGGTTTTATTGTCATTTATTTATTGCATACGATGAGAATATTTAAAATGACTAATTTGCATATCTGACTAAACACCACATGCGACCACAAACTAATATACATATATGATATGATATATATGCAATTGATACACGTCACCCTAAAATGGTTTTGATGGTGGATGTGCAGCATCGTTATAGCCTATAAACACTATGTGTGATTTGTTGGTTATGGTTGTTTTCATCTTGGTTTGCATACCGAGCCTCTACCTTCTATTTCACATGTAACTCGAGATAACTCGAGATCCTATCTCTTCTACCTTTGCTCCCCTTGAATGTAACTCGAGGTTTCCCAAAGATTATGTAAAAGTAGGATAGTTCATTTTCTATTACATCGAAGAAGAAGATGCTCAGCACCAGATGAGCTGACTGCCAAGAGGACCGACGAGGATTGTGAAGAAGCCAGACCGACCGCTTGTTGGAGGTGTCCAGACATCAGAGGCCAGACCGACCAACCAACCAGCTAGGAGGTGAGTCGATCATGTCATGGGATGAGCCAATCAACCCAAAATGGTTCAAGCACAAAAATATTCATCAACAACAGGTTGCATATGATGTAGACCTTAGATGACCATAATTCCTTGTGGCTCCAAGAAATTACAATAGGATGGCCATAATCATCGCTTTTATCAATATTGCATGTTTCTTGTTGTGGTTATAGCATGTATATGATACATACTATATAATAATATGGTGATTGGATATGTATATGTATATGTATATAAATACCAAACCCCACAATATAATATTAAGTCTTAGATGCTTTCCATAAGCAACACACATGAAAAGCTTGATCGACAAGCGTGGGCATCCCAAGGGTGGTACGATGTCTATCTCGTGGAAGTGCGATGGTAGTTGTGTGGGCCCGCTAAGTGGGGTGCACTCCTATCGTGTTGGCTTTTGGGTCAGGCTTAACTAAGTGGTCTTAATGAGATTAAGCACTTAGAGGCATGCAGATGACTATGGCAAAGAGTTGTGTATATCATCTATCCAAGAATTGCATATGATGCAATTGGTAAATGTTACCTACCTTAATAATTGATTATGGACGATGGTGTTGGCCGGGTAATAACTCCATTGTTTTGGATCTTGGCTCACTAGAAGGTTGTACGTTGCAATCTTCTAAATTGATGGTGAGGGCTATCAGTTTGAACAAAATAGTGGGAGTGATAATTAATTAAAGGACTAATTAATATCATAAAAATTATCAAATCAAAAATTGTTTTGAAAAGTTGTAAAATTCTTTTGCAGAATCCAAATAACAAACACAAATACATTATCGTTGTGATTAGTTCATAAACGGGATAAACTTCAAATCTGGTTTGGGACCTTTGATAAGTGTTCTCAATGGTGAGTATAAACTCTAAAGTCCTTGAAAGACCAGAGCCAGTTGAACCACTCCAAATGCACCTAAGGCTGAAATTGGATGCTTACTTAAAGTATGCCAATGATGCCTAAGACATCAAGAACCTTATGTTGAGCTATATGAACTATGAGTTGCATAAACAACTTGAAGCATGGACATTCTTGAGATGGTTATACATCTTAAGAATCATGTAAAGCGTGAAAGGTATAATGTCTTCACGGTGATGTTTCAGTATAATCAGACAGATGTAGATCAAGTATAATCTCATATGCTCAATATGATTGTGTATATAGATTAACTATGATTTATTATAGATCAAGAGTTGACCAAACATATGATTCTAAAAATCATTGTGTGAATCATATAGCCAGTTTATCAAATGTTGAGAAACTTGGCCAAACCACTGTCTGTAGTGCTTGGCATGTTGATGCCAAAGCATGAATGAATAAAGGAAAATTTTGTGATAATGGTCAACATAGTAAAGTCCATTGACTAAAGCAAGGTCAAGAAGTGTTCTGAAGCCAAGCTAAGGTCCAAATCTTCGTTACTCAATATATGGAGAAGGGGTAAGTGTAAAAGGGAATATGTCCTTTTTCACTTATAAAGATAAGGAAACAAAGTGCCACCATTGTCACCTGATTGACATTAGAAAGGGAAATAACCTCTTTATAGAGGATCTCAGGAAGATGATAGAGATAGAGATCTCTACTTCGGGACCTGAGAGGAAGTAAGCTAGAAACTGTGTGGAGCAAGAGTTGATACCATTACAGTTACATTATGACATTCATAGGCATGTAATAGAATTAGTGAATTGCTATTATATACATGTCATCAATGAAAAACATCATACATCTTGTATGGACAAGAATATAATGGACTGATATTTCATTTTAAAGATATGATCTTTGATGGAAATGCCTATGTCTCACTAACTATACTTGATAGTTGAAGATACAAATGTGCATGACACACATAATGAATGGCATAAATAACTCAAACTTGAATGCCTATAGCAATGTCATCTAGAGCGCATAAATGGGAATTGCATTTCTGGAATCCATATGATGGATATGTAGACTCTTTTGGTTATTGAACCAATAGAGAGATGCTAATCTCATTCATTATGCAATATGACAAAGGTTCTTCACTAGATGTAGTGGGAGAATGATTATTCTATTAAGGATTATACATATTGATGTATATAGACCTTTTAGAATAAATGCTAAAGGTAATCACTAGTACTTCAATGTATTTATTGATTACCTCAGTAGATATGATAGTTTGTATTTAATAAAATACAAACATGAATCTCTTGAAGTGTTCAAGGAGATCATAATGAAGTATATAACAAACTTGGTACAAGTATTGAATTTTGATATGATCGATATGGAAATACTATGAACCAAGAGTTTGAGAACCTTCTGGAAGATCATGATAATGTATCATGATGGACTCCACCTGAAACACAATGATAGTGTATCATGAGAAGTGTATCAGAAAGAAGGAATCACACCTTGATAAGTCAGAGTGTGACTACTGGCTAAAACTTCAAATTTCCTTTTGGGCACATGCTTTACACTGGGAATAAAAAGAATCACAAAATGTTGTGGAATCTCAAAGTTCCTTAAGTAACACACATAACTCATGGTTTTGGTAGAACGCGCCTAGAGCTTGAATAATATATGATATCTTATGGACAAAAAGGTGGTGAGTTGATCATATGATGAGTCAACAGTCTGCCTAGAAGTTAATGAGAGCCAGAAATTGAGATATGGCTTGAAGCCATGAAATCCAAGATGGACTCCATGTACATCAGCAAATTATGACCTTGGTTGATCCACCTGAAAGGGTAAAACCCATAGGGTACTTTTGGGTCTTCCAGAAGAAGACTGACATGGAGGGTAAGTTGGTTGAAAAGAGTTTCTAAGAAGTTCAAGGTGTTTAACATGGAGAAATCATTTCAGTAGTTACCATGGATAAATCCATCTAGATAATGCTTTCCATTGTAGCTTAATATGACTATGAGATTTGGCATATGGATGTTAAAACCGCATTCCTTAAATGGAATATTGTGCAGGATGTGTATGTGACATAGCCTAAAGGTTTCATAAATCCAATAATGCAAATAAAGTTTGTAAAGTTGCATAGATCAATCTTTGGATTGAAGCAAGCACTTCAGAATTGGATCTTCAATTTGACAAGATAGTCAAAGAGTTTGACTTTAGTCAGAATGAAGGTGTAATGTGTGATTACTAGAATTTAGCAGGAGCATATATATATTCCACATATTGATGGGGAGTATCATCCTTATACTACAAAATATGGTAATGAAGTGCATTCTAAAGGGTTTTTAGAGAAGCATCCTATGTGATAGGAATCCAGATCTATAGAGATAGATCAAGAGGGCTTCTTGTCCTAGGAAAGAGAACATACTTTGGCTATATGTTGAATGAGTTCAACATGGTGAGAGAGAACGTGTCCATGTTCCATGGAGTCATTCTCTCAGGAGCCGAGTGTCCCAATTTTTATGAAGAATAAGGAACACATGGATAGATTCCATATGCATTCGCAATTGGATCTATCACATATGAACTCATCTCGTTATCTTGTATGTATTGGACATGACAAGAAAATGTGAACTAATTATCTTGTATGTATTGGACATGACAAGAATATACAAACTCATCATCTTATATGTATTGGATATGACAAGAAAACATGAAATCATCATCTTGTATGACAAGATGATATAGATATCTAGTTATCTCGTATGTATTGGACATGACGAATGGATATTTGTCAAACTCCAGTAAGAGTTACTGGAATACCATGAAGGACATCTTTGTGTACTTGTGAAGTACTAAAATGATTAGTTCTTTAGTTATGGTAATAAGGAAGAGTTGGGTATAAAGAGTTACACTGATGCAAGCTTCTGAAATGACAAAATTATGTTTGACCTTGGAATAAGAATTGTTAGTTGGAAATGTTCCAATATAAAACAATTGATTAATTCTACAATAAGAAGTTGAGTACCTTAGTGTTACAAACACTGTAAAGGATACTATATGCATCTAGAAGTTCATATGGATGAACTTATGGAAGGTTCCAACCATTGATGACTCGGTAGTAATATTGTAACAACAATGGAGATACTGGTTAGGCAAAGGAATTTTAGATAGCATACTACGACACTTCCATCTCATACGAGTTGTCATACAGCCAGGGGATGTGAAACATGCAATATACCGACTTGAAGTAAATGTTGCTTACCCACTATAAAAGTACATGTGCAGTAGAAACATGATGGACATGTTAAGATCATTTGGAATATGATTTGTGGGTGATTGGCTCTAAGTGCAAGTGGGAGTCTGTTGGTATAGTATGCCCGGAGAGCCAATTATATGATGATTGCAATGAGGCATATGATACTTGATTTGATAATGATAAAGGTAATTTTGTCTATTGTGTTTGTCTCACTCAAGAGATTATGACACATACATGATAGATGTCTAAGGAATGATGTGACTCGATGACATATGTCTTCAGGTTAAGGACCTGAACAATGAGACCATATGTATGTTAAGAGTACATACATTCTTGTTATGTCCCTAGTCAGATATTACTGTGGAAGCAAAATAGACAACAGTAATACATAAGTCTAGAGTGTGTGTTGACTGATGACAGACTCTCATTAGTCATGATATATGATATCAAGTCAAGCACACAGATATATGTTAGAGAATAGTATATCGGGCAGACCCATCATGAGAGTGATACATGGATACTATGGAATGGTAGTCACAATCGTATCTCATAGTGATGATGGTGATTGTGGTTCTTAGACCTAAAATCACTACACTCATCACATGTGATTGGGTACACTTTGAAATCATCAAACGCAGTCCTAAAACATGGGTTGTTATAACGGGGATAATTGGGTGACTTTGACACATGGGGATATACTGTGAGTGATAGAGATGGAATTTGTCCCTCCTACAAGGAGTATGATATCCAGGGCCCCTTGATAAGCGAGACTGAGAATTGTATGGCCATAATCATGTGATTCAATATATGATATGTGAATTCACATGCATCTCAAACAGTCTGCTCTAGGTCAAGGAACATGGATTGAATGTTGAAGAGGATGACATTCCATGCCTCGAGTTCAATCCAGATGTCAGTGACAAAGGAACTATACGATCACGGTAACACTAATCACAGATTGTAGGTTGAAGTTGTTCTCCAACTTTCTGAGTTACTTGGGTAGAAATGATGAGTTACTATATTCTGCTCATTGCTTGTGATGTCATAAGTTGTTATGAACATTCATTGCCAATGTGAATTGGAACTTGTAGGGTCACACACATAGGATACCCCTAGAAGAGGAGATTGTCCATGGATGATGTTTAGAGAAACTAAAGGTGTTTAGGTACTCAATTAAACATATAATTGATTAACTGGACTCAGAATTATCAAGTTCAAGTATTGAACTAGCTGGTTATAGTGTCAGGTTGATTGGAGACTTCATTGGCAATGTCAGGACTGCCAACCAACCAGTTCACCCTTGTGAGCCGATCGGCTGGTGTGAGCCAACCGACCGGTTCACCTGGTGAACCGGGTGGCTCATAGTCCTTCCAACTAAGGAAATAAGGATTTTCCCAATTGCAGGAAAAAAAATCACATTTTACTTGTTCAATTCGATTGGAATAAGGATTAATCTTTACATTAATTGGAGACAATTGAGGAAAGTCAATTGCAGACAAGTCTGGGAAGTGAAACAACTTTTTCACTGGTTGAACCGAATGGCTCACACTCCCAACTGACCGGTTCACCTACCGCAGTGCAAGTTATTCATGGAATTTCCAAATCCTTCTACTCCCGAACAGACTAGGAACCCTGACCCTGCCCTCTACGATAAATAGAGGGGTACTGGGGGCTCTCAGAACACACAACTCAGAACATCAATTTCTCTACAAATTTGTTTTCCTCTCTGGTTTTGGTAACCAAGAGAGCCCGAGCAAGTGCTGCCTGACTAGGGAGGCACAGCGAGGGAAAGACAAATGTAGAAAAGTCGTCTAAGTTCAAGAGAGCATGTTGGTGCTAGTACACCAACAGGAGGGTCGTCTCCTTCCTGCCAGTTCTTCTAGAATGGCAGGAGTTCTAGGTGGTCCATGTGGACTATCTGTAGAGGTGGGAGATGTCTTCCGCTCAGGAGGACATGTCATCCGCAGTCCGTGGTGGAGGCCAGAGTCCATGGCAAAGACTAGGAGCTGCACAGACACCGTCCAAGACATGGCATCAAAGACCGCACATGGATGTGAGGTATTGTCGCTGGGCAAGCCCTAGGACTAGGTATATCTCGTTAAAACCATCCTTCCCATTATATAGTCGTTGATGCGATCTCCTATTATGGGTTAGTGGCTAGTAAAAATTTTGTTTCCGCTGCCTACTCTGAGGCCATAAAACCCAACAAGGATGACCTAGGATGGCAAGTCCATTTACAATGGTGTTGAGACTTGAGTACATATCTGCCACCTTTTCCATCTTCCTATCTTGATCTTTTCAAGAAGCCCTTTGAGCATGTATACTTTGCTTTCCTTCACTTGGTTGTCCGTTCATAAGTGATGCACAGCTTTCTCCATACTTCATAGGTTGTCTCATAAGAGGAAATCTCATTGAACCCAGTGGGGGACATGGAGTCATAGAGGATGTTGATGGCTCTTGCATTCAAGTTGCTTTCTTGAAAGTAGCCTCATTCTATTCTTCTATCTTTGTCTCAGGTAGCTTGTATGGGCGGTCCACCATTTGCCATGGCTCAAGACTTGATCCTTGGATGTAGAATTGTAGCCTTTTTTCTAATAGAAAAAATTGCTCTTGTCAAAGACTGGAATGTTGATGAGATACCTCCCACCTTGATAGTCTCCCATATTCTCCTAATTGTATGAGTATGCTTGGAAAAGACCCGCTCTGATACCACTTGTTGGATCTAGGATGGGTGATTTGCTCTAGAGGGCGGTGAATAGAGCTAAAATGCACTTAAATAAATTCATTAGACCTTCAATATATATCATAAGATAAGGTTGATAATTAGGAATTTGAGTGCAACTAAATATACATAGCAAGGATGAGAGAAATTAAAACAAGCACAAGAACACAAGCTATGTAGAGTGGTTCCAATCTCCAAACTAGGAGATTTTCAGTCCACTACCAGGAGAGGTCAACCTCTAGGGTTTCTTAACCATGTCTACTCCTTATATTCACTTATAAGAGTTACAACATATGACCTTCCTTTTTTGAGTCAAGGATGCCCAATTTTCCCTTTGAGGGGAAGGGAACCAACAACCTACCAAAGGACTTACCTACCAACTAAGAGTCTTCTACCTCAACAAGGACATACCCACTTTGCACTGAGTCTTCCACCTTCACCAAGGACTTACCCACTCTTGCACAAGTCTTCCACCTTTGAGGAATTATCCACTCTTCTTGTATCTTCCACCTTTGACTTCACCTTCACCAAGGAGAATCTTTCACCAAGGGACGCCTTCCCTTGTTCTTCTTCACTTCTCTTAGCCAACGAGAGAGAACTTTCATCTTCATCTTCATGGTAGAAATGAGAGATTGAGGGGTGGTGGAAGTTAGAAACTCACAAGATATACATGTAGGACTAGCTCTCTTACCAATCTCCTACTCACTCTAATGGATGTAGCAAGTGATTAAGCTTGGAGGGAGAGGAGTCTATAGGATGCACTCAACTATAGAATAGGGACCTTTATAGTGCTTGTCTAACCATGGGATGAAGCTCAAGGGGTCATATTTATAGTTGGGGATGCCTACCATCCATTGGGAACACTTTAGGGATGTACATTGGTCCAAACCCAGACTAGACCGGCTTGGACCGAGACCCGATTAACAAACAATTCATGGACCGAGGATCGGACCATGTTAGAACATGTCCGGTCTAGGACCGGACTGGAAAAATGAGGGACTGGACCGGGACCGGACCAGATAACTAATATTCATATACTCTTAACTATAAAATATAAAAGAATCATGTTATAAAATTATTAAAGAAATAATAATCTACTTAAGTTTCGTAACACAACCAAGTTACACTATTGAATTCTTACAACTTGAGTGAGTGAACTATTATAAGAATATTAGGAACATTATTAATATAATATTTACACATAGTATGACATTCAAGACTAATTTTCATAAATTTGTAAACATAAAAAACTAATAGTTGCAATAACTATAAATTTGATTTTTGTGATACTCAATGTGTAATACACTTATTAATTAACAATTGAATTCAATGTGCAACGTCCTTTAAGTTTTTTGTCACCACAATGGAACGCAATAATATCTACTTGGTACTTCCATAAGTGCAATGGTTAATGTAATTCACATTTATTGTCATAATGACATTAGGTGCAGACAAAATATTAATATACCTTTTGGTGAATTCTAGAGTCATTAATAAATGTACAATACTTTCCCACAATCTTTCATAAATATTAGATTTTATTAATATATATATGACATTTTTATGTTATCCGGTCCAACCGGTCCAGACCGATTTCTACCGGTTTTAGACCGGACCGGACCGAGGACCAGATTTACGATAAATAGTAGACCGAGGACCAGACCAAAAGTCAAATCAGTCTAAGACCGGACCGGATCGAATAGCTGGTCCAGTCCGGTCCACCGGTCTAGATGGAGAAATGTACAGTCCTAGAACACTTAAGGATGAATACTAGCCGTTTGGGGCATTGTAACGGATATTTTTTCAAGTTTTATGAAACTCCAATGGTTAGAAACGTTTTTATATACTTTTCCGTACAGTGCGGTCGGTCGAGTTTCAATAGAGGTAACTCGACCAATTGCACAATATGACAAAGCAGATTTAAACAATTGGCCGAGTTTATCCTAGATAAAACTCGACTGATCGCTTAAATCAATTTTACCTAGTGCAGGGATCAGTCGAGTTCTGTGAGTGTGCAACTAGACCGAACCATGACATTTTCAAGATCCATTAAGGGATCGAACTCGACCAAAATATAACATATAATGAATTTTGGAAAATGTCATTTAAGTGTTTAAATATTTGATTTAAGTACTCCTAGTTTTTTCTAAGCTTAATTACAAGTCATACAATCATTACAAGTGATTTACAATATGATTCTAATGGATTTACATCATATTCCACAAAATGGCACTTGCATTGATTTTGACTTGTTTTTTCTCCAAGTTGAGATGTGCAAGTTAGGGCATTTGGAGTGTGTCTATACCTAATCTGAAATCACTCAAGTAGAACTATTAGACACAATTATGTGGAATGGTTTAGTTATCATCAAAATAAGTGTTTCGTAAATTTAGACCTAGAGTCAACACTGACATTTTGGAAATTTTGAGTGCATCTCAGATAGGAATTCAATGTTGTTCATGAGATTGTATCTTTAAATTATAAAATTTCAATTATAAAAGAGGGAATGAAGCGAGAATTAAAAAATTGAGGGACAAGTCTTCTCTTTCCTCTTTTCTTATGATCATAAATATATGGAATTGAATGGAATATCTTATTCCATTCATTTTATGGTGTTGGTTTTCAAAGAAAACTATTAAGATAAAATTGAACATCTAATTAGAATTAGAATTGAATATTTTATTCGTTGAAATTGAATTGGATAATTTATTTGAAAGGCTTGTAAAAAGCTCAATTAAAGGGAAATTTTCATTGAGTTTGGAGAAAGATGTTTCAATTCATGTATTGTCGACCAGTGGCAAATGGAAAATGAGCATATTAAATTGATGGGAAAATGTAAACACATTGCATAAATTCTAATCTTTATATAAAAAGATCATCTGTCATGATCATTGATCGATTAACCAAATATGGGGTGCCAGTAATGTGTGTATCATAATTAGATATATGTATATATCATAATTCATATTGGTTAATAATCTTATGTTTGTCATGATTAGTTGTAAGTTATCGTATTTCACTTGCTTCCACTAGGTTTTCAATATCTTATATGATGTTCCCTAATTTTCACTTGTCCTAGTAAATGTGGGGGCTTATCTGGGACCACTTCTTCTTATGAGGGTTTCAAATAGAATGGGTACATGGTGTTGGGATGGTGGATTTGAAAACAGTGTGGACTTAACTTCGTAAATTCATCAAGTAACTCCAATGCCACATATAAACTACAAACCCTACAACTGGCTGACATGATTGGAACTTATAGAGAAAATTAAATACATAGGAAGGAACCAAATTCAAAGGAAGTGATGGGTGTCATAAAGTATATAGTATGTTGGGTTGATGAAAAATCATTAAACGCAAAATAAAACGAGTTAGTATGCTCAATATCAATGTATTTGTGTATGTCGTTGAAAATGCTTTGTGAAAGAAAAGTGTGTATATATGTGTACATGTACTTAACCTATTCTGCCAAAATAATGTATTGTTGCTAGATATCATGAAATTAAGAGTGTCAAATGTAAAAGAAAATGGCAAAATAGGGATTTTTTACAAAGTCATACATATCAATGCAGGAAACGATCAAATAACCCACTTTTGAATAGTAATTGACTATTGCATGACCTTCTCAATGTATAATCAGAAGGGATAAAAACACCATAACATATCAACAAAAAATATCTAGAAAAAATTATTCAAAAAATGCACTATGTTGGTCATTGGTGGAATAAATTGGTGAAACCAAATACCATCCGCTAATTTTGAATCATAATTAGCATGGCATTCATAAAAAAATCATGCATGAATATTATTGGGGGGGGGGATTCTATCCTTTAACTTCGATTCTCATTCAAATGTTATATAAATTGAAAATTTTGAGTACAGTTATATTTCTAATTTTTTTTATTCCAGTTAATAAAACCTAGCATTGATAGTATGAAACAAAAAATGCAGACGTATCAAGTATTATACTAGCTCCTCTTTCCATCGTCATTCCTGAAACTATTCTAACCCAAGCACATTATCAACCTGACAATATCCAGAAATTTCACCATATCAGCTCATATTTATTTCTTCAACTTCGTACTACCACTTCTTGAACATCCGGGAAAAGATATCATAGACGTTTTATCAGGGGCGTGATAACAAAACAATACACTTCAGATCTAAACAGACTCGTTTAGTGACCCAATAATGATTTTAGTTTGTTTACTTTATTGTGTTAAGGTGTATTTTGTTTAATTTATCTATGTCTATGTGTATTGTAAAAAATAAATCTGTTGCAATATTTAGATCCCTGTGTGTCACATCGGTTATTAGAGTAGTGTTCTTTATATCTTGCGGAATGTTGTTTAGACTTATGTATTGTGAAATACTTGTCCATTGCAAGACACAAAACAAGTTGTGTACAATTGAGACTATTGCTAGTTGTTGTTTTCTAATGAATATATTTTTACTCGTTTGATACGAACCATAATGCATGTTATATAAATGAACAATAGGTGAAGGTTACTAGCAAAATTTTGAATGTTGTAAGCATTATTGGTCTAACATGTCGATCAATATTAATTACACATGGATGCAAACAAAATATAGGAAATATATAGGTAGAATACGGATAGTGTGGTAAGCAATACATAGTGTAATTTGAGCGTTGTTGGATTATTGTTAAACCCTAAACAAGTATGATTTTGCTTTTAGGTTCGAAATGGGTTTTGTGAAACATTTTCCTTTTTATAGTGTATTTAATATATCCCATGTCATAAACCATGTTGCCCCCTTTCGCTCTTGACTCTTGATGAGACTTCAAATCCAAGGGGTTGTCCTCGAGATCGAGATCTATGTAAAGAAAAAGCATTAATGTCATGATCAAGGCAAATCAAGCTTCAAGTAGTCTACCCACTTGGACCAAGGGAGATCAAGTGCTAGATCTTTATAGTTCAAGCTTAATTACACAGTTTTTGATGCCTTTTGTGACTGTTCTTTGAGGTTCATAAGAAGCTACCATTTTGGTTCTAATGTATTTTGACCTTATCATAGATAATACTAGCAAGGTTTATTGTACAATTAGATGGTGATACTCCAGCATGAGATGTATTAGAATGTTCTCCAGTCCACATATGTTCTATCAAATAGGAAAACCTCGTCGTTGATTTCCTAGAATATTTATCAATAATGACCAACATAATGTTGAATTGACTCTTCGATTCCTCATTAGTCCTCGATGATGTCCATATCCTTTATGTTGCTCTAGAGTAGACTTACAAATGGATTGAATACAAAGAGGATATTACTATCTCTCATATCCAAATCTAAAAAATTAAATTCAATGTGAAATCTAATTCAATATTCGACGGATATCATATAATATCATATAACATCCAGATTCGATTCAAAGGGATAATATTCAAATTCAAATAGATATTTGATCTGAACCAAAAAACATATTTAATCTTAATAATATTGATATTACATTAAATATATATATGATCAAGTGTCTATATTTTCATATTTCTATATATATAACATATATTTAATCATATATGTCCATATCTTATTGGAATTCATATTTTTTTGAAAGCACATACAACAATCTAATATCTAGTGAGAAATTTAATATTTAAAATCAGATCCGAATTCAGCGGATGTCAAAATCTTTTTCAAAACTCAAATTCGGATCGACAAATACAAGATATCCATTTACATGCCTACTCTGGAGTGATAATTAGATACTTATCATCTCTTCCTCCGCTATTATAAAAGATTCCTAAGTAACATAGATAGATATCCTAGAGAGACCTGCATATTCTTCAAGCAGTGCGGTTACAAACTACAATCCTACTTTAAAAGTTAGTCGACAGCACAAAAGTATCACTTCTCTTGGAAATTTTCTACTATATAGTGAAGGTAATGATTTTGTTGTTGGGTTATACAAAAATTTTAAGTAAAAGCATGATTTGAAATATTCAAACATAATGAATTATTAGCTATCCAAAATTCAAACTTCCATCCAATTTTTTGCCTATTTATTTCTAGTTTCCAACCAAACATTTCAATTTAAACATTGATGTAGTTTATTCCAACATTCAATTCAAATATCAGTGTTGATTATTAGCATAATTTATAATCTTACCTAATACATGTGACCTCTTCATGAACATCAATGCAAAATGAAGCGCTTGCATATGGCTACTTGGAAGTCAAGCAAGACTGGTGACCACCATATTATGATTAGGATAGCTTAGTGGTAGTAGATTAATTACGAGCCAATTTGGTAATGTGCAGTTAATTGTCAATTGTGTTTTAAATTTTCTTTATGGACTCATACATCGTAGTCACACCACCAAAACTAAACTAGCCCTTGTCTTCCAATTGTAAATGATGTTATGTTATTCTTAGATAAGATCAATCAAATTTTGTTTCAATTTTCCTATGAAATAACACAACACGAGAACCTTCTAACAAGAACCTCATAATTTATTATCAACTTGAGTGCAATAACACTGGAAATTTTATACTTTGGTGACTAAGATAGTAAATAACAAGATCATATAAATAAATCATCAACTGCAAATACAGCTCTAGTTATTATGTTGGCATTAGTGCTAGTTATTTGCATCATCCAAAAGACCAAAACAGGTGGTACTACTACGATTGTTACAAAGACGGGATGTACTGACCGTATTCTTCAGCTTATGATGGAAATAAGTTGCATATCCCCATTTTCCAATTAAATGGAAACGAAAATATACAAGTCAGTTTATATAAGAACTCTTTTACATGGTATAAGCTTTGAAATTGAAACAAGAAACGAAATTGCCAGAAGAACAAAGTCCATTTTTGGCAACATCGTGTAACATCCACATTGTCAAACTCTCCACATTGTCAAACTCACAGAGGACGTATAAAGGTCTCCAATAGATAAATTTGTAAATTACAACGATGGACACCGAAATAGGCTATAGATGAATCTGCCATGTATCATCCTGTCTCTACAACAATCACAGCTTGCTCAATTAATAAAGAAAGAAATGGTGTTTTTATGCTATATATCATTTGCCCATGTTCATTAACATTACACAATCACCTGCAACAGAAATTCAGAATACAGGTATAAGGGAAATGGATATAGTACAATACCAAGTTAGTAGCCATAATAAACAAACAAGGATTACATTTCAGCAGCACTCAAAGCCCAAAAGCATCTTGTCACCTGTATTTGCTTCTTGCAAATAACAGATAAACAAATATCCTCACTTCTAGAACAGCACCCAATGTCTCATGTTACAATCAAGTGATGAACAAATCAGCTGCACATTATGAAATTTGAGGATTGCTCCTCAAATAACAATTAGCGAGGTATCTTCTTCCTGCTAAGAATTTCCTGCTCCTTCAATCTATGTTGAAACCTCGCTAAGCGAGCCTGAAGACTCACTAAACCAGCAGCCTTGCGAGATAAAACATAGCTTAACTGAGTAACATAGTTGTCAATAAGGCTGCCAGGTTGATCAACCTCCGCCAAAAGCTTCATTTCCTGGGAAAGACAAAGCAAAGCAAAAACTATGTCACGGTGAAAAGACCATTTTCAAAAAGCTTTAAATGGTAAGCTAAACATGTGATGTACTACAAAAGTTGTATATTTGTGGCCTCCGTAAGCCACCTTGCACTTAGTGCTTTTTTCCAGCATTATTTCATATTTATATTCCGTTTCCAATCTAATTCATGCCATATTTTATGATTCGATTCCATATCATAAACTACCCTCTTCCCGAAGTAAGGGAAAACCTAGATGCATGTATTAAATACATATTAACAAATGGGGTTGATCCAGTATCAATACAAATTACCCTCTCCCAAAACTGAGGGAAAACATTTGTGAATGAATTTTATACATATTAAAATTTACCCTCCCAAAACTGAGGGAAAACATTTGTGATGAATTGAATACATTTTAATAGATGGTATCAATCCAGATATTAATGAAGTAGCTTTGCAGTTGGCTAGGCAAATTGGGGCATTGTGTTAAATGTAACTAATGAAGGACGGCGATCTCAAACATGTCCACAGTATGTCATGCCTATACACACCATTTGTGTTTTTAAGCCAAACATGACAAAGGGCACACTCCTGCTTTGCATGGCACAGGGTTACTGAATAGGCTGCAAACACCATGGACAAGTTGAAACCATAACGATTCTAGAAAATTTTTAAAAAAATAAGTTGCGATTTTGAGCATTGTGGAGCACGCTAGAAAAACATGTCACATAGTGCAAGCTGCAACCAATATTTAGAAACCATGATGATTCTAGAAAGAATATATTAGCTTTCCATTATGGTCTATTGCCATTTCTTATTTTATCAAGTGGGTCCGATTGATGCAAGCAGAGAAGATCCACCCTTCACTGTGTGTTAATGGTACCTAAAAGGCTAAAAGGAAAGAGCAAAATTATTTGGTGATCACTGATCACAAGCTTGTCGGTTTTATCAATTCCTCTTCTAAGAGTACAATCTATATTTTGACCTTATGAATGAGCAACGTGATGCAGAGTTGAGACTGTTTAGTCCTTGCTAACTTTGTATTTATCATCTAGATGGGTTGGCAGGAATCGATCTACAATAATACAAGGATATCAACTTCTAAAATGAGAAGTAACTAGTCCCAGGACAAGCCTTACGTCAAGGAGATTGAGCCAAAATTATCAAAATAAGGCAAAAAAATGCCAAAATGTTCGCCATTGATGCCCAACAACGTTGAACCTAGGCTAGCTCCAAGTTCAACCATGTTGTCAGAACTTTCACTTGATGTCGATGACACCAACCCAAATGTCAATGACATTGGCCCATCATAATTTTTCCATGCCCGTTCTAATTTTTTCATCCTTGTCGACCATAATATCAATAAGAGTCAACAGCTTCAAAAATGACAAGGATACAGTGAATATGATCAACATGTAGAGGAAGATTCATGATCTAGGCCCACATATCTCAACTATGATTTATTTCTCATTAAAAGTAATAACTCCTCTGCAAGATTTCCCGTTTTTAAGATTGCCTATATTTTGATTATTCCACGTTCACTATATTACTCACAATTTTTTTAAGGCGCACGCCTAACCGACAAGGAGCCAAAGGGGGTGGTGGGTGCATTGCGCTATGCATTGCCCAAATCTCATCTTGGTTTATTTCAGCAGGTCTAGGGGTGTATATACGCTTTTAATGTTCTTTTAATTCATACTAGAGTTTAAATGAAACATTAGTCTATATTACATGTCAAGTATCATTAAAATTTGAGTTTTATACTTAGAATGCACATTTTCTTAACTGTCTCATTATCCACCTAAAATACAGATTCAAATTTGGGGGTTATGTTATGAAGATTAATCACTGCTGAAGACTTGGGTCATGACACTAATGCTCAATTTATTGATTGATTTTTATCTTTTATTATTATAATTTCTCGTTCTTGTTTTTGGCATTATTGTTGGTAGGAAGCAATAGAAATGTAAGTTGGTTCTGTATAAAATACCATAGAATATATGTATATGACGATACTAACGATAAAGATACAAGTGCTCTACTTCTAAATCATCATCTAAGCCTCAATGCTAGCTATGTTGGGTTAAACTAAATGGATCATTTTTTCAGTTCGGATTTATATCAGTTTCTCAATCATTGATTAAATTAATTTTACCTCTTCCCATTTAACTGTGTTTGACTCAATAACATTACTCCACGTTGGTTCATTTGCTAGTCCATATTGCACATGTCCAACTCAATCTGAGGCAAACTTGCACATGTCCAACCTATCTGAGGCAACCCTCCCATAGTTTCTCCACATACTCACCATAACCACTTTATTTCTTAGGTAGCAGTGTCCAATAAGATCTGCCACATTATTTTGTGAACACTTTGTTTCTTCTCAGTCCAACATTGAATACCACGCAACATGGCAGGTTGCATAACAATTCTAACATTAGCTTTTTCTTAGATATAGATTTATGTTTTATTTGATGCATTGTTATTGTTATATAGCAGCATATACAAGGTTAACATGGAAAAGTCACAAATACATTACGAAATTGTTTATTACAATTGAGTATTATTTGAGCATGACCAACAGCAAGATTGACACCCCCCCCCCCCCGTTGACCACTAACTGCGTAAATCCCAGATGTGCGGTGGGAGATAAATTAGGGTTGGTTCACAGGGTTCAAACATGGTTCACTTTAGTAGTGAGCCCTTTCAGCTGAACCCCCCCCCCCCGCTGCCCACTAACTGCACAAATCCCAAGATGCAGCTGGAGGTAAATTAGGGATAGTTTCCAGGGTTCCATAAGTTTATTACAGTCCAGGGTTCCGTAAGTTTATTATTAGATAAGTTATTTCCATATGCCTATCCTTGTATATGCTGCTACATAACAATAAGCAGGCAGGGATCGCATGTTAATTCAACTTTAACTTCTTTAGGAGACGTCTCAAAGTTTATAATCAAAATAAATTTCAACAAAATGCATCAATAATATGATATTAGATTACTCATAACTGTATTATGTGTCTATTCTTGTATATGTTGTTAGATAATGTTAACGGTAAATGCTGCTAGATAACAATATCGGGCAGGGATAGCCTGTTGTTTGAGCTGAAAGGCCCGCCAATGAGGTAAACCAAGTTAGATACAGCACCGAGATGGCAAGTCAAAGAGTTAAATAGATGATAAATGACAAAATATTACTACAGCATGTTTCTTTAATATCTAATATTTTGAAACCTTTTATTCTTATACCAAAATTATGAATCTTTATTTTTTTCAAAGTGTGTCAAAGTTCTCTTCTCCAACTAAATTGAAGCTTACTCAAAGTTTCACTTCCTCCATTGGCAATGTTGACTTGAGATTGACATCCTTTTGTGGTCTTTACCTCGTCATGGTGGTGGAAGAAGACTTACATATCAAGTCTGCATTGCCCAATAGAGAGCATTTCTTAATTGATAGGCAGCAAATACTTTTTGGCAGACAGTTTTATTTAAAGATCTTGAACATTTAAACAGAATTTGCGACGTAGGAGTTTTGAGATGTATGTTTGTAGTCAGGTTGCAATGCGCTGCACATTAAGATTGGAATTCTTTGGGCCAAGGTGGTTGGTTTTCTTTAAGATGATTTGGGCCACTGCTTGGTATACAAGTCGCACAGCTATGAATCTATGCAGCAAATTTGGAAAGAATATTATATAAAGAGGCTCTGGTTTCTACTCTATTCGCATTATCTTGAGGTCTTTCAAAAAAGGCCTTTTCTTGGATAGTTAAGGAGCAAATCCCTCCTTCGGAGATCGTCCTTTTTATTCCTCAGGCATCAGATATCTTCATATAAGATGATTCAGGTCGCTGCTTGGTATGCTAGTCGCACAGTTATGAATCTATGCGGCAAATTTGGAAAGAACATTATGAAGAGCTTCTGGGTTCTAATCTATTCGCATTATCTTGAGGTTTTTGAAAAGGGCCTTTTCTTGGATAGTTAAGGACCAAATCCCGCTCCGGAGATCGTCCTTGTTATTCCTCAGACTCGGATTCCTTTATTTAGCTATTTCGAAGCTTCGCTCCTTACATTTTCTCAACTAGTACAAGTCCTGCCTTTTTTTCTCAAGATCGTGCAGAATGAAAGTTGCAAATTAATACTTAAAATTGCTGTAATGAAAAAAAAACTTACTTCACGGACAATTTCCATTGTGTCTTCAATTTCTTTTCTATGAGCGGCAATAAGAGCATCTTCTTCCTGCATATAAAGAACAACGAGAAGCTGGTTATATTAAAAATCAGAAATTATCCAACAAAGCTCAATTATGTTATTTAAATGAGTTTTAGAAACCTAAACAAAAAACATTTGAAACAAAAAGCAACTATCATTTCAAATAAATAATTAAAACATGACAAACAATATCAAAATTATTATTTCATAGAGGCAAAGATAGACAGACAATCAAGTAAAAATGAGATTATATGCCATATATAGTAACTGTACAGGCAGGAAAACACAGGACGAGTGCCAGTCTTGCAGAAATACTACACTGCCAGTCTTGCAGAAATACTACACGATTCAGCAGTTTGAGTAATATAAACAATGTCTACCTCTAAAATTGCATCAATGTCCTGATCTGCACACGAAGCTTCCTGTTCATACTGCCTTGATATGCTAGTATCAACGGTAGACTCATATGAGTTCTGCTTCGGAATACTATAGTCTGGCACCGGCACATTTTCCTTCTTGAAGGAGATTTTCAGTTTTTCCGATCTCTCTTCCCGGATGATTTTTCTACGAGGAGGAGAGACCTTTGGCACTTTATCATCTTGAGCTTCAGATAAATTAGATGTGGAAGTATACATCTTACTAGTTGAAACACCTGACGAGCTGTTTTTAATATCTTTCCTATCTTTATCCTGCCAACTAGATGCAATCGCACTTTCTTCTCTTCTGTTGGAAGCATAATTTGAGGGTCCACTCAATGACTGCTTATCAAGGTCGGAATTGTAAGAACTGTTGACTGCAATTCTTTGAGTATATTCTTTATTAGACTTCAATTCTTCATTTATGTCGTAAGATTCCCCTTCATCTAAAGAGACGGGAAATGCTGATGGCACAGATGATTCCTTTGCAGGAGGCAATGGTGGAGCCTGATCCTTTTTTGAATTGCCACTTTTAGACAAACTCTTTACTCTGTAAGATAAACAAGAAATTATTCTCATGAGGATAAGAATTGTAGTGTGATTTGCATATTACATTGCACTGGTCTAGTAGAAACACTGTATTATACCTGTCAGCATATCTCAGTGTATTTAATGTATGCTCACACGAGCCAGAATTGGGGGATATGCAGGAAATCATAACCGTCCTTGAATTTCCAACAAAAGAATCACGGAGAACTTCTGTTAGTTTGCTTCCTCGAAATGGAATATGAATCTGATCATTGTCAAGGGCACGAATGCATTCCTTTAAAGCCAAAAGACTCTTATTAATTTCTGCTCCCTCAATACTGCATTTTTTTAAAGGATTTGGTATCAAATACAGGAATGTATTGGACTTTCAGCATTAAGATTAAGGAATGCATCGGAGCCAATGTGAAATCCTATGATTCTAATGAAAAATTGAAATTGGAACAAACCGAGTTTGACGATCATTATCAGTTGTATCAGCACCACGCTCACTCCCAGCAAGATCAATGAACGATATCTTCCCAATGACTTTGGCACTTTTATTTTCATTTGTATCATTATATCGTTTAGTCTCAGGAACTTCATTGTGCTTCTTAATAGCAAGCTGCAAAATCGCATGAGATCTCGATGATTCTTCATTGGCACCGGTGGAGCCTGTGCTTCTTGATGAATTGCCCTTTTCAATGAATTCTTTAACGATTTGGACATCTGAGACCTCAAACTCTTGTAATCCAACAATGCAGACTTGTTGCCTTCCATCTTCTCTCATGCATAATTTCCTGATTAAATGGAAAAACAATTAGATCGACAGGCGCTAAATATGCTTAGAAAGTAGTAAGAACGGTGATCTTTTGTTTGTGCTAGACTAACTAAAGGCAATGAATGAAGATAGAAGCATGTGTTAAGATGATTGTGGGAGATATTTACAAGCAGGCAGACCCACTTAGCCGTTTCAATCAATAAAGAAATAAAGATATTGTCCAGAATCTCCAACTGGCTATATTGGTTAAGAAGAAAATTGCTCTATGCTTGGATCAAGGACACAAAACATTGATAGTCAATATACCAGGGTTTTCAGACCCACTGCAACCCAGGCAGTTCCACCGGTTGAACAACCACCTGGAAAGACTGGCGATGGGTGGGCTAATGACCCAATTTTGGCCTGAACCCGGGGTGGATTGAACCGCGCATCTGCTCACGGGTTTGCATACCCAGACAGGTTCAGCTAATACCTTCTAGTAATCCCACAAATAGGGGCCAAACCATACAAAACACCAGAGGTAACTCCTCCCACTCCACCCCCCACCCACAGACAATCCCTAGGATTCTCCTTTGAGCTGAAGTGTGTGCTCCTTATTCCGCCGCAGAAAGAGATTGCATCAGCCTTCTCATCTGGCAGCATCCGGTTGTAGCAGCCTGGTCTGCCAAATAGGGGTCACATCAAACAAACATCAGAAGTAACTCCCCCCACCCCACCCCCCACCCACAGACAAACCCTACGGTTCTCCTTCGAGCTGAAGTGTGTGCTCATTCCGTCGCAGCAAGAGATTGCATCAGCCCTCTCATCCGGTTGTAGCAGCCTGGTCTGCCGCTGTAGCTGCTTTTAGGAACCTCTTCCTATGCCGCCAACGCTGCAAAAGGCATGTCTTTATTCCGTTGGCACTGCCAAGGGCCTGTAGCCATGCACCTTTCACCATTAGGGGCTTGTACCCATACCATCGCCACTACAGAGGCTTGCCCCTAGAAGTCTGTTCCAGCAGAAAGTCACCTACCCTATAGGCTATATAGGTGACATTCTCTTTCCCCTCCTCTTTAAGAAAAAGGGAGACGAAAAAATCTATTTGCCCTGATCCTGCAAGGTTTGTTACTAAAATTTTTTCCGTACAAGAGTCTATTTTCTCATGAGCATGATTGCATAATGATTTTATTGGCAAAGATTTTACTAAGGATAAAAGAAAGTTAGTGCAAGTAAATATTGTGAATTTCGCAGTATTGTTATTAGTTTCTGTAAGCATGTGGTTCGTGTCTTTAAGATAGCAGACTCAAATGAAACTCCTGCTATGTGTTATCTTATAAGGCTATGGATATTAAATAGAGACAAGGAGACAATAAGAAAGTAATTTGGTAATAGATAAAAATAACCCCCTCTGGAATATCACTGAAAAAAGATGGGACAGACAATTGCATAGAAATTTGAATGTTGTTGGCTATTATTCCAGTAATGACATGGCTAATCTCTCTACCATCCTGAGATTTCTACCCACTTGTATGATGTAATTGAGGAAGATGATTGCTGGAAACCTCCCAGTGTTACAAAAAGTCACAAAAGAAATGGACAAGTTTAGAAACAAAGAAAGCAACTTTTGAAGAAAAACGGCACTCTGCTCCATCAAATGAGCAAGAACTAGGTATTATTCTAATAACTATTATCTCATTAGTCTATATTCCAATTTCTAATTCAAATTGTACCTCTTATCGTGAATGGTGGAAAATGTTTGGTATCTTGAACCAAACTTGAAGTGTGTGCTCCCAATCTTATAAAGATTGTGGTTTGTATCTTGAACCAAACTTGTAGCTCATCTGGTTGTGACACAAACTGGGTGCATTTGATCCTCTCCAATACAAAAGATGAACTAGAATGGAGCACCATAAGTTGAATGATTTAATGTAAGTTAGATGTCACTTGAGGCTTCAAAGTCAGATGTTACTTTCATATAATGTTATTGTATCATAAAGTTGAATTTAAAATGTAGAATTCATGATTTCAACTTAAACTGAATAATTTCTAGCCGTCTTCTAAGGCAACAAAACTTTAGTCTAATTGACATTTGATTCAATCAATGTCGAATCAGAAGTGGGTGACTGAGGAAGAAGAGATGAGTCCACTTGAAACTAATAAGGTTGAAGTAATGTGAAAGCAACTAGTGGTTAGGAGAAACAAAAGAAAGAGGCAAGATCGAGAAGGTAAAATCTATTGAGACGCCACATGTTGTTCAAATTTTAAATAGAAGTGAAAGTATTACAATTAGATTCTAAATCTCTAATGTGGTTGCATGTTTGCTAGGCAGTCAAGAAGACAGATTGGAGATGGATCTCATCATACATGTTGATGATGATAAACATGAAGATGGATGATGATGAGTATGAAGACAACGAGAATTGGATGAGAGACTATTGATGTTTTACGACTATATCTTGTAGAATTTGGAAGGTTAGTGGTGCCTTTGTATTTTGACTATTCTCATGCTTAAAATAATGATTGTTAGTTGTCGTTGAGCTCGTTACTTATTCTGTTATTCATGACCCAAAATGTGATTATTGATTGTTGTGTTTTGCGACTTGAAATCATTCTTTTGGTTGTTTACCGAAACTTATATGTTGCCTTAGTTCCCTATAAATGTGTCACTATACGTGTTCCAATTGATGTTTTACTTTTAGCAGTTTCAATCTTCTATTCAAATAATGACAAGTAATGTCATAATAATAGTTTGGTTACGAGAGAGAAGTATGGGATATACCTAGTGTTGCTTCCATCAATCTGTAGGGAAATGGGGCGCAAATATAGGCAGTGGAAATAAAAAATTATATGCATGTTTCCCAAAACAGCAAGATTGCTTCAACAACAATGTATCTAGGAAGGAAAGGTTGCAAGTTATATCCCAATGTTTTACAAAGCGGTATTCGTTATGGGTTCGGAGAGGTCACCAAATAGAGTATATGCGGTATGTGGGAGCATATGCGGAAGTATATGCGGTTTTGGATTTTTTATTTATTAATTATTATATTTTTTTGAGTTAGAAGAGACATTAGTCTCCCCCCTCCCTCAAAGAGCATGCCAGAGCCCGGATGACTGTAAGGGTGGTAAATATTGTGCGCAACGGGAGGTTCGAACCCGGGTCCCCCGGGGAGGACCTACCATGCTCAACCATCTGCGCTACACAGGCCGGGTAAATTAATTAATTATTATATTTGTGTGTGTATATATATATATTAAGTATGAATTTACATAATTATTATGTACAATTGTGAATTGTATATCTAAATAGTATAATTATAAGAATAATGGATGCAATCATCACAACTCAAATAAATACAAACATGCATTATGATCTAAATCTAAACAAACATAGATGAATGTAAATGTGAAAAAGAAGAAATGAAAATATTTCTATCTAAAAATAGGGGATTAATCGACCTTTTATGAGGTTGTGCGGCCGATTATGCGGCTTGATCCGCTTTTAGGGGGGGTTTCTAGTATGCGGTTCGGTAGGTGGTCTGAACCTTATATGCGGCCGCACATACCGCTTTTTATAACACTGCTATACCTGGTCCTGGAGCAAGTCCAGCGACATTACCCTTGCAGTAGTATGCTTCTTCTGGCAGCAGCACGCTCCTTCAGCAGCAGCAGCACTCGAACAGTCGTCTTCGCCGCCCTCCTCGTGCAGCACCACGGACAACGGTTGACGATGTCCTCCAAGCGGCAGACAACGGCCTCCCGCCTCTAGTGTAGTCCACGCGGACCACCGGGAACTCCACGTTATGCTACCAGAGCCAACGGGGAGTTGTCCCCCTCTGTCGGTGTACTAGTCGCCAACATGCTCTCCCACAATTGTCCTCAATTGTTCTCTCCCTCGCTTTCCCTCCCTTTATCGAGTAGGACTTACTCGGTCTCTCTATTAGTTACCACAACCAGAGAGAACAACAATTGACAGAACAACCCTAATTCTCAATTGTTTGTTGGGAAGCCCCTAGTACCCCTCTATTTATAGTAGAGGCCAAGGTCAGGATTCCCAGTTTGTGTGGGAGTAGAAGGGTCCAGAATCATGAATTTTCTAGAACCTGCGATACGACAACCTGGTCAGTTCACACACCCAATTGGTTGGTTGGTGCATGAATCGGTCGGTTCACTATTAGTGAACCGATCGGTTCGCGCAGTTTCCTGTTCTGAATCACATTGGTATTAAATGCCCGATTAATGCTAAACATGGCATCAGCATCAATCCTTGTTCCAATCGAATTAGCAACTGAACCGGGCAACCGAGAGAGTGAATCGGTCGTCTCACATAGTGCAACCGTTGTTTCACATTGTGAGACGGTCGTATTACTTGTCTAGTTGAGGGAAAATTCAACCAATATTGATTCCAATTGACCTGACACTCCAATCAGTCGGTTCAGAGTCCAGTCAGTCGATTTTGAACCTCAGTTGTTTAATTGAATACCTAAACATCTTTAGTAATCAATCTAAACATCATTCATGAATAAGCTCCTTTAATCCAAGTGTATCATGTGTGTGACCCTATAGGTCCAGAATTACGTTGACAGTGAATGTCCATAACCAATTATGACATCACAAGCAAAAAGTGGTGCCTAGTCACACATCATTGCTACCCAAGTAATTCGGAAAGTTGGAGAACAACTTCAACCTACAATCCGTGATCATTGTTACCGTGATCATATAGTTCCTTTGTCTTTGATATCCGGATTGAACTCGAGGCATGGAATCGGCATCCTCTCAACATTCAATCCATGTTCCTTGAACTAGAGCAGACTGTTTGAAATGCATGTGAGCTCATATATCAAAAATTGAGTCACATGAGTATGCCATACATTTCTCAGTCTCACTTATCAAAAGGCATAGATATCAATCTCATGTAGGAGGGACAAATCTCATCTACATCACTCACTCTATCCCCATGTGTTACAGTGCACCCAATCATCACCATTATGGCAACCCTTATTCAGGATCACTTGAATGATGTCAAAGTACATGAACATGTAATGAATCATGAATGTAGTGACTTCAGGTCTAAGAACCACAATCACCACTATCACTATGAGAGATGATTATGACTACCATTCCATGGTCTCCATGTATCACTCTCATGGTGGGTCTGTCCGATACATTATTCTCTAACATGTACATGTGTGCTTGACTTTATATCACATATCATGACTAATTAGATTTTTTCATTAGTCAACACACTCTAGTCTTATGTATGATTGTTATCTATTTTGCTTCCATAGTAATATTCGACTAGAGACATAACAAGAATGTATGTACTCTTATCATACATATGATCTCATCGTTCAGGTCCTCAACCTGAAGACATGTCATCGAGTAACATCATTCTTTAGACATCTACTATGTATGTGTCATCATCTAATGACTGAGACAAACATAATAGACGAAATTACCTTTATTATTATCAAATCAAGTATCTAATGACTCATTCCAATCATCATATGATTGGCTCTCTGGGAATACATACCAACACAATCGTCTAGATCCACAACATATATAAAAAGATTAAAACTTTGACAGTCATCCATTACAAAAAGACATTCCTCTGAGTGGATATGTGGAAGTACGCTATGTTAAACTAAGAAATGTGTGGCATTTGATTACATTGAGATGAGCCAAGAACATTGATACTTTGATTATGCTAGTCCTTGGAACATCGGGGATACGGAGGAATCCATATAAGTCCAGTCCAGTGGACAATGAAATAGGAAATGAGGTGTGAGGAGAAGAATACACTTCGGGGAAATGAAAGAGAGTTTCAACGTGTTATCGAAGGATTCCTTTTTTTATTATGGATTCCTAAACATTGGAGCTTCTCGTACTTCTAGGGTTCGACAAGGGTTTTCTTTTGATTTCATCGAGGGAAGAAGAGTATG
This sequence comes from Alisma plantago-aquatica, assembly GCA_963693085.1. Taxonomy (NCBI): domain Eukaryota; kingdom Viridiplantae; phylum Streptophyta; class Magnoliopsida; order Alismatales; family Alismataceae; genus Alisma; species Alisma plantago-aquatica. The sequence continues at coordinate 184,757,141 of OY856410.1, read as the reverse complement.
TTGTGTGAGCACAAACCTAAAAATTCTTTGTGGGATAACCCACCCCTTATCCAAAGATGAAGTCTACCTTGTTGCTCGCTCGGTGCTTCCCCGAAGCATGGGAAGGGCAAAAAACATGGCCTATACCAAGAAGTTCAGCAAACTTTGCTCCTTACGATTGTCATCTTCATTCATTGACTGGCTTGGACTGGTTAAATTGTTGGAGCAGAAGCAACGAAAGGGGGGAGATGGGGTTTGAGTAGGGACAAGGTATCGTGCTTGAAATCGATGCGTCAACTCCTTGGATGACTTTAAAGAAGAAGATCGAAAAAGAAGATGATCAACTTTATCATAGTAAATAGAAGCCTAGCCAACCTCATTTGGGAACTCTCATACAATTGCTCATGCTAACTTTCTAGGAGGGAATCAAAAATTTGTTCCATTCATATATGTCACCTATACATTTTAGCCTTGGCCATGTTTGCTCATTCCTCATTGTGACTTTCTAGGAGCATTACGATAAAGTCTCTATCGGTCTTGTTCTTATTTTGTCTTGTGAGCGCATTTGGGTCTGCAAAGAAAATTGCAAGGAACTACCCCCTAACCCAACCCGGGATCGGAGGGGTTGAACTGCAATATGAGGAATATACGCTTCTCGTCGCAAGGCTCATTTTGAGTTTTGGATCATAGGGAGGGCGGTCGGTTATCAATTGAATGTAGAATAACATGGAGATTGAAGTCCACAATCACTACTAAATACATGTTCTACCAAAATGCCAAAGATATCTAGAATGGTGCAAAGAAAATTTATAACCAACAGTCCAATGCCCTCTGCATCTACAACTTGTGGGACAAATTATCTTCAAATTAGGGCAAGAATACATTAAAAGAGTATTTCAAGACTGGTCCAATCGTTGTTGCTTCAACTAAACTTCTTCTCAGACATTTTTACATGAACTCGGTCCAAGGAATTAGATGACCTCATTATTCCCAAGTTTCTTCATGGCCTACACCCAAGGTTTGCTCTAGATTTGATTTGGAGTACCATCCTAAGTGCTAATAAACTTCCCTCCATCAACGATGCATACAGCTCACCTCTCTCATTATGATGTATACTGTCACCGAGCCTACTAAGGCATATGTGACAGTCGATATTGATGCTTGAGGCTAAGGCTATGGCCAAACACCTCGCTCTAAATGTACCTTCTCTGGGTGTTAGGTCATACAAAGAACAAATGCTACTTCAAACATGGTGAAGGACGTGGTTGTAACACAACTCAACTAACTTAGATTTTGTCTTTTAATGATTCATCTCGATTCCCGCTGATTGTTGAAGACCATGAAGAACTTGTCCACGAAGGCTCCCAGCAAGCCTCTTCAAGTGATTCAACTGCTCTACAAACAACATCCTGGTCTACCAATTTTGTTGCTTCCAGTCCAAGTAATAATGGCTCGTCCATACTTGCTACCCACTTCAATTGGATGGTGGACTCTGGAGCAACCAAACACATTGAGTATCATCACCTCCTCTTCTAGAACAACTTTGTCACCCATTTGTCACTCTAACAGACGAGTCCATTAAAACTATTGGACAATCAATCAAAATATGTTCAGTTTGCCATCTTTTGTTGAAGTCGACAAGTTTGAGCAGGCATCATCGTTTATCATTTCTTTCTCCAATTAAAAAAAAAATCTTCAGCTCTGTTGACTCAAGATACGTTTGTGGCCCTTTTCGCACCACAAGCTATAATTGTTGCCATTATTTTTTAAACTTTTGTCAATTATTATTCATTTACTCTAGGATGGTGTGCCTTTATTTATTAAAGTCTAGAAATGAAGTTTTCCTAATTATCCATGCATTTCATTGAATCGTTGATGTTCGTTTTCAAACCAATATTAAATGTCTTCATATTGACAATGCATTAAAATATGTTTAGTTTACCATCTTTGTTAAAGCCGGCATGCCATAATGTATCATCGTTGTAGCGCACATACTCCTTAACATAACATAGTAGCAAACACAAGAAACGTCACCTCCTAGACGTCACTTGCACCATGACTATCCATGCTCATCTATCAAACGCTTTTTTTGGTCTACGTAAAGTTATAATATCGTGTTTTCTTATCAACTAGCAACCTTCGATGATTCTTTAAGGCAACACCTCATTTTCCTCGTTTAGCCCAATTAGAATAGTTCCACCTTTGAGTTTTCGAGAGACATCCTTTGCTTAAAACTTTGATCCAAAGACTGATAGACTCAGCCCTCAAGCTTTCAGAATGATCTTTTTAGGGTACTCTCAAGTGCAAAAAGGATATATGTTATCATTCTTCTCACAATGCTTCCCTCACTTTGGAGAGGTGAGGTGCCTCATCCAACATCAATCTCCTCAACCTATACAGCCATATCCTTAGTATATCATTGAAGGAAGTTATTGGCTCCCAACTTTCAGCCCCACCATCTATCCCAATCATGTCTAAATTTTCAACTAGTGTTGGTAAGGAAAGGTACTTGCTCTTGATCCAAGAGCCATCTATCCCAATCATGTCTAAATTTTCAACTAGTGTTAGTAACGAAAGGTACTTGCTCTTGATCCAAGAGCCATCCAAATGCTAATACATGTTGCACTGCCAAACTTTCACCTTCTTCCCAGGCATTTGCCTTAGCACCAGTAACCACCATTTCCATGAGCATTACAAGAAAACCCTTCGACGCCTAGGATGGAAGATGTATCAAATGATGAGGTAGTTGATCTTAAGTAAAATCAAGCATGGATCTGGTGGATCAACCTTTAGATAGTGGTCGGTTGCCGATTGGTAATATCCATGAAGCATCACTCTGACAACTCAACCGAACATCTCCAAGCCTAGATGGTAGCTATAGCCTACACAGACATTTAGGGTTGACTTCTTTGAGACATTCACTCTCCCCACACAAACTGCATCTCTCAGCATTCTTATCTCCCTTGTTGCACATCTAGACTAGCAGTTATATCAATTGGATATCAAGAAAGATTTCCTACATAAGGACGTTGCAAAGGAGGTATGTATGTAGAAACCACCCACAAAGATAAGGATGAGTTCTTAAAAAAAGTTTCATGCCTATGTCGTCCTCTTTACAATGTCAAGCATTCTTCCTAGGCTTGTCTTAATCAACAGACTAATTGTGGTTCTTGAGAATCTTGGTTTCAAGAGATTAACAAGCGACCACTCTTTATTTTACTCTTAACCATGTGGTCATGACATTCTTGCAGTCTATATTGATGATATTGTCATCACCGACAATGACAATCAGGGCATCGCCAATCTACGGGATGCACTCCAATATCACTTCCATACAAAAGAGTTGACGAGACTTTCCCTAGGTGTTGAAGTTCTTTTATCCAAGGCAGTGATAAGTGTTATCTCAAAGGAAGTTTGACCAAAACCTTCTCAAAGAGGCGGGTTGGACTATGCAAAAATCCATCTCAATTCCATGAATTATCATACAAAACTCCAAAATGAGGTGACTTATGACCTAATCCTGAGAATTATCAATGTGTTCTTGGTAAACTTTTCTAACAAACAATTGCTCACCGCGATGTTTTGTAAGCAGTGGGGGTCACCGGAGAACACATTGGTGCACCCCTACAAACACAATGGATCGATGTATAGCGGAATCGTCATATATCAGAAACATGCTCCAAGGAAAGAACTTTTTATAAGTGGCTCATATATAAGGAGATCGTTATCACCGCGTATGTTGACGCAAATTGGTCAGCCTCAAAATTTTGTTCTCAGGGAAATACATGGTGGTCTTGAGGTGTAACAAACAAGATCTTGTTCACTCTAGCACTGAAGATAAATACCAAGCCACGGCACATGCTTGGTATGTTATACGACGAGTTCACTCTACTCTTGAAGAAATTGGCATTTTAGTTTGGTCTTTAGACAGCAGAAGAAATTCTTGTCGACTTTTGATCCTTCAACCACTTTACCTAGTTCGGATCTAGTTTCCCTTTTGCTCATTGAAATTCCGCATTAGCCAAAATTTGGAACTAACCAAGAACTCCCTGAGATCAATGTCCAGACATTTGATAACTCACTCAATATAAAGTCCATCAGGGTCATACTATCAATTGGTTTCATCTTTAAATAGGGTCAAAAGCATTTGATGTTAGAAACTGAAAAATTAGTGCATCAATGCATACCTATGTTACATAATAAATAGCAATTTACATAATACCAAAGTAATCAACTTTCCAACAAAAAGCATCATCATATACTATAAATATTGAAACCAAAAGAAAAAAGATAAGACATGACTAGTAGAATATGAACAGTAGAAACACCAAAAGGCATCACTCATGAGCAAAAATACTGGAAATCATCATGAAAAAAAAAGTAGTACCTCCTGTCGCTGAGAAGATCAAAGAGCTTCCCCCCATATATCTCAAAATAGCTAAGCCACAGCTTAAATCTCTGGTTCCGGTATATTGGTTTATGCAATAATTTAACAATGTCTTCAGCTGCTCTCAGGGGCAGAGGTTGCATGGTAAATGTTTTCCCACTCCCTACAGATATGAAACAGTATTAATTACCATGGATCTAGAAAGATACGGAAATAATAAACCAGCCTTGTGCTGAAAATTTTATCACTGATACTCTTCAGCAAACTCTCACAAAAAGTTTGGTGGCAAACACCGTCCTCGCACGTGTGAACTAGCCTTTATCGTTTGCTATGAGCCTCCTCTTTTGTATGTTAATAAGAAAATTGTTTCAAATTCTAAATATAAAATTTCTTCTCCTCATACTAGTTGGTTACATACTATTTACTGACAGCATACCATGTGTGACAGGCTTCTACCAGGACGGTTCGTATGGAAATAATAATGAATAATGGAGCTAGTCAGACCATAAAGAATATTTTAAGGTAAATCATTTGTTCCTGCTTTCAAGGTACATCCCTAGGTGTCTACACAAGCACCCAAATGGTGTGTGCCTTCGAGTTATTGCACCACGGGCCATTTGCGTACGTTTCTGGGTCCATTTATGCGTATTAAATTTCTTTAAATCCTCAGTATCCAAATCAATGATTGTTGTCAATGTTAAATGCCTAATACCAACTAAGCCTTCTTGTTGCAGCATTTTGCTAAGGGCCAGTGGAGTGTACATATTACTATTATTGCAATCTAAAAATTGCAGTGCATATATTACTATCTGGTCTGCAATTATTAATTAACTGCTTTAAAATATAGAGATTAGTTTGTACTAATAATTCAACTATATGATCAATTTAATTGCATTGTTAATGGCAATATATCGAATATATCAACTAACTCATCATCATCTACGCCTCAGTCCTCCCAGCCATGCTGGGGTCGGCTACATGGATCATTTGTTTCCATTCAGCTCCATCATGGGTCATATTATGATCAAGATGTAAAGACTCAAACCTCTTTATAAGCTCTTCCCATGCTAATTTAGGCCTTCCACTTCTTCTATTATTGCAATTACTATCTGGTCTGCAATTATTAATTAAATACTTTAAAATATAGAGATTAGTTTGTACTAAAAATTTAACTAAATTGATTGATTTAACTGCATTGTTAATACCAATATATCGAATATATCAACTAATTCATCATCATCACCATCTAAGCCTCGGTCCTCCCAACCATGTTGGGGTCGGCTACATAGATCTTTCGTTTCCATTCAGCTCCATCATGAGTCCTATTCTTATCAAGATGTAAAGATTCCAACCTCTTTATAAGCCCTTCCCATGTGAATTTAGGCCTTCCTCTTCTTCTATTAATTGTGATTGACTCAACAACATTGCTTCGTATAGGCGCATTAGTCGGTCTACATTGCACATGTCCATACCATCTAAGTCGGCTCTCACACAACTTGTCATCAATGCTCGCCACCCCCACTTTATTCCTGATATAGTTATAATTTCTCAATCTTTTCTTGTCTTCCCACACATCCATCTCAGCATACGCATTTCAGTCACATTCATCTTTTTGAGACCTTGTTTCCTCACCTTCCATCATTCACTCCCATAGAGCATGGCTGGTTTTATAGTTCTATAAAACTTTTTAATCTGAGAGGGATCTTCCAAACACATAATACTCCAGTTGCACTCCACCATATCAACCATCATGCAGTGATCATGTGACAAACGTCATGTTGGACATCCCCATCTTTTTGAATAATAGAAATCAAGTGACAAATTTATCACATTTTGGTATATCTACTCCGTCCAACTTGGCTCCACCATTCACACTGTGAGATTGGCTGAAATTACAACGCATATACTTAGTTTTACTCGTTCTAGTCATCAATCCATTTGATTTCAATGCATTTCTCCAAAGTTCAATTTTATCATTCATTCCATCTTTAGTTTCATCAATTAACCCAATATCTTCAGCAAATAACATACACCAAGGAATATCATCCTGAATATTCTTTGTCAACTCATCCATAACAAGAATGAACAAATATGGGTAGAGTGTGAATCCTTGGTGTACCCCAACTGCGATAGGAAATGTTGGTGTCTCTCCTTCAGGAGTCTTCACACTTGTAGTTGAGCTATCATACATGTCTTTAATCATGTCAATATATTGGATTGGGACACCCTTTTTCTTCAAAACCGTCCACAACACTTCCATGGGTACTCGATCATAAGTCTTTTCCAATTCAATAAAAACCATACTAAGATCTCTTTTGCTTTCTTTATACTTCTTCATAAGCCTCCTTATCAGAAAATAGCATGTTGTTGATCTTCCAGGCATGAAATCAAATTAGTTTTTTTATATCTACGTTATAGATCTTAGCCTCTATTCAATAATCCTCTCCCAAAGCTTCATTGTGACTCATCAACTTGATACCTCTGTATTTTGTACAGCTCTGAACATCAACTAGTAAATAAATAAAAATATGAGTATGACCTTTATAACAGAAGTCTCCAACATTTACAAAAATCAGCAATTTTTCATAATTTTATAGGCTCCCAAATGTTTATGACGATTAATACTTTGGTCATCGATTTTTAGCGGCTTCACAATTTTTCCCACTTTTTCACAATTAATACGATCTTTCACCATTTTTGTCTTTTCAGTCACTGCTCTTTCTTTAACAAAACCACGTACAAAGAACTCTTAATAATACAGAAAGCCCTCAACCCCAACTTCTCCCGACAATCCATGTTGTTGCATCGTCCATTTCCCCATCATTCCCCTTCTTCTCTGATGTAGTGTCCGCATTCTCGACTTAATATTCTACTTCAATCAGCAAACTTGGCAGACCTCTTCGTTTTCATATTCTTTTCTTATTTGCCTCTTATCTGTTACCATTACCATGTATGTTCAATAGTTCAAAAATCAATATTGTTGTTTCGCATGTTTCTCTCAAATTTTTATATCATTTTTATACGAAGCAATGCTATTGAGCCAAACACTATAAATAGAAGAAGAGGAAGGCCTAAATTAACATGGGATGAGCTTATAAAGAGAGATTTTGAATCTCTACATCTCAATCAGAATATGGCCCATGATAGAGCTGAATGGAAACGAAGGATCCATGTAGCCGACCCCAACATAGTTGGGATTGAGGCTTAGATGATGATGATGATGATGATGTTATTGTTCAACTTTTCTTTCCTACTTTTTTCAATAAGATTGTATGTTTAGTGACCTTGATAGTTACATGCATATATATATATATATATATATATATATATATATATATATATATATATATATATATATATATATGTCGTCAAGTTATTCTCGATTATTTCCATATGGTTGACCAAAATTTCATTGAAAGTTTTCGTTTGGTTCTTGAATTTTTTCAATTTTTTTCGAATTTTGACTTTTTTTTGCCAACCGAAAAATTGCTAAATGATCCCAAGTTTGTGACTATGAGTAATGACTATGACTCATCCGTGTAGTGCAGGGGTCTCAATGCTTAGATACTGAGTTGTAGGGGTTAGAGGGGGCCAGTCCCCCCACCCCTTGACGAGGTGCTAGACAGAGGCCTGGACCGGAACAATATTTTGAATGTGATGTGACTAAACTGACTGAAATCATAAACATCAATCTCGGTTTGTTTTAATTCTCTTCTATTTTTATTTTGTGTATAACAATGTACCTATCCGTAGGTATGTGCATTTCTATTTCTAGCCATTGAAAACGAAATTTTGCAATTTCAATCAAATTTTAAAACCATGACACCATAGTAGGTGTTTGTTTTTTGCAAGCCTTGTTGATCCCCACCCTAGAGCGTCTCAAATTCATTTTTTATATGTAAATGTCACATGTTATGGTGAGCATGGTCCTATTTTGATTTCATTTTTACATATAGCTAGAAATAGAACCAAGACACATCATCCTACAAACGTTAACCCGAAGAAGACATGCATAGGACCCCAGTTGGAACCAATAACATTAAACTGTCTTTGGGAAAGACATTAGCACTTCATTTCTAGCTTAAGTATTGTGAAACAAAATTTCTACCAGACTAAACAAATTTGATAACAAAATCTATAATTTGTTTTTGTAAAAGACATCAATCTCCTATATATCGTCTTACAACTTCTAACTAAGAAGCCACTCGGTGGTGCGTGGTGGCAATATGATTGGTTGGGCGGTAGTCTTCTTGTCCCCAATCAAGCTTAACGCTTCATACTCCTAAGTTCTTCTATCTCTATTCCTAAGTCACGATATGTTTGTCATCTGCAAATAATTAATTATCCATTTAATGTTAACCTAATGATGTCAGGCGGGTCAACCGACCAGAGATTTGTGACCCCGGAGTTTGTTGATTGATCTTAGGGTCAGGTTAGAAAACCTAGCTAATAGTCATTTTTAACTTTAACAATTTATAAACTGAACTGAACCACTGTCCTCAAGCCTAGGAAAATCAAACAATTTAGCTTGGTTCAGTTTGGTTGTTTAGTTAGGTTTCTAGCCCACTAGGGCAACGATGGTGGTATTTATCATTCATAATAATAATTTTTTGGATATAATCTTCGTGAGTAAAAAGATCAAAGTTTCTTTGAAAATGTAGTATAGTATAAGTGCATACATATAGAAGGCAGGTGTTGTTCAATAGGTAGATACCTGTTTGACCATATGCAAAACATGTAGCTTTAGTCCGCTGAAAGATAGTTGGAATTATTGGCTCTACAGTAACACGGTAGACCTGTAATGATTAATGTAATGTTGACATGATCGAAATTGAATTATTCAACATCGGGAGAGAGACTTTTTTTGTGATATGCTAAAAAACTGCATTTCAATTTGGTATTTAAATATTACCTCATCATTTGTAACACGCTCATCCAGAACAGCATCGAAACAAAACTCATGTTTTTCAACATATGCAGTCAAGTCAACCTTCAGCAACCATATAGGATGAATTATAAAACACTAAATAACAAAAAGATAAGCCATACATAATAACAGAATAAGAAATTTCAAGCGTCTAAAAATTATACAGAAAAGAAACAGATGGCACAAACGTTTCCCCAGCAGTCTTTTTTTTACAGGTACAAACATCAGGTATTTGGATCCAACTCGTGTCAAGTTGTCAACTCATGCTTCTCATAGCATATGGCGTTATGTTAAAACTAAAGATGAAAATATGCTCTTTCCGGAAAGAAGCATACCCCGACTCCAAGTCAGAATGATGTACTACAGGGAGAAAAAGGAAATGGCAGCTTTTCTATTTGCAGACCAACTCCGCCAGAGAGAAGAACCGCAAACAGCTTCCTTAAAATAACAGCAAAAATGACGTTGTGGAAGACGTGTGGCAAGTGGTGAATAAGTAGTGCTTCGTCCGTTACCGTTCCATTGTCATGAAGAGAAATGCAAGATTGACATTGGTTTAGCACACATAAACCCTCATACAGTTACCTAAGGTGACAGCCAAATATTGACCTTATAAAAAAAATATTGACACTTGAAGTGGAGGATAAGTAATAATTAGTCCATAACTTCTTTATGAAAGCAGATTGTATGGAGTTGGCATTGGTTTGGTAAGTCTAGTAGAATTAGTTGAAGCTTCTAGCAGTGAACTTATTCTTCCATTTAGATGTTCCATTTTTGTAGAAGGCACCAATGTGGGTTGGCCCAGCTGTCTGGTAATGAGAAAGTTTCGGGTTCGTATCCCATTGGCAGCACAAACATATATACATACACACGCAGGTATGGATATATAAAGAGGCAGGAAATACTACTCGTCTCAAAGTTCAGGAGCTTATTCTACCTAAATGCTTACCAGTTTTGTAACCCATATACTCAGCCAACAATAAATTTTCGCAATATACTGGTCCATGAGTACATGTAAAGCCTATGCAGTTTATTTGCTTTTTGCATCACATTTGGATATAGAAACATTGTCATTTGTGACCGTATGTGTCTAATGTCGAAGCATACATAGCCATATATACTCGGTCACAGAGGCACATTACAGAACTGAGGTGAGTTAGTGTGGGGGGTGTGTGCCCTGGCCTTCTTTTGATTGAGACTTACAGCATTAAAAGCCTTCACTGGTTGGGTTAGTCAAAATAAAAAAGATGATGTACCCTATTGCTGGTTGCATGGCTTGATCTCCGCTATTTCTAAACATGGCAGCTGCACTTGCACTGTGCATACGCAGATCAGGTGGGAATAATAAGACTGTAGACAGGATAGAAAATTGTTTTCTGGGAGACTAGAAACCTGGCCAATACTACTTTCCAGCAGGGTGTGGACCAGTTATTGTGCCCCCCCCAACCCCAAAGGAAAAAATTCCTGATTTCGCCACTGCATATCTGCATTATTAATTGATATTTTTCACCTGGAAGGGCATCATAATTTGCAGGCATTATTGGTGAATGCCAGTAAAATATTCCGATCAATAACTTTTAGTTTCCCCTTGACATTATTACTCATCTTGCCGAAATATAGTGGTATCTTTAAAAAAAATACTTTAGCGTATAAAAAATAAATCGAAATGCAAAAACATATGTTCGAATATTTCTTACGTGGTATCTTCAAAGACAGCATTGCATATACTGAATGTCAAAGCCTCATTCCCCTGATTAGACATTGCAAAAACTTTCTATGCCAATCAACACCATTGAGCTATGTTCCTATACATAACAAGGAACAGCAATCTGCTGACTGTCAAGCCAGAGCTGTCGTCACACACAATGTTCTTTGCAGAGGAATGCAGGATACCATCAATGTGCAAATGAACCTCACAATTAAAAAAGAATCTCAGGTAAGTCGGTAAAAAATTTCACAACCTATCCCAACATATATGATTAATGCCCTTCATAACAAGCAACGCAATGCACAACCAAGTTGTTTACTATGGCCCCCCAACAGTAATTCCTAACTTCTCTGCTGTGTATATCTGTGCACAACTGTCTTGTTTTGTGCATTTATGACATTGATTCATCAGGGAAACAACTCGGTCTTAAATGGGAGGCACATGTTTTGTAGCTCGCCTTAACATTTCCAAGGCTGTCATTCATGTGAACTTTACTCGTCTCAAACAGAGTCATCATCATGGTTCAAAATTTCGGTCGAAATCTCAAAATTTCGCTCAAAATTTCGGTTTCGACGGGAATCAGACATAGAAATGCAACGGTCCAGAATGATTAAGTAAAATTTCAAAATTTCGATAGAAATTTCGCAAAGGGGGGCGAAATTTCAACAAAATACAACAATTTCGTTGAAAAAAGGCCAGTTTCGGCATGCATTTCGCGAAACACAACCGAAATTGGTTTACAATTTCGAAAATCAACGGTCCAAAGCCTGTTGTACTTGGAATGTTATTTCTTTGGGTTTTTTTTTCATTCTCTTGCTCTTAAAGGCTTTGTTCTTCGGATCTAAGGTAAGTTTACTTTCTCCTTCCCATCTACATCTATATCTTCCACTTTTACCCCAGTTTAATCAAAAGATTACTACCGAACTGCAAGTTACAACTGATAGTCTACAACTTATACTTGATGATTTATGAAATTATGCTATAAATTACATATAACTACAATGATTTTGCAAATCTAACTTAATGTGTGTATATATATATATATATATATATATATATATATATATATATATATATATATCCTATTCGTCATAACAATGGATAAAATAGTTTTCAAATGAGCTTTTTTTGAATTTTTTGTAACGTTATATTCATATATATTATGTAACACTTAACAAATTGTCAATTTATAAATAAATATATTATATTAAAGATGAATTTTGTAACAATAATTTACAACTATGTAATACTTTGAATATTAATTATCTATAATTTAGACTTTTAAAATGAAAATAAACTAAAACAATTTAGAATTGTTGTGTATAATGTTTTGTTACATACATCAAATTTCAACTACTATTGGGAATAATATATAGTTAAATGTATTCAATTGATATATTCAATACATTAGACTATTAGTATCAGCAAATTTTAGTAATTTGTTCCAATTTTATGAATAATTTTAGGCCTGGATTAAGAAAACTTTTAGTATTTTTACTCTTTGATGATCCATAGTGTAAGCTAGAAAGTATCAATTGAAATCGATTATTAACGTGATGACCTATAAACTAATTCCTTCATTATTTTAAAAAGTCATCGAAATCTCGTTCGAAACAGTTTTTGATCTTTTCACACATGTAGGACCCCTCACCAAGATCAATATATGATGTTATTGCATAAATAGGTGTATTTATGTATGTACATCATCCTGATAAAATTTCGTGACTTAATTTCTTTATTTGGTCGTCGAAATCTTGTGTCGAAATAAGCGTAAAATCTCGAAATTTCTATCGAAATTTCTGTAAATTTCTGTTTCTGAGCCATCAGAAATGGCGTCGAAATTGAAATTTTAAACCATGGTCATCATTCAGGAAAAGAACCTCCAATGTCACGCAAGTTCTCAAAAAATGTTGTGTATGGCCCAGCATAAATGACCGATGTACTCCATAAATAAGTAGCAGAATACAAGTGGAGCAACGATGAGGTAACAAACTAAAACACACTCTCGTCTTCCCTTCTCTGCCTTTTGTTTTCAGATGCAAAAAACTCAAGTCTATACTTCCTCACCTATTCTCCTTTTCCCTATATTTCATACTACTTACTTTTCCCACTTCCCATTCTCTTGATTTCTTACTACTTACTCCCCATGGTAGGAAACATTGTCAGCACTAACGGCAGTCACCAAAATATCAAGATGAGGCTTCGTGACTCCAAGCTCAAGCTAACTTCCAATATCCTTCATGTCAGCATAACTTCAGCCAAATATAGATGACATCGACCCAGCCTACTGAAATTCTTCTTAATTGCCTTAACAAAAATTGTGAAGAAGACCACGCTGTTGCCAAGAGGCTTTGCAGGCACGCAGAAAGGGAATGAAGGAGATATATAACTGTTGTAGACAGTTCTTGCTCCACCTCCCCTCCTCCCCTTTTTTATTTTAAGCTCCAACAATTTTACTGATTAAGTTTCACACAAGTTATGCCTTTCTTGCCGTTTTTGGGACAAGGTTCATTCCTGAGTATTGTTTTTCCACAAGCTTTACCTTCCACAGCTAACTAAGTCATGATCCTATACCCATGCTCCAACATTTTTTACTGATTGTCACACAAGATAATGTTTTTTTCTTGCCGTTTTGGGCTGGGTATATTTTTCCACAAACTTTCCTTTCCACAGCTAACTAAGTCATGATCCTATACCATGTTCCTTTCTTCTTCACACACCTACAAAGAATAGTGTAAAAGTGCTATCCTCCACCAGGCCACCCCACGAAAAACACCAATCTTCTGACGGAACAAACCCTCTTATCACACATCAGAAGAAACTTTTTAGATCTACTTACTCTTTTGCATAGTCCATCAGAGAACTTTCCACTGCATATAAGAGTGACATGCAAATAGTTTTCACAATCTAATGCCGAATTGCCTATTTGCGCTTTACAACTATATTTTTATTTAGATAGCCAAGAACCAAGAAAAAGAAACTTGCAAAGGATAAATTTTCAATTATATTAAAAAAATATCCACTTGAGAGTTAGGACTTGCGTATAACAAGGTTAATGTCATAGCATGACTTGTCCATTCAAATTTTAAAAACATTTTCCATACTAAAGTAAGATACATTCAAAAGTAAGAGAGCTTCTTCATAGCATAGGCGCCAAGAAAAACTGAGAGAGCGAGGTAAGAACCAATAAAAAGGATATGTAACTACAATAAGTTAATTGGTAAATTGCAGGATCTGCTATGTAATAATGAATTACGTAGATAATTTATCACGATGGTGAGTTTTGAGTTTTCTGTTCAGACGGTTAGCAAAAATAAATTAATGTGCAGTTTCCGTAGTATATTAGTTTCAAAATTTACAATCAAAAGCCTGCAGCTTAATGAGCACCATGTACTGCTAAAAAAGGATTATGAACTACAATAGCCATCAGGGATGCTCATTTTAACATAGGAGACAATTTATTTGATAGTTACACAACAAACTATCTTGCAAATATTAAAAAAACAAATTTCTTTTTTCATCGTAAATACTGAATCATAAATTTATCAGCGAGAAGTAATATGATGTACATTTAAGGATAGTCACTGCAAACAAGAGAGAACTCTTCTTAATTCATACAAGAAGAAGGTAGCTGACAAGAACATGCGAATATTTTCACCCACTAGCAAAGAAAATTGTTGAACTTTGCAGAAAAAATACAAAAGAGAGACTAACCTTTTGCTTTGGCTCATGGACCGTCAAATAAGCACCATTCACAGTCACAATATCATCCTCTTTCCGAGAAACCTCCTTTTTATTGAGAGGCCTTTTCCGAACCTATCATTTTCAAATAAAGAAAGTAAAGGAAAAGAGTAGCAATTAAAATAGACCTGTAGTTAGCAGAATCAATTCTACTATATTTTATTAAAGTCACCAGCTCAACAACTAACTCAATCCCAATTTTCACTTAATCTTGTCGAGCTTAAATTCTTAAATTTCTAAACTATCGCAATGCTACAAAAAAAACACTACATCAGGCTAGTTAGTTAGCATCCACAGCCTAGATTGTAAACCACCACCCATTTACAGTTATATAAATATGAAAGTTGCATGGATAGTCAGCAGCATGGTCTAGGACTCCAGGGCAACTTCATATTGACTTTGACAGATGTGGATGTGGAAGTTTGTGAAAATTTTTAGGAAACTTTAATGAAGTTGTAAAATGAAACCTCCACACAGATGAAGAAAACATAGTATATTGTAACTTGTACGGAGATTCGACATAAAACAATAACTTTCACTAAAAACTTAATCTGTGTTATGTACCCTTAAAAGTAGTACTTGATGTCTCAAAGTCAGTTATTTATTGTCACCAAGGACATGAAGTTTCATGAAATTTTCCGTTTCCACAAGTCAACATGTGAAATGATTGATCTATTGACAAACCAGGATTCCATGGAAATATCAGGATGTCAGACGACAAACAGACCAAACCAACTCAAACTCCATTGAAATTGTCAAAATAGGAAATTTTCTACTGTCAGAACCAAGGAATGAGGTTTCGGCGAAATTGACGAAATTTCGTCAAAAAAATTTTATTATGGTGGGATCTGGTACCGAAACGTGCGACTGTGTCGGTTTCGATGATTCGATGAATTTCGCCAAATTTTGATGATTTCGCCAAATTTTGATGAATTTTGCCAAATTTCGAAGAAAATTTTGATAATTGCAATCCTTGTTGTTATTGTTGTGTTTTGAAGAGGAGCAAAGGGGGATTGGAGTTATTTCACCATTTAATACTCATACATAGTATAGACTTATAGTATATCATAAATGCATTGCATTTCCCTAATATTTGCTATTCAAATCATTGAATACTTATGCAATGCATGCTTTTTTAGTTTCTGCAATGTGGACGACATGCATACTTATAGTATATCCTAGTGGTGGTTATTAGACAATGAGGGTGCTAGGAAGCCAACCACACCAACAAATAGTGATTTAGCTTGGAAACATTGCACTAGTGTTCTTGGGACCAATGAAATGATTGACTATTGAGTCAATATCAACAACAAACTATCAACCCAAATAAAAATGTGTGGGGATGCCCTACATATACAATATTTGATATTATAACACAAAATGTTTTTTTTTAATTAAAAATTTTTTTTAAAAGACGGCTATGTGTTGTATTAGATAGGAGAAACCCTGTTCCTATATATAGGAGAACAGGGAAGCGTACAAGACACAATTAAACCCTAATGGGCCAAGACACTTAGGCCCATATAACAAAGCTACTAATAGCATAATAAAACAGACTCTCTAACATAGCTCATACTTGCAAAATTCCATAACTTAATTCCTACGTTTTCTCATTGAAACCCTTCATCGAAATCCTCAAGAAACAAGACAGTTCCCTTACCTCCCAAATGAAGGACCACCCAACCTTCCCCCACATAAAATTTTATTGCATAAAACGATGCATTTAGGTGTAGAGATCACGCCTGTAAAATTTCATAAATTAATTCATTCATTTAGGCGTCGAAATGAGCACGGTTGCATCTATCAAAATTTTCGTCGAAATTTCAAAAAATTTCGGTTTCCATGCCCTGTCGAAACGGCATCGAAATCGGATACTCGTTCCTTGGTCAAAACATAGTCACTTTGGATTATACTTTCCTCTTCTTTTTATAATTTTGTGTAATATTGTATATAGTATTCAATAGTCAATATCTGCCTACAAACTACTAAATGTTGTTGGCTTCAGCCAGCAGTTTAGATTGTTATTAATCCAACTTTTAAGTGGTCACTTTTATGAATATTATGGATTAGATACGTGTTTTTATGTGATTTACGCAATCCTAGAATTTCATGTTCAGTAACTTGCATTGAGTTTCTATGAACCTATGCCTGTAAAAATTTTCATTGAAATTTCCCTCGAAGAACAGTATTTCCTATAATTTCATTGCAATTTCCACAAATTTCCATTTGGGGGGGGTGTAAATTAGCATCGAAAATTGGCGTGCCCATTTCTTAAATGATACTAACAACGGGTGAAAAGGGAAAGGTGAAATCGTGTTACATGTACACAAAATTTTATAACATTTGTGGTGATTCGAGTAGAGGGGAAGATCTACTACTTTTTGGCTCAAAAACAAAAACAAAGAGAAACGGATAGCTCAAGCTCAAGGATGATTTCCTGCCTTTCCTCAAAGTTTCTTTAAGTCTTCATTGTGTGCACAGTAGCAGTTGTAGAGGTGTTGACGTTGTCGGTGGTCAACTATAAGCGTCTTCAACAAGATTGACTCATGCCAAAGTTGTCGGCATGGTTCAATAAGCAGGCGACAAGATGTGCCATGGAAGTTTACCGGGTGATGACATTGATATTCATGGACACAAGACAACCTCAAGGATTCATTTCCAAATTGTTGAGGATGTTTAGATGTACGGCCACTAGAACGAGCAAGTTGAACAAGAACAAGAGAGTGACACAATGATAAGAAATGTAGATCCCAATTGGATTCTTAACACATAGAGAGGTTTATGCAGGAATAGTCAATTACCCGTGAAAGTTCATCCTCCTTCCGCACTATAAAATCAGATATGTTTCTCTAAGTAGGGGTGGAAGGCGTAATACTTTGGCAATATAACTGTACAAGGTTTCTACTTTAAATAACTTAAGAGGATGAGGTTGATGTTGTAAAAGAGGGTCAATTACATAATAGGGTCCAAACTTTTAACTCGACTCAGATCTCACCCACCCCAACCATACTTGTCTAGGTGGCTAGACGGTCCTTTCCACCCAAGGGAAGCCTCGGGGGCCCTGGGCGTTTCTAGGCGTTCTTCATATTTATTTATATTTTACATGTGTATACATGATATTGCATAAATATTAGCTATACTCAAATATATACATCACTATATACATTTATATTGGTTATCCCTAAGCTTCATCAATCATAACTTCACCTATATCACATCTATCAATTTTTTTTTATATATCACACCTAACATGATCTAAGCTAGACCCATTTGGCCTTAATTTGACCTATTGTAATCTAAATGGGACCTAATTTAACTTAGTATGCCCTAATTTGGCCTAAGTTGGGCCTATTTTGGCATAACATGACCTGATCAGGCGTAACTTCCCCTAGTTTGTCCTAAATTGACCTAAGTGAGCCCTAATTTGGCAAAATCAGGTCCAATTCCCTAGATAAGACATGATTTCCCCAAATCCGACCTATTTCTCCCCAAAATCAGACCTAATCTACCCAAATTAGATCTGATTTGGCCTAAATCAGATCTATTTCTTCCCTAAAATAACTAAACTTGATCTAATTTGACCAAATTCAGATCTAATCCATGCTAATTTGGTCTTTAAGTATTTAAATTTGGGCCTAAAAGCTCTTAGGCATCCACTTAGTTATATGTGAGCCTAGCTGCCCAGTTTAAAGCGGCCCACCTACAGCCTACAGGGTCTAGGCGGGAGCCTGGATAACTATGACCCCAACTGTAAATTTTAACAAAGACCCCAAATATATTTAGGTTATTAAACTATCCCACAAATCAAAATCTCTAGTAAAACCCATTTAGTTAAAACAAAATACCCCTAAAAACCATCATCTTGCTCCCTCTAACTGCTTAACTGCGGCAGGTTAAATACTTCTTACACCAAAGGGGAATCGAAAGTAGGTGCAGTAATGACAGGACGGCAACACAAATTGCTTGTCTAGAGTCAGTTGAGAGAATATGAATTGTGGGATCTTCGATGAAT
This sequence comes from Alisma plantago-aquatica, assembly GCA_963693085.1. Classification (NCBI taxonomy): domain Eukaryota; kingdom Viridiplantae; phylum Streptophyta; class Magnoliopsida; order Alismatales; family Alismataceae; genus Alisma; species Alisma plantago-aquatica. Next base: position 184,738,390 of record OY856410.1, on the reverse strand, counting down.
TTGTTGACCAATTTAATAGGCTTTGTTTTAGATAGAACACTGGAACCATAATGCACCTGGCACGCTATTTCATTAAGCTTTAAAGACTTGGGGTAAATTGGAGAAGTGATCATAGTGCTTACCCCCATTATGCACTTTCCCAAAAAAATGTGCACTTAAAGGGAGAATAAATGCTGGACCGGAAGCAGAAACTGAAGAAGTGTTGGAACTGAAAGTTACTTCGTTTCATTCACGGTTACAAAGAGCACACAACAACAAAATCCATGTATATAAATATGACATGGATGCCCATTATAAGATATTGAACAGATTATTGAACAATGATATTTGTTAGATTAGTTATCACATTCCACTAGTTAAATTTAAATTTCCTATATGAAGTTATTATTGTCCACGTCATATATCGATCTATACTTATTATTTATTAAGCATACATGGTATCTTCTAAATATCAATTAGGGTCAACATATTTATGCCCGTTATAAAATATTTAACAGATAGATGAAAAAGATTTTTTTTAGATTAGTTATAACATTCCACTAATAAAAACAAAAATCTTAAAATATAAATTAATTTTTGTTCATATTAAAGTTCAATTTAAACTTTTAAGCAATAAGCATAAATCATGTCTTTTAATATTAGTTAGAGTCAATGTATTATAGTTCTATATGACTTCAGCTGTTATGCATCTTTACATCTTCATCAGAATATGACCCATGACAGAGCTGATTGGAAAATAAGGATCCATGTAGCCAACCCCAACATGGTTGGGATTGAGGCTTAGATGATGATGATTTCAACTTTTCAAACTAATATTTATCATTATTTCATTAACTATCTTCATTATTAATATACGCTAATCATGGCTCAAGCAAAAGAACAAAAGGATTTGACAAACTTTACTGTAGCAAGAGCAGAGTCAAGTTCCCTAGGGAGAACTGAGAGTTATTGTCCTACATAAAGTTATGCATGCCAGACAATATTCATTGTGCACATACACACAAACTAATATTCTGTGATTCATATGAAGTCCTTGTAAGCCTACATTATATCCCACTAAGGGAAGGATATCTTGTTTCATTATGAAACATTATTGCGGACTAAGTTTGAACAATTAAAAATGCAAAATAGATTCATTTATTTTTTAGCATCGAAATTGGTGTGCCCATTTCTTAAATGATACTAACAAGGGGTGAAAAGGGAAAGGTGAAATCGTGTTACATGTACACAAAATTTTATAACATTTGTGGTGATTCGAGTAGAGGGGAAGATCTACTACTTTTTGGCTCAAAAACAAAAATAAAGAGAAACGGATAGCTCAAGCTCAAGGATGATTTCCTGCCTTTCCTCAAAGTTTCTTTAAGTCTTCATTGTGTGTACAGTAGCAGTTGTAGAGGTGTTGACGTTGTCGGTGGTCAACTATAAGCGTCTTCAACAAGATTGACTCATGCCAAAGTTGTCGGCATGGTTCAATAAGCAGGCGACAAGATGTGCCATGGAAGTTTACCGGGTGATGACATCGATATTCATGGACACAAGACAACCTCAAGGATTCATTTCCAAATTGTTGAGGATGTTTAGATGTACGGCCACTAGAACGAGCAAGTTGAACAAGAACAAGAGAGTGACACAATGATAAGAAATGTAGATCCCAATTGGATTCTTAACACAGAGAGGTTTATGCAGAAATAGTCAATTACCCGTGAAAGTTCATCCTCCTTCCGCACTATAAAATCAGATATGTTTCTCTAAGTAGGCGTAATACTTTGGCAATATAACTGTACAAGGTTTCTACTTTAAATAACTTAAGAGCAAGGAAGAAAATGTCCGATTTCGATGCCGTTTCGCTGGCCACAGAAACAGAAATTTACCGAAATTTCGATGGAAATTTCGAAAAATGCGTTCCTAATGTTTCGATGGCAAAATCAACGAATTAATTTATGAAATTTTACCAGAATTATCTACTAGTGTAGATCTACTCAAATATGCAACAATATTTCATTCAGGATATGTGGGGGTGGGGGTCTCCTCATGTGTGAGTGAAGGACCCTGAACTATTTCGATAGGGATTTCGATGGAGAATTTCGATGTCAGTTTTCAATGTTGAAATCAATGAATCAAGTCATTATAGTTTGCAAGCACAAGGTATAGACTTAAAGACACAACTGTGCAAAAGGAAAATGCTCCAGGCAGTCCATAGTACATTAAAAAGAAAGAAAAATTCCGATGGACATTGCGTTTCGACAGTGCATTTCGATGTCCGATGGCCATCGGTATGGAAATAATTGTGGAAATTTCGACAATTTTGTGGAAATTTTAAACTATGCTTAAGAGGATAAGGTTGATGTTGTAAAAGAGGGTCAATTACATAATAGGGTCCAAACTTTAAACTCGACTCAGATCTCACCCACCCCAACCATACTTGTCTAGGCGGCTAGACGGTCTTTTCCACCCAAGGGAAGCCTCGGGGGCCCTGGGCGTTTCTAGGCGTTCTTCATATTTATTTATATTTTACATGTGTATACATGATATTGCATAAATATTAGCTATACTCAAATATATACATCACTATATACATTTATATTGGTTATCCCTAAGCTTGATCAATCATAACTTCACCTATATCACATCTATCAATTTTTTTATATATATCACACCTAACATGATCTAAGCTAGACCCATTTGGCCTTAATTTGACCTATTGTGATCTAAATGGGACCTAATTTAACTTAGTATGCCCTGATTTGGCCTAAGTTGGGCCTATTTTGGCATAACATGACCTGATCAGGCGTAACTTCCCCTAGTTTGTCCTAAAGTGACCTAAGTGAGCCCTAATTTGGCAAAATCAGGCCCAATTCCCTAGATAAAACATGATTTCCCCAAATCCGACCTATTTCTCCCCAAAATCAGACCTAATTTACCCAAATTAGATCTGATTTGGCCTAAATCAGATCTATTTCTTCCCTAAAATAACTAAACTTGATCTAATCCATGCTAATTTGGTCTTTAAGTATTTAAATTTGGGCCTAAAAGCTCTTAGGCATCCACTTTAATTATATGTGAGCCTAACTGCCCAGTTTAAAGCGGCCCACCTACAGCCTACGGGGTCTAGGCGGGAGCCTGGATAACTATGAACCCAACTGTAAATTTTAACAAAAACCCCAAATACATTTAGGTTATTAAACTATCCCACAAATCAAAATCTCTAGTAAAACCCATTTAGTTAAAACAAAATACCCCTAAAAACCATCATCTTGCTCCCTCTAACTGCCTAACGGCGGCAGGTTAAATACTTCTTACACCAAAGGGGAATCGAAAGTAGGTGCAGTAATGACAGGACGGCAACACAAATTGCTTGTCTAGAGTCAGTTGAGAGAATATGAATTGTGGGATCTTCGATGAATTTGTTAACCAAATTAATAGGCTTTGTTTTAGATAGAACATTGGAACCATAATGCACCTGGCACGCTATTTCATTAAGCTTTAAAGACCTGGGGTAAATTGGAGAAGTGATCATAGTGCTTACCCCATTATGCACTTTCCCAAAAAACAATGTGCACTTAAAGGGAGAATAAATGCTGGACCGGAAGCAGAAACCGAAGAAGTGTTGGAACTGAAAGTTACTTCGTTTCATTCACGGTTACAAAGAGCACACAACAACAAAATCCATGTATATAAATATGACATGGATGCCCATTATAAAATATTGAACAGATTATTGAACAATGATATTTGTTAGATTAGTTCTCACATTCCACTAGTTAAATTTAAATTTCCTATATGAAGTTATTATTGTCCACGTCATATATTGATCTATACTTATTATTTATCAAGCATACATGGTATTTTCTAAATATCAATTAGGGTCAACATATTTATGCCCGTTATAAATTATTTTACAGATAGATGAAAAAGATTTTTTTAGATTAGTTATAACATTCCACTAATTAAAACAAAATTCTTAAAATATAAATTAATTATTGTTCATATTAAAGTTCAATTTAAACTTATTAAGCAATAAGCATAAATCATGTCTTTTAATATTAGTTAGAGTCAATGTATTATAGTTCTATATGACTTCAGCTGTTATGCATCTTTACATCTTCATCAGAATATGACCCATGACAGAGCTGATTGGAAAATAAGGATCCATGTAGTCAACCCCAACATGGTTGGGATTGAGGCTTAGATGATGATGATTTCAACTTTTCAAACTAATATTTATCATTATTTCATTAACTATCTTCATTATTAATATACACTAATCATGGCTCAAGCAAAAGAACAAAAGGATTTGACAAACTTTACTGTAGCAAGAGTAGAGTCAAGTTCCCTAGGGAGAACTGAGAGTTATTGTCCTACATAAAGTTATGCATGCCAGACAATATTCATTGTGCACATACACACAAACTAATATTCTGTGATTCATATGAAGTCCTTGTAAGCCTACATTATATCCCACTAAGGGAATGATATCTTGTTTCATTATGAAACATTATTGCGGACTAAGTTTAAACAATTAAAAATGCAAAATAAATTCATTTATTTTTGCAAATATGCAGAATAGATCATTCACACTTACAACAACTTTTATCTTAGCCACACTGCTCTCCTTTGCAGGAGCCTCCTTCTCATTGGTTGAAGACGTAGCGTTTTTATCTGTTTCTACCATTTGTTGTCTGTTAGACACCCCATCAATTTCATCATCAAAGCCACCAGAAGGCATAAATGGTGATGGTTCGAATGGTTCTGATAAGACATGCTGCAAAGAGAGTAAAACCAGTATCAGTAATACAAATAACATTCATACTTAATATTGGTTTTGCATTAATCATGGGTCCACTATTGGATTCCTCAGAGAGAGAGAAACACAGCAACCTAAAAATGTCTTACGACAAGATTTTCATCTACTATGGATAAATAGGTTTCAAATCCATAGAAGCTGGTTGATTACCCTTTATAACTAGAAGTACAATGATGAGTTCCCTCAGAGGTTCAATAGGCTATTGTTGGTCATTATGGGTCCATCACATTCCGGTATTTTTGCCAGATCCAAGGTATTACCTTTTAAACCACTAGACCTAATTCCAATATGATTGGGATAACTCCTGAAACTCTATTAATACATAAAATTCATTCATCATACGTATATGAAATTAATTCACATTTTATTTGCATATTATCACTTTATCATTATTAACTCTTTCTATTACAGTAGTATGATCCATTGAAGTCATACAGTCTATTCTATTATCACTCATTCATCATTCTAACTATGTTTTTTGCAACATCATGCGCTATGATGAACATTATGTATGATGTGCATATATAATGAATTTTATATGAAATTTTGAATTCATCCCAAAAACAAAAATTCTATAAGCTCACCTAGGCATAAGCCATCCTAGGGGAAGGTACATTTAGCTTTACTATCATCCCCCCTCCTTGTGTGGGAGTGGATGGGGGTTGAAACATAAATGTTTTAGACTTTAGAGCTATATAGTATACAGATAAAAATCAAATAAAGGGTAATAATTATAAATGAGGTACCAATATCAAACGTAAAAGGCCGTAATGCCTTATATTTCCAATAGAATACTAATATATAGGTAAGAATATTGCATTAAATGGTAGCACCTAGGCAACACCTTTTCACCTCAGCACTTTAGGCACTCCCCAAAATCCAATTTCCAATGGGCATCATAGACGTCTTACCAATCAGTCACATTAAGTTGATATGAGATAAACACATTGGCATCTAAAAATTACATGTGGGTCAAATTCAAGGGCATGTTTCTTAAATAGAGCAATTAACTTTTGTGTTTAGTTTGTATCCATGTTCATAGTCACTTTCAAATTTGCTAAATAGTTTACCAATAACCGTTCTATTTCAACCCTAACCTAGGCTCATCCCAAGTCGATAACCAATTGACTTTGAGATCTAAATTGGAGAACACAGATCTGTAATCCTTCATCCTTGCTCTAAAATATAGGGTCCTTGCTCAAGGAATGAGGTTCTGGCGAAATTTCACCAAAAAATTTTGATTTCGATTAGATCCGGTACCGAAACGTGTGACTGTGTCGATTTTGATGATTTCGATGAATTTCGTTAAATTTCGATGATTCCGATGATTTTGCCAAATTTCGATGAAAATTTCGATAATTGCAATCCTTGTTGTTATTGTTGTTTTTTGAAGAGGAGCAAAGGGGGATTGAGGTTATTTCACCGTACTCATACATAGTATATATTAATAGTATATCATAACTGCATTGCATTTCCCTAATATTTGCAATTCAAATTAATTAATACTTATGCAATGCGTGCTTTTTTAGTGTCTGCAATGTGGACATATGTATCCTAGTGGTGGTTTATTAGACAATGAGGGTGCTAGGAAGCCAACCACACCAACAGATAATGATTTAGCTTGGAAACATTGAATTAGTGTTCTTGGGACCAATGAAATGATTGACGATTGAGTCAATATCAGCAACAAACTATCAACCCAAGTAAAATGTGTGGGGATGCCCTACATATCCAATATTTGATATTATAACACAAATAAGTACATGCATGTATATAGCTCATACTTGCAAAATTGTGTAACTTAATTCCTACATTTTCTTATCGAAATCCTTCATCGAAATACTCAAGAAACAGGACAGTTCCCTTACCTCCCACATGAAGGACCACCCCCCAACCTACCCCCACACAAAAAATTATTGCATAAAATGATGCATTTAGGTGTAGAGATCACGCTTGTAAATTTTCATAAATTAATTTGTTCATTTTGGCGTCGAAACGGTCACAGTTGCATCTATCAAAATTTTCGTCAAAATTTCAAAGTTTCAGTTTCCATGCTGTCGAAACGGCAATGAAATCGGATACCTCGTTCCTTGTCCTTGCTTAGCATGTGAAGCAAAGACCTTAAATCAATTTTTATGAACGCTTTGGAATGCTAAGTAGATCCACACATATGAATTTTGGTTGTGTATGGCATTAGGTTAGCATAGAAGTCATTACTAACAATTCCCCATAATGATCAACTGTGGAAATAAGAATCTTATCAAGATAAAGATCGTGGATAGAACCATTATGCAAAAACAATATATGTGTGACTTAAATAGAAGCCAAAGTCTATAACCAAGGAAACATGGATATAGATACACATAAAAAGCGAAAGGTCTACGAAATAAAGAATCAAACGCAATTTAATATAGAGGAAGAAACCAAAAATGGGACAATTTCAATGGTCATGTTGGAACTACCAATCATAATCTTGAGAGTGCACAATGGTTTTGGAGATGGCAAGAGGAATGTAGGTGGGCGATGTTGGAATTCGCAATTGTTGATGGCATGATATTGCAGACACTCAATTTAAGAAATAGTCACAGCAGATTACTTTTGACTGTGGTCGGAATCCTAACCAAATTGATTGTGTTCTCATCAAACGAGTTGATAGAAGAATCTGCAAGTGTTGTAGAGTAATTTCAGCATAAGAACTCAACACCCATCCTAGCTTGGCGGTTTTGGATGAAAACAACAAGAGCAACAAAGTGTATTACAAAGGCGTCCGGTAAATAATCAGTTGGTGGATTTTTTCATGGGAGAAATAAATGATGCTAAATCATAAAACCTTATCGAGGAAGGCACTTACAGCTCGGGTGACAACGATTGTCATAAGGGTTTTGGGGATCAAAAGGTCATGGGCCTTTGAAAAAGGGATATGGTGGAGGATTATTTAGTGCAAAAGAATATTAAATTTTATAGGGAGAATGAATAGAAGCTTAGCTAAATGTCAGGACATCACAACATTCTAGTAAGCTAAAAGAATAAAATTTAAAGACAAACAACATGGGAAAGATCTAGATTTTTTGAAGATACATATAAAGGGTTCAATACAAAAAAAAGTGGATCAGGATGTTTATAAGATGGTTTGTATAGGAGAAAGAAATGGAAAAGGCTTAGCCAAATAAAATGCATTGAAAACGAAGATACCTTATTGAGAATGAGGAATCGAGAATGATGGAAAACAATTTTTACTTACTTTTTAATAGAGATGCCCTGAATATCAAAGACTTATCTCCTATAGGGCGAAGCATATTACCTACAAATGGTGGGTAGCATAACCTAGGGCCTAGAAACTTTTATAAACAAATGGTTTAAGAGATGACAGGATGAATGGAGGTGGCGGGTATCGATTAACAAATAACAAGAGGTCGCCTTATACAGTGTAAACATCTTATGCAGACTGCAATTTGAGATTGATTGGTGTTCGGTGATCAATTTTACAAAGTATAAGAAATAAGTACGGACTATGAAGGCACTTGATGTTCACCCAAAACAAACATAAACAAAGCTAGACCTTGTGTAGCATTTGACGCATGATCTCGCTAACATACTATAGCAAATTGAAACATGTGGCTAGGGCTTACAACGGGGAGGCCCCGGAGGGTATTACCCTTTTACCCTTTATCCATACCCTGGAGGGTAAGGGTAAGACATTTTCCTATCTGTTACCCATTTCCCTGTTAACTCCTTACATGTTCCTTTATAGGGTAAGGGTAAGGAATAAGGATTATTTGTACCCGTTTACCCGTTGATATATAATAATTATATTATAATGTTATAATATATTAGCCTAAAATCTTTAAAAAAAAATAATAACAGCTTCTGCTCTCGGCCCATCCAAGCGTTTGTAGGACCAAAGAATAGCCTGCTCACTCACTTGCCCTAGCTATAAAGCTAGTCCGGGAGGAGTTTCTCACAGTTCAAAGTCTATAGCCGCATACCCTTCTAGCCCCGTCTCAAGTATCGCCTCTGCATCTTCCTGTAGATGCAATAGCTTCTTCCAAGCCCATAGGATAGAAGCCATTGACCAAGCAAATGGCGCTTCATCTTCACTCATCGTTGACTACATTACCCCATGATGGTTGGAGACAACTAAGTACAAGTCGTAGCAGCGCAACCAGGAGATCATCTGGACTGTTGATCAGTTGTTGCAAGCACAAGCAACTCATTCCGAAAAATTTGCATCGTGGGCTGCTACTTGTTCCCACGCCGACCACCACGAATCACAACGGATCTCTACCTCGCAACCAGGTCATCAACTACAACTAGACTACATGTCCAAAAGTCTACACAACCAATAATCGTACATGCTCCGAACGATGAATCATGTTGCTGGTTCCTCATCTCATGTTGTATGATAACTTCTTCGAATGCAATCGTTGAGAAAAAGTTCTTGTGGTTTAGTGGATTCTTGACCAAACATCTATTTTTGTATTTCTGATGTTCTCATTGTTATGCAAACAATGGCCTTTATGCATAATGTTAAAATTATTTATTAAAGCTGTAAATTGTTGTCATTATATGTTTGTATCATCAATATTGTTGTGAAATCAAACGATGTCTGATTGTTTCACCTATTTTGACAATGCTACATTTTAACTTTTACATATCAACATGGTATTATTGAATTGTTGGTGTTACAACATATTGCAAGTTGCCGATGGTAATACTTTTGGTGGGTCATACAACCATCGAATTTGCCTCTTTGGGATATGTATATAGTGTCCAGAAGGCTATTCCAATGTGTAAAAACACTTATTTTACTATCGCGAGTAGCAGATTACATAATGTAATAAAGTTGTGTGATAATCAAAATGCAATTCCAATGCAAGTAACGAACTATAGTGAGGTGTGGATATATAAATGAATTTGAACTATATAATTAACCTTATTATATGGTATGCCTCTCAAATTACCCGTTTACCTTTATCCTCCCCGTTTACCCTATGGATAAGAGGGTAAGGGTAAGGAGAGGGTAAGGCAAAGCATGAGGTGGGTAATTACCCTTGCCTGTTGTCCCAGAGAGGGTAAGGGTAAGGGTAAGGGTAGATCTTTTACCCTCCCCATACCCTTCCCGTTGACAGCCCTACATGTCGCATGAATCGTGCTAATCACATGCCACCTAGTACGTTAAATGTTATGAATTTCCTATATAGTAATGTGACGCAATCTATGACAATCCATCGATACCTCCACGGCATTGAAAGGCCTTGATCATTGTCTAATCAATACTTTCTTTTACGAATTTTTGTTGGCTACTGTTGGAATGCTTGGTCACCAACTTGAATGCTCTTTACAAGTTGTAACATATACATCGATTGAAAAAAAATGGACATCTATTGTAAGCTATTTCCAATTTCTTTACGACTCTAGAGTATATTAGAGTTGACTGGCAACATCATTGTCCTATTGTGTTCTAAGTTTTGGAAAGTGGGGAGCTCCCGCCAACCTTCCCTAAGAGCTTAAGTGTGAAACGGCTAATATAGCGAGTGCTTTCTAAAAAAGTAGAACGTGTAGTGAAACAATGTAGATATTTACATTTTAGTAATACAATTACTAAATTATTAAAACCGCACGGTTACTAGGTAAATTATTGATACTCATTATATTAGTGTATGTAATGGTAATTATGTATATTTTTGTATACGTTGCAGTTTGACGGACATAATGTCAAAGCACATCATGTTCTCAACTTACTTTAACTATTAACAACTTTAGTTAATGTATAATGAACTAAACATGATTAGATTAGGGTATCCTATAGCATATTCGTACTCAAGCAAAAATTGTAGAACTCATGTATTCGATATTTTTACATTATATAATTATATGAATGTAATATAATAGTACACACATAACATAATTTATATAATTTAAATAATACTTTTACATATTTGAAATACTCATATAGTAGTACCCAGGCAATACTTTTACATAGTACTTTCACAAACATAGAATTCAGTGAGTGATAGAAACACATACAATATTATCATACGTCCTAAAGAACATTATTAATCGGCTATAAGGTACTACATTTATAGTAGGTAGTGAGTAATAGAACCATGTACTATACCACTAACAAGTTATGTATAGGTAGGAGAAGAACACTATACTATGGTTTGTTTCTTCTACCTTTATAGCGTGTAATAATTGTAGGTGTTGAATAATGATTTTTTTATTTGTTGGCCCATGCGGGACCGTGTTTAAGTTAAGTGGTCCTAAGCATGCAATTAAGTGAGCCACACAAAGTAAGATGAAGTGTGAAAAGGTGCCCGGTTAACGATAAAATGCTTCACCAGTTGTTTCGTCTAAGACTCGTCAAGTAGAAAGGCCACCACCGCTTAAGCGGTGAAACGGCGCTTTTTCAATGAAGGGTTGCATTGATGCATCTAATTCAAAGTTGTTATTGTGACAAAGCTTCTTTTGTAAAAATTTGGGCTCTCAAGAGAGGGCAAAAGGGATCAAGTATTGATTAAGAAATCTTAGGTTGGTGTCTTGCCTATGTAATGAAGTAAGAAGGTTTAGATCCTAAATAACTTGAAATCATTTGTTTCCCTTATGTACTTGATTATTCTATGTGATTGACTTCATTGTAATTATCTTCTTCCTCGCATATGCATTCCTTAATCTTCAATCAAATCCCTTCTTCATCAACCTTTACAATTCATTAATCATCGTCAACAGCTAAGCATCAATCCAAACCATGTCGGGTTTGACTGCATGGATCCTTATTTTCCTATCAACTCTATATTTTAATGGATCATATTTGCATCAAGATTTAGAGATTCAAATCTTTCTTCATGGATCAATATTCACATCAAGATGTGGAGATTCAAAACTTTTCTTATATCTTTCCAAGTTAATTTAGGCTTGCCTCTTCTTCTTTATTGGTGCCAAATTAAATCGCATTGCTTCAAATTGGTGCATAATCAGTCTGTGCTGCACAGCAGATGTTCATATCATCTCAAGTGACTCTCAAGTAACTTGTCCTTGATACTCTCCATTCTCAAGCAATCTTAGGTTGGTGCCTTGCCTATGTAATGAAGTAAGAAGGTTTAGATCCTAAATAAATTGAAATCATTTGTCTCCCTTACAACTTGATTATTCTATGGATTGATTACTTCATTGTGATTATCTTCTTCCTCACATATGCATTCCTTCATCTTCAATCAAATCCCTTCTTCATCAACCTCTACAATTCATTAATCATCGTCAACAGCTAAGCATCAATCCCAACCACGTCGGGGTTGACTGCATGGATCCTTATTTTCCTATCAACTCTGTTTTCTTAATGGATCATATTTGCATCAAGATTTTGAGATTTAAATCTTTCGTCATGGATCAATATTCACATCAAGATGTGGAGATTCAAAACTTTTCTTATATCTTTCCAAGTTAATTTAGGCTTGCATCTTCTTCTTTATTGGTACCAGATTCAATCGCATTGCTTCAAATTGGACATAATCAGTCTGTGTTGCATAGCACATATTCATACCATCTCAAGCGACTCTCAGGTAACTTGTCCTTGATACTCGCCATTCTCAAGCAATCCTTTGTTGTTTTTCCATACATCCATCTCAACATTTGCATTTCACCCACATTCATCTAGTTAAGACCTTATTTCTTCACCACCAAACATTCACTCCCTTATAGCACGGTTGGTTGTATGGCTATTCTAAATAACTTAGTTTCTAATCTAAGTGGGATCTTCCAACCACATACTACTTTACTTGCACTGCTTCATTTCAACCATCATGTTGTGATCCTACGACAAAAGTCAACCTCTACAGTTTATTTCAGAGGAATTCAAAAAAATTGGTTTTAAGTTCTAGTTTTGACAATCTGGGCTAATTTTGGGCTCACACAAATAAACCAAAATATGAGTTCTGATCGGTTCCGGGTTTTAATTTTCACAATCAGGGTCAGTTTTGAGTTTGGACAAATCAGGTCCGGGTTAGACTAGTAAAAAATCTCGAACTAGATTCTTGACACACCTAGATCATAAATTCCAATTTTGAGAAATATGGGTCGGTTATGCGTTGAATAGGTTTATCAAATCCATGTCTAGGTCGTTCTGAGTTCAAAATTAACAAATGAGATTAATTCCAAGTTAAAAGAATAAAGAAAAATCTGTATCTAGGTAATTCTGACTATCAAAAAACCAATGTATCAGAAAGCGGGAAGCGGGAGGCGTGCGGACAGCACCCTGTAACCGATTAAGCGGTAGGCGGGCGATTAAGCAGGCAATTTTTGAAAAAGCGGGTGTCTAAATTTTATATATTTTTTATACAAAATTACATGTATGTGTATATAAAAAATATATTTATAAGGAACTTCTATACATATCTAATCAGCAAATCAGTAATTAACTAAGTATTCATCAATACTTACTATTAATCAGTATCTCTAATCACTAAACTCAGCAAGCAGATCAGTAATTGTAAATAACAAACTATGAATTGTTGAATTAAAGTAATACTAACGAGTAGTACCAATCATTAATCACTGAAAGCAGCAAGGAAATAAGTAAAACTAATCATGCATTACTAGTATAATAGAGCAATAGGATATTTACTTAGATGCATTACAGCAGTACCCAATTATTACAACTTACAGACAAAGTATGCATTCTAAATTAGGACTAGCTATATCATAGAACATTTAATGTATACAAGTTTCATATATTATAGTCAACACTACTTGGACTATGTAATTAATTAATGTTAGATGCTTACATTAGGATTTTTAATCAAAAGTGGGAAAAAGCGGGTGAGGGGGGCAAAAAGCGGGCAATTATGTTCAAAACGATTAAGCGGGTGCTTAGGGGCTAAATTAGGCGGATGAGGGTCATGGGCGCTTAAGCGGCCCGCCTGGCCGTTTTTTAATTCACTGCAAAAAAGCTCAAATATATTCTAACCCAAAATCAGCCTGAACTTGGAATCAACCCTACTTTTAGTGATATATATACAACAGATATCCTGTAAAGGGCAATTTCACCATCAAGTTATCAAATGATGTCATCAATACTTCATTAAAGAGCATTTCTAAAGCCAATCCTCTATTAGTATTTATTATTTCATTATTGACGCTTCACACAGATTCTCAAGCGTACAAACTTTTTATGTTTCATGAGCCTCTATTCAACGCCTCTAGAGGCTTATAAATCCAATCATTAATTGTATCATGCATATTTTGTTCCAAATTTTAACTAGTTTTTTTTATGTTTACCTAACTTGTGAACAATCAAGGAGTACTAAAATGTTCATCATCGCACAGATTTACACAATTTGTATCATCGTGGATATGTTTGGTTATTTCATCTAGAGCCACCAAAATCAAATAGGTTTCATTGTTGGTACTTTGTGCAATCTAAATACAATAAGGGTTAGTTTGGAAACTAACATGGTACTTTTTACATAAAATATATACTAATAAAAGTTGTTTAGTGTTAGGGAACTGATCGAGTTGTAGACAGGAAGACGGTTGATGTACAAAAGTGAGGAAGTGGTATGCGCGGGCATCAATCCCAAATTCTTCTAGTTTTGGCATGACTGGAAAAATCATTGACTTATGTTATACTCTACCAAGACGAGACTTGCAGGTTTCAAATATGCTCTCTTAGTCACATTTTATGTACCGAGTACCGGGGACATTGTATCCGCACCCCAATTGTCCTATTAATAATAAAGTTGATAGTTCAAACAGGGACATCTTCTGGTCTCCGAAGTAGAGAACTCACTATATACTCAATCACAAGATATTTGTGTCAATAAAAATCATACAATCCCCTTTCATTCTTCGTACTTATTTATTCGCCTCCTTTAGAAAGAAAAAAAAGCATATCTTCCTAAACCAAATTCAAATAGGTTATTTAAAACTTTTTCCAAGTATGACGCGTCAGAATCTTAAACCATAGTCATAAGCTTGATTCTGTAGATCAACCATTTAATACTTCTATTATTTAAGCAATCTCGAACGTCCAAGATTCTTGGAAACCACTACCAAAGTATTCTTTCACTACTCATTAAGCATTCTCCATGTCCTTGTTATAACGCCAACAAAAAAAAAAAATCTTAGTTGTGTTACTCCTTTGACCTAAGTTATATTCGATGCAGCATTAATCTGATTCTCAACAGCTATATGTTTGCTGTTTTTGTGTTTCTTCACTATTTCCTTAATGTTGATGTGTTTCCAAGGTTATCTAAAGCAGCTTGATCAAAATATCGAGTACATGGAACTCCAGAGTTTCTCCAATTGATTTGATTTAATACCTGAAAAATACATTTCTTTTGCACATATCTGATCAGAATAAAGGTGTCTTATTCCTTGATTTGATGGCGTTACATATTGTTTTCAAACGGTTAGTGGCAGAATAAAAGGGAGGTTATTTCCACGCGACGTAATTATTCTGTCATTCATATTCTGCTGCAGAGGTGGAATAACTAGAGCTACACTCTCAAAATTTATGTGTATATAATATACCATATAATTCTTGCCACAACAGTGTCCATAAAAATAATCTTTTTTTTCTGATCTGACATGTTTGGGAACAGATTTAATCCATTTCTAAACAAGGCATGATGGCAAATTGAATAGAAATATAGCACCATTGTTAAAATATTTGGGGGTTGCTATTGGTTGAAATCAGGAAAAATCAATATTTTGATCCCCATTAGAGATCGAACTGAATAACAGCTCTATGATTACTCATGTGATCGTGGCAGAAATGAACATTTGAGCGAATCCTGTATTGATACATGATATGGTTATAATTAACAAATTTAGTATACATAACAAGTATTTATATATATAATGATGCCAGTTGATGATTTGACTGTAAATCCAAGTTAAGAAAAAGAAAAGGCCTCCCAAGTTTCAGTAAAGTTGAAAATATCTAATAGATGCGCCATGTCGTGTAAACTTGCTTCAAGGAATGCTCAGAGTTTCACAACTGTTGTATCTATTATGACTTCACATTAGTCTATTGGTATTATATTAATGGTAACTACAGAATTTGGGGAAAACACGGAAGCCAAATGTCAAAAAAAAATGCAGAAACGAGAAAGTGAAAAATAAAGAGATAGGGATGAGAGTTTTTGTGTAAACATTGGACAAGCTGAGGCAGTTTTCCCTGGCATCGCTGTCAAAGAGGCATACTAAGCCGAAAACATGTAAATCTTGTGAAGAAAATATGAACAAGCAATTAAGGCAATCAACCACATCAGAGGCAATGACAGCTTGCATAGACTTACCTCAGAGAGAAGCTCCGTGTCATCCATTGCATGCAGATCCAAAAGTCCAGCACCAAACTCGCCTCTCAGTTCAGGAGAGTAGAAGCCATCCATAGCACCCAGCCCTCCAAAGCTCTGTGAAGTTGGGGTGTAAGGCTCAAGACTCGAGTCCCCGTTAAAATTGAGGTTCCTCATCAGTTTAAACAGCTTCTGTTTTTCTTCAGCGGACTGTGGCCCGTAACCCTGGGAGAAGCAGAGAAAAATTAGGAATTTGTAGTCACATACTGCGTGTCGGTGCACTTCATATCCACCACTATGGACTAATAAGCATTACGGGCAAGGGGGTTCACGCTTGATGGAGACGTCTAAGAATCGACATCCGGCCACAGATAGCTTGTACTTGAAACTAATGGGCTCAGTTGTTACACACGATCAGCTTCCAGAAAACGAGGCTGGGTATCAAAAGTGATATCACGGACTTGTAAGAAATCAGTCTGTGATTGAGAATGATACGTGCGGTGACTAATCAAGGTGCAATGAAGTACAGTAGGTAGCGGAAAGATGAAGCAGGGTAAGTCGACTAGGTGCAAGCTAATGGTGTCGGTTCAGAAGATCTTCCGAAACGAGATCTAGGTCGAATGCACAATTGGTTGCATCAGTTACAAGCCTCGGTTTTTAGAGTTCTTACTTCAACAACAAAAACGATAACCAAGCAAGAGAGAGTGCAGAATGAAAAAAAGAATCAGCAACAGCAGGAGAGTAACAAATGAGCAGTCCAATGAGTAACCCCCCCCTCTCACCTGCATTAGGAGGTTCGGCAGCATCCTCTGATCGGCAGCAGGCGCCACGGGTGACGCGAGGTGCTGCAGCCCCGCGGACTGCAGCCACCGTGCCATGACGGCATCCCCGGCGTCCCCGCCAGGCCCGACGTCATACATCCCCGCGGCCGCCGCGCTGGGGTTCCCCTGCTGCATGTGGCCGCCGGCGGCGGCGCCGTGCCGCTGCGACCTGCGTTGCGGCGCCAATTTTGACGGGTTAGGAGTCGGCCGGCCCTGCAGGAGCGAAATGGCGGAGCGTCAGAGGACAAGCGAGGGGAGATCCGGCAGGCGCCGGCACGGGGGAGATCTCGGGTGCGGGCGGGAATGTCAGATCCGACGGGTGAGTCGGCGCTTACGAGGCGGGGATAAGGATGGGCAGAAGAGGAGCGAGAGCATCCACACGGGTGGACGAACCAAGCCGGGAACGAATCCGGTGGCGCCTACGGAATGGAGGGGGCGAATCAGATCTTGTGGTGAGGAGAGGCGCCGACGGCAGGTGAGATCGGGTGGATCGATTTCCAGGGAGGAAATGTCGAGGAAGGGGGTGCGGGGAGCGGAGCGGCCGGAGCAGATCGGGGTGCGGTACGCAAGGAAGGAAGGTAGAGCCGGGGTTTGGGCGGGCAGAGACGATATCGCGGGTGGCAGGAAGAGGGGTGCAGAAGCGGCGACGGGGTTGGCGCTGCTGGTGGTGATTGTAATAGAAACGACAGACGAGGAAGAGGAGGTGGTGGGAGGAGACGGCTCGCTCTCGAGTGTTTAATTTCTCCGCATTTTTGTTATCTTTCCATTTGAGTCATTTTATTTAATTATCCGGGTGACTTGTAAGTTAGATTTGCTGGCATGGGAAATTATTGCTTTTCCATTTCCCGTTTTTTGTTTTGTTATCCGTTGCTTTCTCACTTCTGCTTCTGTTGGCGAGGGGTTTTCCCCGTGATGATGGTGGCTGGCATGGCTCAAGGCAGCGGGCGTTACAATTGCACGCGGCCGGTAGGAGAGGGGACCGCGGCGGGAGGGAGGGACGCCCCCAGCGAGTTAGCGTAAGCTCCTATCAGTCGGCGAGGTGGGTCCGTGGCCGACCCTGGGGGAAGGTTTGGGCGAGCAGCCCGTTGCCAGCCTCAACCTAGTTGCCGTTTTTGGGTGAAAACTTTGTTTTTCATGGTAGTAAAAACGTGCATGTCCACATGTAGGTATGATGTAATACATATTTCAAAGTATTTTTTTTTGGGATTTAGATTAGGACATTTTCTGAGTGAATGAAAGATTGAGTAAAATAGGTTTTTCTTTAGAGGAAGTGTAGTCATTATAGGTTATTGGGATAAAAAAAGGAATATCATTTAGTAAGAAAGAGTTTTAAGGGAGAAGAAAGAAAACCGGTATCAGAGGATGATAAGAAAATGGGTATTTAGTATGAAAAATTCTAAAGAATAAGAGAGATGTACAACATTAGAGGGAGGGTGTAGAAATAAGTGTGAGAAGATAGATAGTCAAACAGATATGATGATTCATATTTGTACAATCTAGTTGGCGAAAAATCTTTAATAAAAACGATAAATGTTCAAATGTAGTTAAAGTTAGTCATATGTTGTTGACAAAATGGATAAATATTATAACCAAATAAATATATAACTTGAGACATTTATCACGTTAGGAAGTTAAAGGGAAAGAATATGTGCATGGCGAGACCCTCGTGCTAGGAAAGACGAGAGGGGGTTTGTATCAACCTTTATACAAAGCACTTAAGTAGAATTTTTTTTGTCGTCGTAATCATGTTGAGATTAGCTACATGGATCTTTCTTCCAAACCTTCTTTGTTATATGTAATGTTCATGTCAAGATGTAAAGCTAAAAATATTTCACTATAAGATATTCTCAAGTTAACTTAGGCATGCATCTTCTTCTTTTTATTGTCTAGAATAATTCTAAATTCTATGAATGGTACATTTTTCTTTGTGTTGTATATATTAATACCATCTTAAACGACCTTCACGTAAATTTGCCCTCAATAAATGTGAGCCCCACCTAATTCTTTAAGTGAATATACCCTCTCTTCGTGTGCATCCATCTTAGCATATGTATTTCAGCCACATCCTTCATGTTGACACATTATTTATTCATTGTCCAACATCCACTCTCATATGATATGGATGGTGAAACACAAATGTATTTTTAAAAGGAATTTATTTTTAAGTGAAGATAAACAAAGGAGCTCACAGGATGACATTCTCATTCTAGAGAAACTTGCACAAGAGGAGGATAAAGGGAAAAAGAGTGTATGTGGGGAGACTCACTAGTGACAGGAGAAAGAGAGAAAGTGTGTGTGAGCCTTTAAATAAGTTCTAAAAATACTTTCATCACCATCTAAGCCTCAATCCCAATCATGTTGACGTCGGCTGTATAGATCCTTCTTTACTGATCAACTTTGTTGTGGGTCATATTTGTATCAGGGTGCAATATTCATAACATCTCCTTATAATCTCTTCCCAAGTTAATTTAGGGATGTCTCATTTTCTTTCTATTGTGATCGAACTGATAGCACTATCTCTAGTTTTTTCAGTATGCATTATGCATATTGGTACCATCTTAAGTGGTCTTCTCATAATTTATCTTCAATTCTCACCTTCCCCAACTTGTTCTTCAAATAGTCATTTCTCAAGCAATCTTTCCTTGTCTTCCCACACACCCATCTTAGTGAAAGTGTTTTGGCCAAATTATATTGTTGGGACATTATATGTTTGCTATCAAATGCCTGCTCCCACGTAGCATACATGGTCACATAGTTGTTATATGATATGAGTGCTCTCTTTCGATCGCATATTAGTTGTAAGGAGTGGAACCTGAGAGGGAATCCACTCCTAACTTGATTAAGGAATAAACCCATGTGTATGATGAATTATGTGTATTTTTTCTCATTTCTCAAGCGAATGGTACATAAAATTAGCAGTGGAATATAAAATACAATTACTATTTTCAATTTACAAATTTACATAATAATCTCCCACTTGCAATTTACATAAAAGAAATAATGTCTTCACTAAGTAAAGGAATGTTCAAGCTATTTCAAGTATATCTCCTAAGAGTAAGAAACATATCTCAATTGCATAATTTAGAATGAATGGAACGAAATATACCTCATATCAAGTCTACCAAGATCCAAGCTAAATCCTAGATCCTCAACAGATCCACAAGAAATCTATTTAACATATATATGGAAGTAGGGTTCAGTTCACACATTAATTACATAAACCTGAAATTCAACTTTTTATTATTAATGAATTAGTTTATGAAAAACCACACCATCTTATAATTTATACTTTCATTATTCAATGACATATTTTACTTTATTTTTCTAACTTTTAGATTATTAGATACGAATTTTAGAAATTTTGACCAGCTTGAAGATCCTTAAAAACTCATATGCATTGTAAGACCCCTGGCCTTGCTTTTTGGTTGAAAAATGTTTTTTTATCATAATTACATTCTTAAAACCTTAATCAAGCCCTGAGATGCACTTTTATATACGTGACGAGCTTAAGTTTCAAGTTTGGTCCAGTTTGGACATTGTTTGAGCAAGTTATGCATATATGTGATTGTTTTGGGCTTTTATGCAATTTACCCATATCTAGGGTTTTTCTTACAATTTGTCAAGTGATATTTGTGCCTTACATGTTTTCATATCATGTTTGATATAGTTGTTCTTTGGGGCGCCTTGTTACAACTTGGTTGAGGTGTTGAGTTTAGGGTTTGCTCTCATGGATGCCCTAACTCATGGTTGACCTTGAGTGTTGAGCCACCTAGTGTTGGCAGACGCCAAGGTTTCATGAGGTCTCTAGGGTTGACAGTCTCCAAGGTTTCATGTGAGCCACATAGGTTTGGTGGTTAATGATATTTCGAACTCCCTTGGTCACCAACTTTCCTAGGGTTGGCGGTCGTTTGGTTTTTTTATCACCTTGGTTGCTTACTTTCTTAGTGTTGGTGATAGCCAAATTTTTCTATGTGATATTTTGGTTTTGTGGTCAACATGTTTGACTTGGTTGGATGGATGAGATTCTTGCATGGACGAGACATTGTAACCTTAGACACATGATGTAGCATCCCTGACCTGGGTTTAGGGCTAACCCTATTTGTTTGGCTTAAATAAGTTGCTTAGAATATAGTCCTATAAAGTGTTTTTTTATTAGGTGACAAACTTATGTTTCAAGTTTGATCCTATTTGAATGATGTTTGAGCAATGTTCTCATGTTTTGGACCAAAATGCAATTTACCCAAGAAGAAGGGTTATATTGCAATATGTCACATGTTGAACATACCTCATGTGTTTTAGCATCATAAGAGAGAGAATGATGCTAAGGGGCAGCTTATAGGAAACCTAAATTTCAAATTGAGCTTGTTTGAATAAATGTTAGTGCCTTGTGTACCAATTTTGGTACAAATTGTAATTCACCCAAAATGTAGGGTTGATATGAAAATTACCACCTCTAGAGTGTCCATACTCCCTCCTAGTATCATCTAGAGGATAGAGAAAGAAGGAGACACCATGTTTGAATCATATTTGAGTGATGGTACTCTTGGTGATGAAAAGACCAAGAAAGGGTTGTATGTGAAACCCTAATTTGAGTTGTATCGAGTTGTCGAGTTCATATGAGAGTGCCTATCCGCCAAGGAGCCATATAGGGAGTCTCATATTGGTTTGATAACTCTAGGCTTTGTCCATGATGGGCTAAGCATCTCAAGGAGGTGAGATGTATCGGTTTACAACGTCCTTGAAAAAATTGTATCGGGTTGAGGATAAAGTGGTGATTGAGTTTAAATATCTTATCCAACAAGATAAGTAATTGCCAAAATATTATCTCTAGATTATACTCAAGTGTTTTGCATGTCAAGATAAATATGAGTGCATGCATGTACACGTGTCAACCATGCATGGATACGTGGCACCTAGTAGCTTAAAATGAGGACACCTCATATACACTCTTTTTCATGAACCTCGACTATATATACCACTTCTTTCACCTATTAGTGAAATTTTACCACCCTCTTACTCTTAGATATCGTGCATAGTGTCTTGGTATCATGCATATGTGAAGGGGTATCGTGCATAGAGCCTTGGTATCATCCATAGTGAAGTCATATCGGCCATAGCAAGGTGATATTGGCCAAGTGAAGGGATATCGACCACAAGTGAGGGATATCGGCCACAAGTGGTGAGGTATTGTGCATAGTGCTGAGGAGCCCAATTCTTACCCTAAGAGGAGTGTTGAAGATCATCTTCAACCTTAGAAATGTGAAGCTTTGAAGCTTGGAGCTTTGAATTTGTTCTTGAGGCGGGTTATATAACTTGAACCCAATTATGTTATTATTCACCTTCAATTCTGTTATACTTGTTGATCTACTTTCAATTTTGAATTCTCTTGAATAATTGATGACCCCTTGAGTTCTAAAAGTTGTATAAGACTATTGTCCATGAACTAGAACAATAAGAACAAAGGTCTTGAGCTTGATAATAGTGACATCATCATGGTCCAACCCGATATAGGGTTGAAGTACCTCTAATCCGATATGACAAACCCTAGATGATGGGTAACTCAATATAGTGATGAGTTAATACCTCATGGACAATATGAATGACACATACACATACCTTACACATGACATGGAGTTAAGTAAATACCCTTAACATAATAAGGTGTCTAGTATGTGCTCTAACCCGATATGGTGATGTGAATATACCATTAGCACGATACAATGTTGAAGCATATATCTTATGCACGATATGATGATTAAGTACACACCTTGTGCACAACATGGTGTTAAGCATACACCATGTGCACGATATGAGGTCAATCATTCAACTTATACATGATATGGTGTCAAGTTTATACCCTAACCTGATATGGGTTGAAACCCTAGATGGTGATATGAAATCTGATATACCTTGGAACCCCACACCCCTATCGTTTTGTATAATGGGTTGATTGTGAAGGGTTCAACCAGTTGTCTAGCCTATCACTCAACACATGATAGGATTGATCCCTTGAAGGTATGAAAAGGTATGAGCATAAGGGTTTAACTCGATATGCTAACCCGATATGGTGAGGTGAATATACCATTAACACGATACCATGATGAAGCATATACCTTATGCACGATATGATGATGAAATGCACACCTTGTGCACGATATGGTATCAAGTATACACCTTATGCATGATATGAGGTCAAACACTCACCTCATACACGATATGGAGCTAAGTACCTCTAACTTGAGATGACAAACCCTAAATGTTGGGCAACCCGATAAGGGTGCACAATATGGTAATGGGGGATACACCTTATACACTATATGGTGATGAGGATACACCACATTCCCAATATGGATGCATGATATGGTGATGAGGATACACCACAACACGATATGGTGTCAAGTACACACCTTTATACCCAATATGGTGGAAGCACCTCAATTCAATGTATTTGATGGAGTAACACATAAGTTGTGTTATGTCAAGTAATACATTAAGATATAAAGAGTTTAATGCAGTGTGTTAAGTGTAGGCCAATGTACCTTGAGAGAAGGATTGAGCCAATTTAATAGAGTATGATGCAATCAACATCCTAGTGAGGATGAGAGGGAAACTTATAGATGTGTATGAATTAGGGTTTGATTCTTGATAATATGGTTTTGAAACCCTAATCGGTTAATAAGGGGAAAACCCTAACCCTAATGAAGGGTAATGATGTGAATCTGAAACCCTAATTGGTTAGAATGAGAAACCCTAACCCTAATAATGGGAAGGTTGTATTTCTCTTATATCACATTGTGATGATGTGAATCTAAAACCCTACTTGGTTAGAATGGGAAATCCTAACCCTAATAATGGGAAGGATGTATTTTTCTTGTATTGCATGGTGATGTTATATACTGCTAGTGTTTTTACCATGAAGTGCTAACCATGCAGGAATCATGAGATGATGAGCATAGCCAGGTATGAGCTATGATGTTTTATACAATACAGATTTAAATGGGCCTTGTCAGCCATGTTAAATACTTATACAACAAGTATAATGTTTATATGGTCTGATGACCTAAAAGATAATTGCTGCCTAGTGAGAACTGGTAAGATGTTTAAATGGGCCTTGTGAGGCATATGAAATACTTGTGCAACAAGTATAATGTATACCTTGGTCTGAGGACCTAGAGGTAACAGTTACCTGATGAGAGGTGACAATGTTCAATGATGAACTAAGGGTTTGAATAACCATATCTAGTAATCATGATGATGATAATGTTAAGGGAGAAGAATCCCTAGTAATGAGATAAGGGATTGAGATCCTGAGAGTTATGCATTCAATGTGTTCCAAAGATCATGAAAGTACTTGATAAACATATTACACCTTTCTTAAAAGCATATATTATAATTCATGTTTGTAACTTGGTTGATGCTAAAAGATACTGTAATGCACCTAATTAATCAAATGGAATCTCATCATGTATTTGCCCTGACCATAGATCCATTCAGTGCCAGAATTTGCTGAATGGTGAAACGAGTTTAACTCAGAGAGCATATTTTTTAATATGCGGGGGTGAAGGATGAAGTATATCCATACGTCCTAATGAAGAATTGATGTAGCACCTTCCTCATTTATTTTATATTGGTATGATGTGAATCTCCCGACCAAATGAGGAATTGATGTGTAAATTCTTCTTCATTTTGTGTGTATCGATATTGATGTATAAATCTCCCGACCAAATGAGGAATTAATGTGTAAATTCTTCTTCATTTTGTGTGTATCGATATTGATGTATAAATCTCCCGACCAAATGAGGAATTGATGTATAATCTTCCTTATTTATTATAATTCGAGGATGGATAATTGAAATCTCCCTAAAGAGAGTGCATGTTGCGGCTGTAGCTCTAAAGCAAAGATACCAGTATACCCTAGTAAGCTAATTTCAGTTGACACAAGATGTCCTGCCAATTATCTCGTACTAACCGAGACGGGTGAGGTCTTGGCAGCCGGCTCTTCCATTGACCTTTTATGGTACCAATTTTGACTAAGCGATGGTAGGTTGGAGTATGATCAGTATACCTCATCTCCTTAGGGCATAAGTGTGATTGTAAATATGTAATCAGTCGTGTAGTGTATTTGCTTAAGGATCGAATACAGAAGACATTGGTTGATGTACACTTTTTTATACATCTTAAATAGATGTTATACATGTTCTTCATATTCCTTATAAAGTGAATAAATGATGTATTGCTCTATCATAGATAGCTGCATTACTTTAAGAGATGAGATTTCTCTATTCTGCTTATAACAGTGATTAATCTTGCTTATTAATATAAAAGAACCTCTGCTCAGTTTTACACTATTTATCTGTGATAATAATATTGTTGGCAGAGAGTTATATCTCTTGCTGGGATAATTGTCTCACCCGGGGGGATCCACATTTTTTTAGGTAGACGTGCACGAGGGGGTAGAGACCGTATTGTAGAGGGAGAACAACAGTAGCAGGGGCAGCAGTAATAGCTCAGGTTGAGTGTACTGTCTATCGTGTCTTGTAGATAGAAGTCCTATGTGTCGTCTTTGTACTCTCAGGTCCTTGGATTTAGTACGTGATGGTTTTATGAACGATCTGAGATTTTGGCTTGATTGCCTCGAGGGTTTTATGATGCTTATATATAGGTTTTGGAAAAGCAACTGTTATATGTTATCCTCGATATGAGATGGTACAATGTATGTACAATGTAAACCATGATGTATATAAAGTGTGGTTCTTTCTTTGATAGTTTCTTGGAAATTGATCTTTGCAAAATGGTTTTAATTTCTAGTGATAATCCGCTGCTTATGATTATTCTGCAATTATTACTGGTGGCGATTTTTCTTGATTCGATATCGGGTTGTCACAAAGTTTTGGTATCAGAGCCTAAGGTTCGCTGAGTCTACAGAGACATAGGACTAAGGTGTTGAGTCTGTTCTAGTATCCTCCAGTATGTCTTATAGTGACTTCTGCTTATGCAGAAGAAAGGGTAAAGCTTAAAGATGTCTGGAGAACACGAGGAACACATTGCTGAGAGCAATGTTGTTGCACCAAGAGAAGGTGCAAGGGATCAAGCGAGAGAAGAACGACTGCCTGAGAATCCCCAGGTTGATCCAACCATGATAGAGAACCCTGCTTTTAATGCTCTCATTGGACTGGTTATGACAACATAGATGCGTATCGAGGATCAGATACTAGCAATACAACCTAGATTACCAGTTCCCAATGATGAAATTTTGGGCTCTAGCAGGATTCCTGATCAACATAGTTATGTTGGAGTAATGGAAAATGTCAAAAGGACTAAGATACAATAAGAAAACAGCACCTGCTACCAGTGTAGGCAAGTAGGACATTTGATGAGGGACTGTCCAGAAAAGGATAATGAGGTAGAAATTAAGAAAAGTTTTACCCAAACTAGGGAACAGATGCCTAGTATCTCTAAAAAGAGGAAGTTTTTTGTGCCACCAATCCAACAAACACCTAGTGCACCAGGGTAGTGGCTACCAAGAAAGGGCAAAGGACCTAATGTTCCACCAGTTGGAACTCTTAATTTAGCTTCTACATCGATAATCAGTCCGACAAGACTAGGGAGTACATATAAGAGATGTCATAGATGTGGACAGATTGGGCATATTAGATCCTCTTGTCTGAAAAGAAAGGAGGGAATGAGCCAACCACCGAGGCAGAGTCAACAAGACTCTCAAAGACAATGGTTTAGCAGTGGCACACGAAGACGTGGACAGGCATCCCAAGTAGGTCCATCTGCACCAAATGATAGAGCACAACGTTGGAAACATGAAACGACAAGATTCTATGCAATGAATCAACCTGAGGCAGTAATCGATCCACAAATTGAGACAGGTCAAATGAAATTGTTTCATTCTGATATGTCTTCTCCCGATTTTATCTATTAGTTATAAGAAAAGTAGTTGTAGTTGAGCTTCCTTTGATTAGTCCTATGAGGACATAAGGAAGATGAGAACTTACATTCTGTCCAGTAATCTTTAAAATGTTTTATAATTTCTTTTGTCTGTATAAAAGAGGATGAGGTGTAAAAGAGATGCCTAGAGAAATCTAGGGATACTAAGTCCTATGATTTGGATGATATGAAAAGTAAGGTATATGATATAAAAAAAGGTGCATACTACCTAATCTCAGTACTTGTATACCCTGGCCAGGTATTCATCTATTGAAGGCAAGGTAAGTATGAGACTCTTAGATTGCTATCCTTCTGATTACTCTAACCAAGTAGTCATTTGGAGACAATCTAAAGAGCATAATGAAACTAAATATGGCATGGATATTTCTATCACATCCTAACTACAATGAAATAGAAACTAAGTTTATCTCAAACCAGTGTGTGAGTATGAGGAAATAAAAAAAATACAATCCTCATGATAAGAGAAAGGGAACAGGGGAGATGATCCCTGTTCAATAAAGAATTTGTGAAGAATAAAGATCTTTTCTATGATGTGAATATAAATAAAATTAGAAAATGTTCATGAACATACTAGATGATAACAAAGAAAGGAATGATGACATGCAATCATCTTTATAATTCATATGTTTATGGCAAGGAACCTAATATGAAACAAGATTGAATGACACATGAACAATTGAAAGTTCATGCAATAATCCAGGAAGGTGATAATCTCTTTTCTTTAAATAACCCTAGATAATGATGGGGCGATAAAGAGGAATATGTTTCCTTGTGTTCTTTCCTTTCAGGGACATGACAATCAAGTAAGTCTTATGACACTTGATGTGCATGGATTAGAAATAATCCATAGATGGGTACTTTGAAAAGTATCAGCTAGTCTTGGATTTTGGTTCCAAGACAAAGTTATATATGATAAGTAATGTCCCAAGATGAAAGAAAGGTCCTATTATATGTTTGGCTTTAGTAATAACAACAGAGAGATGGAAATGATGAGGATGTGATGTGTTTTGAGCACATGTAACATATACCAAGGTAAAGAGTCTTAGTATCCAAGAACTTTCAATGGTATGAAAAAATGAGAACATGACTCCTGATAAGTTGATTAATGTTTGGTTACCTAGAAGGGCCAACTTTGAGATTAGTCTAGTATGGATACCATATGTTAGGGGTTTATGCTCTGCATAAACATCACATCGATAAGGATGTATTAATTGAAGGAACAATTATAGAATCGTCTCAGGAAAAGTTTATCAAGCTAAAAATAATTCCTTAGAATATCCCTATCTAGATCTATTGAGGCAGCTTATACATAACATCTAGAGATACCTCTGAGATAAGTTCTTCTTTGATAAGTAACCTCTCCTTATGACAAGAAAATAAACAATTAACGGGATAGTTGATACAAGTCATAAGAAAGTTTAGTGTTGTGTCAGCAGATTAGAGTGGCACAACAGATGTATGATAAGACTTGTAGTCCCAAGTGGGTGACAGAATGTAACTCTGGTCTTTCCTTAGAGGTGAAATGCTAAACTAAGTAAGGAGTATGAAAGGCTCCCAAGGTCAAAAATCTTATCACATAAAATATGTAAGTTGAGAAGGTGACAAATCAATAAGGTTTGACACCTGAATTATTCGAAGTATGAGTAGTACTTCTCTAACATAGAAAGTGTTACTTGACACAGAATTGACACTACAGTCATTAATGAAAAGGACAGTTGAGTATGTGTCATGTATGACAGATTCTATGATGACCCTAAATGGAAAGACTTTGTGCTAACCAAATTTCAATGGCATCTCCATGACATCCAGATGTTATGTGGAGGCTTGATGATATGACATATGAATAACAATTGTCTCCCTTCATCTGGGATTTCAGGGACGAAATCCTTGTTAGGGGTTTATAACTAGTAACATCTCTAACCTGGGTTTAGGGCTAACCCTATTTGTTTGGCTTAAATAAGTTGCTTAGAACCTTAATATAGTCCTCTAAAGTGTTTTTTTATCAGGTGACAAACTTATGTTTCAAGTTTGGTCCCATTTGAATGATGTTTGAGCAATGTTCTCATGTTTTGGACCAAAATGCAATTTACCCAAGAAGAGGGGTTACATTGCAATATGTCACATGTTGAACATACCTCATGTGTTTTAGCATCATAAGATAGAGAATGATTCTAAGTGGCAGCTTGTGGGAAACCTAAATTTCAAATTGAGCTTGTTTGAATAAATGTTAGTGCCTTGTGTACCAATTTTGGTACAAATTGTAATTTACCCAAAATGAGGGGTTGATATGCAAATTACCACCTATAGAGTGTCCATACTCCCTCCTAGTATCATCTAGAGGAGATAGAAAGAAGGATATGCCATGTTTGAATCATATTTGAGTGATGGTACTCTTGGTGATGAAAAGACCAAGAAAGGGTTGTATGTGAAACCCTAATTTGAGTTGTGTCGAGTTGTAGAGTTCATATTAGAGTGCCTATCAACCAAGGAGCCATAGAGGGAGTCTCATATTTATTTGTGAACTCTAGACTTTGTCCATGATGGGCTAAGCACCTCAAGGAGGTGAGATGTATCGGTTTACAACTTCCTTGAAAAAGTTGTATCGGGTTGAGGATAAAGTGGTGATTGAGTTGAAATATCTTATCCAACAAGATAAGTGATGGCCGAAATATTATCTCTAGATTATCCTCAAGTGTTTTGCATTTCAAGATAAATATGAGTGCGTGCATGTACACATGTCAACCATGCATGGACACGTGGCACCTAGTAACTTAAAATGATGACACCTCATATACACTCTTTTTCATGAACATCAACTATATATACCACTTCTTTCACCTATTAGTGAAATTTTACCACCCTCTTACTCTTAGATATCATGCATAGTGTCTTGGTATCATGCATAGGTGAAGGGGTAACGTGCATAGAGCCTTGGTATCAGCCATAGTGAAGTGATATCGACCATAGCAAGGTGATATCGACCAAGTGAAGGGATATCGGCCACAAGTGAGGGATATCGACCACAAGTGGTGAGGTATCGTGCATAGTGCTGAGGAGCTCAAGTCTTACCCTAATAGGAGTGGTGAATATCATATTCATCCTTGTAAATTTGAAGCTTTGGAGATTTGAAGTTGTTCTTGAGGCGGGTTATATAACTTGAACCCAATTATGTTATTATTCACCTTCATTTCTGTTATACTTGTTGATCTACTTTCAATTTCGAATTCTCTTGAATAATTGATGACCCCTTGAGTTCTAAAAGTTGTATAGGAATGTTGTCCATGAACTAGAATAGTAAGAACAAAGTTCTTGAGCTTGATGATGGTGACATCATCATGGTCCAACCCGATATAGTGTTGAAGTACATCTAATTCGATATGACAAACCCTAGATGATGGGTAACTCGATATAGTGATGAGTTTATACCTCATGGACGATATGAATGACACATACACATACCTTACACATGACATGGAGTTAAGTAAATACCCCTAACACAGTAAGGTGTCTAGTAAGTGCTCTAACCCGATATGGTGATGTGAATATACCATTAGCACGATACAATAATGAAGCATATATCTTATGCATGATATGATGATGAAGTACACACCTTGTGCATGATATGGTGTCAAGCATACACCATGTGCATGATATGAGGTCAAGCACTCACCTTATACATGATATGGTGTCAAGTTTATACCCTAACCCAACATGGGTTGAAACCCTAGATGGTGATATGAAATCTGATATACCTTGGAACCCCCACACCCCTATCGTTTTGTATAATGGGTTGATTGTGAAGGGTTCAACCAGTTGTCTAGCCTGTCACTCAACACATGATATGATTGATCCCTTGAAGTTATGAAAAGGTATGATCATAAGGGTTTAACCCGATATGCTAACCGGATATGCTAACCCGATATGGTGAGGTGAATATACCATTAACACGATACCATGATGAAGCATTTACCTTATGCACAATATGATGATGAAATGCACACCTTGTGCACGATATGGTATTAAGTATACACCTTATACACGATATGAGGTCAAGCACTCACCTCATACATGATATGGAGCTAAGTACCTCTAACTTGAGATGACAAACCCTAAATGATGGGTAACCCGATAAGGGTGCACGATATGGTAATGGGGGATACACGTTATACACGATATGGTGATGAGGTGATAACACCAATTTTTGTGATATTTTTGCCCTTTATTCTGTTGTCAAAACTACCCTTTTCTGCTATTTTCCTCTCTTTTATTAGTACTTTTGCAATAATTGGCCAAGCAATGCTCTTAATCAAATATTTCCATCTTTTGCAGAGTTTTTCCTCATTTTGGTACAATAAGGCCGTCCCGACCCACAAATAAGTCCAAGTCTATTTTGTCCTTCCTGACGCCCGATACGACCTCTTCCCGACAGGGTGGAGCAACACAATGACGCACGACAAAGGGATGCCGCGCAAAAAGAAGCTGACAGACGATACACCTCTTACCCGACAGGGAGCCGAGCTCACCACGACAACCCAAGCTTGTCGCGCGACACCGGCCACCCACCGGCAGGTGCCGCCCGTCACGTGACCGACAACCAACTTCCCTACACCGGGCGATATGTGTATCGGCCGTCCATCAAACTCGCAAATACGGAGGACACATGGCACTGCGAGCACCATAATTCCCCCAACCGCTGCCTATAAATAGCAGCTACAGGAAGTCGAAAAGACAGTTCAGATAGTTGGGAACCTTGAGCAATCTTCTAAGGAAAACTGCGAGAGCAAGAGTATCGTGCCCCAGTGCTCGTGCCGGGAAACTCTAGGTGAGCTCTTCCTCATCCCGAGAGGGAGGGGATGGTTCACTTAGGACCGTCCCGGGCGACACTGCGGGCCGATATCGGCCGACGTAGATGAGCGACACAAGTGCCCGACAGCAGAACGCGTCGTTCCATGCCCGACACGATATCGAACCCGATACTCTTTGCCCGTCATGCGTGCCGCCCGACACAAGCGTATCGGCCAGGGTCCTTGAGCGATATAGTCGGCCATCGCAGTGTGCCGCCCGAGAGGGTGTGCCGCCCGACACTGCTGTATCGGGATAGGCTCCTGGCAGGTATCGGGCTGGAGGGTCCACTGTAGCCTATCGTCCTTCCACATCAATAAGGTGATACCTATCTTTGCTTCCGTTATTTAATTCTTTAATTCCTGCATTTTAATCAACCCTTTATATGTTTATGGAAATAGAAAAGCTTAATTACTTGCTGCTCTATGCTTGGTGCAATGTGTTGGATGACTGCTATGTTTGATATCCGAACTCTAGCTTGCATGTTTGGATCGCGTTTCGCTTAGCTACCGAATCGTGTTTTCCCGTCGCAACAACTTCGAGAGTTGTGTTGTGGCTCTAGTGTTTGGTCTGATTCTGGAGTACGAGAGTGCCTGGAACGAAGTTGTTTCAGTAACATTCCACTCTAACTTAAGACCAGCAACCTCGAGAGGGGTGTTGGTGCTTGGTTAGAGGTACCTGCTCTGAGAGGAGGGGTGCAGGATGTTCCTGGTACCGCTTGTTTTACTAAAGTCTTATCCTTCGTACCTTGCTCTAGCTCTAGTTTTATCTTTCTGTTTCTGTTGCATGAAAACCCCTAAAAACTGCTAAATGACTAAAAACCTTAAATCTCTCTAGTAGCTCCAGTTGGAGATAGTTTTCTTGTTTTGTTTGTGACATCTTGCTATTTCCCTTTTGGGGAATTTATTATCTATTTATACCTGCCGGAGTGTAGCGTGTCGATTCTGGGTTCTCAACACTACCCCCTCGTCCCTGTGTTTGACCCCATATATCTACTTCGACCCCGTAAGTAAAGTTGCGGGGGCCTAGAAGGATTCAGGTTTATAAATGAAAAAGCTCGACTACCTCAAATCCGCCTCCACTTTGGACACGCGATTTAGGCCGGTCAACTTTTTGGCGCCGTTGCCGGGGACGAGGCAAAAATGGTACTGTAGACGAACCCAAATCCACTAACTACACTCCCGTGCCTCAAGCTTAGAAATGAGTTTGACAGCACTCTTTTTCTTTCTCTTTGTTTTGTTTTCCTGTGCCTAAAAGTAAAAATTCAATTTTCTAAACTTGATTTTTCGTGCCATTTCAGGAACCCTGAAGAACAATAGTCTGTTTCCCCGAGTTCCGACGCCACTCGACGGTCCAATCAAGCACAATCATCAACACCATGCCTCCCCGCGTCAAACCACATCACTCTGAAGGGGAACGACAAGGAAGATCTGGGCATGAATCACCTCCACCAGATGGCAACGACCGCTATGACGACAATAATCAGCTTGAAGATCAGGAGTCAGAACACTCTGAGGAAGAACACCCTCAAGCTAGGTGTCGCCACCGCCACCAAAACCAGAGGAACCAAGATCAGACACATCAACGCCAAATTGACCAGCAGCTAGCTCAGCTCGCCGAGATCGTAAAGAACCCGTCGGGGAAGATCCCGTCCAACACTGAACCAGCCAAAAGATCGGGACAGTGACTGCGGAAAAGAGGGATGAAGAAGAAACCAAAGACGTCCAGCTGAGGACGGAAAACTCAGCGCTTCTCGGGAGGCAACCTGAGCTGTTTTTAAATTCCTAGTATAGGGTGCTTTTACTTTCCAGCAAAATGAACATTATGAACATTATGGTCTGTAATAAGGCCTGAGGCAGTGCATGCACCACATGCATTGAGTTTTCAGTTTTATGGGCCACCGCCTCAGTTTTATTAACCAGGATGGGTAATACCATCTGAGGCCAGGACCTTAGTCTTCGTCCAATGATGTTTTACTCATCAGCCGCAGTTTAAACTGCTTTGTTTTCATGATATATCGGAAAGCAACCCAACCAGTGCTATGAATGTGCCCATATTGGGTAGTGGAATTTCGGGGATTGCAAGGGTCGTGCCAACGGATGGACTTGCCCGACTTACGAGTTGCCCTAACGGCCGACGCGTGCCCCCGGATTTACTTGTTTCACCCCGGTTGAGTTTGCTAATATATAGGGGCGAGTTTTTACCGTATCGGGCTCCTTGCCTTACTGTTTTCACGCTCCCGTATCGTGCTAAGACCTTGTGCTTTTGCTCCCGTGTCACGCAAGACTGCCTTGCTCTCGTGTCGTGCGGAAGTCCATATCATGGCAAGGTAAAGCCTGACAGACCCCATCGCCCGGCAGACCGTGTCGCCCGACACGTTCCTTTCTTTAAGCATGTAGCTTATAGGTCTTACGGTTCCTTCGCTGAGCATGCCTTGTATCGCCCGATATGGTTGTCGCGTAATGTACCTTTTATTCATGATTGCCCGATACACCATATCGAGTGATAGTCGTGTCGCCCATCTCTGCACCACCTCGCCTATTTTTGTTGTCGGGCGACATGCTGCTTTCCTTTTAAGAAGACCTTATCGGGCATCTTATCCTATCGCCATCGTATCGCCCGAAACGCCCGTATCAAGCGACCGACATAAAGCATGTTTTTTGCCTTATCGCCCTATTCACATCGCGCGTTTTGATCTTCTGATGTAACAGGCGATACCACCTCTAGTATCGGGCACAGGACTTCACCTCTGAAACCCGTGTGTCGCCCGATACGGAGTGCGGGACAATCCTTGTACAGAGAAATACCTGATCGCACTTTTATTCTTTACTTTTTCAAGACATCAACACGTTTAATCAAGGTATTTTCTTATTATCTTACAGAAATGGCCCGCATCAAGACAATTGTTGTCCCCGTTGATGCACAAGGTAGGAGAGTCTACCCAGAGACTACTGCTGAAGGGTAGACTGCCAGGCCTAAGTGTCCAAACCCAGGACCCGCCGGGGTGTCGACAGCAGAGAAGATGGCTAGGGTTGGAGAAGTGGTGGCTCCAACTCCGACACCAACACCTCTAGTAGCAGCAGAACTCCTGGAATTCTTGTCATGAAGTTTCGAGCCAAGGGGCGATGAGCACGCTCGTTGATATGCTGAACTAGTGACCAAGGTCTACCGACCAAGCAGGTTCTGCCATCAGGCCTCGTTTGCAGAACTAGGGATCGTGAGGAGGCTGAAGGGCGTCCTCACTGCGGCAGGGCTGAAGAAGATATGCTTCAGCCGGTCTTCTTCTTACACCAAATTGACAATGGAGTTTATGTCTTCTCTCCACCGGGTGAAGAATTATGCGGCGGAGAGAGAAGAATTTGGCGGGCCAGACAGACTCCAGGCCTGACTTTACAACTCAGAGCACTCCATCTCCGAGAAGCTGTTGAATAAGATCTTCTCTTCCAACAAGGAGGAGAGGAACCTCATGGACAACGGCTAGAGGATCACCGAGGGAGACGGGTTCAATCCCGTGGGACTCTGGAGCAAGCTAACCGACGAGTCTTTGTTCAAGCCGGGAAGAAAGGTGGTGGCAGTGCACTCCTGCTTTTAGAGGATAGTGCACAAACTGGTGGCATGTTTGCTGTTCAGCAAGAATGAGTCCAGTAATATCTATACAGAAGAACTCCACGTCATGTGGCACATAATGGAGGGCTGAGTGATCAACCTCGGGCGGTTCTTGCTGAACAGGCTGCATCCGATGAAAGAAGCCACCAAGGAGTATTGCATGGGCGACATCGTCAACCTAATCGCAGTAGGACTCGGGTACCCAAAAGAGCCGCGCAGCCTTTCGAGGACACAAGGTGATGAGGTGATCGACACCAAGTACCTGATGAGGACCAACATCATTAGGAAGGAGGGGCGAGACTATTTCTACAAGTTTTCAAGGACGGACATACTCCTTCCGCTCCCTCGTTGCGCCGACTACGACGCAGAAAAACTAGTTTTCACCGCCGCCGAAATTGAAGTCGTGGCAAATGACGTAGCTCACACCACCGCCACCAGGGCCCAGGAGAGGGCAGCTCCAGAGCTACTGACGACAACTTCTGACAGAGTTGTCGCCACTCCATCTACATCAGCCACCACCACAACAAAGACGGTGGTAGCTTAGAAAGAACCGGTGATCGTTAAGGTCACCGAGACAGAGACTACGGGAGCTGCCGCGGGAGAGAAGGCCGCATCCCCCGTCACTACTTCAAGACCTGCAGAAGAAGAAGAGGAATTTTGGCAGGACGACAGCAATGGGGTGTTCGACGAGATCCTGAAGGAGCTCAGAAGAACATCGACACTGCCGCCGAAGTCCCCACCTACAACAGTTGAGGAGATCGCTGACAGTGTAGAGGTGGAGCAGAGTCCGCCCTCACCACGGCCATCCCCACCTAGACGAGAAGGCAAGTCGGTGGCAATTGTAAAAGTGTCGACGCCTCTCCTGGCGGCATCGGGATCGCGAACCATTTTGATAGACTCTACCTCGCCTGGTAGACCATCGCACGAGCAAGATGTCGCGAGGATGGAAGGGAGAGCCACTGGAGCTTCCCCGTCGCTCGGAAAGATGCTCGGGTACGAGCTCGATAATTTGCGGGAGGTAACGGATATCAACTCTAATGTTTGTATTTCCCTAACCCGCAAATTTGCGTCTTTCCAAAACAGGTTGGATAGCCAAGAAAGAAAGCTGCTGACTCTAGCGAGCCTTCCCGGCGGACTAGAGGCCCTGAATGCAATAATGCAGCAAGTTCTCCAACGACTCGACAAGATCGAGGAGAGGCTGAACAGAAATGATGACCATCCGCGCCGAAGGCAGCCGAGAAGGTCGCCGTCACCACCCAGCTGTGGCTCTCCTCCTTCTTCATCAGCTTCCCCTTCAAGAACAGCATCCTCCTCATCCTCCAGCGGGAGATCCTCAACACCCGAGGAGGAGACGCAACATAGGTCAGTCGAAGGAGCTCCAGCCATACAGGAGAGCTCCTTAGGCTTGGGAGATGCAAACATCTCAGTCCCCCTAGATGAAGCCGAAGATGATAGCACAGATATCAGCATTGGGGGAGACTCTTCTGATGAGTCTGAGGGAGAGAAGGGGGATGTCTACACAGTCAATAAGAGACATCTTTCCCGAAACAAACGCTCGATGGCGGACAAGTTCCGTGATAAGTTCCGTGAGCCATCCGAGATACCCTATTTCGAGATGGCCGACTTCGATAGAAGAGCCATCGGACACCTGACGATCAGAGACCAGAACTTGCTGAATAAGGTCTTGAGATCGCAGGCAAATGAAGATGACGTCGTTTGGACCGACGACTACCTATCCGTGCGAAGGGGAGTTCTTCAAAACATGTTCCACACGCCGACCTTTGTCAGCAAGAGACTGTTCAGGGTCCTTGAAGGAGCGATAATAGAACGTACCGACAGCAGGACAGGTCAGAGAATGATATACAACGCCACCTCGACCTTGGCGAGAAGTCTGATGAAGGGAGATCCAGGCTCCCGTGCGGTGGCCGACATGCTGCAGCACATTGAAGAGCATAGACCGAACCTTGTGTTGGCCCCGTATAAACACCGCAACGTGTGGTTCCTCTGCGTGGCAGACCTCAGGAACCACGACCTCCAGCTGCTGAGCTGCAGTCGCAATGAGGTGCCACGCTCCGGGGGTGTTTTCTGCCGCCCAGAGGACAGGAAGCTGAGACTCCTGCCACTGCATCTGCTACGAGCTATAAAGCAAGGAAGCCAACATCACCAAGGTCCTTGGAACTTCTTTACCCTCTGAGACCTTCCCGTCCAGGCAGAAGAGGGGAGTGGAAACAGCGCTATCGTCATCATGGGTGCCATTGAGGTGCTCAACACATTTGGAAACTTGGGAGTCCTCAAAGGCACGTCCTTCTATCAACGCAGGAGCATTTACGCCATGTTTCTAATCAAGGACAAGCGCTATTTCCGAGACGCAGGGGTACCAGAGCAGCTGCTGGACAGTGACCTGGAAGAAAACTCTTCTTAGTCCAGCAGCCCCTCAGAAAAAGAAGAGGAAGTGGCGATCGTCACACATGGGGCAGTCAAGCAGTTGGCGGTCCTGAACAAAGTGCACGGGACGGAGAACAGTGCTTTGCCTGAAGCTTCAGAAGGGTTGATCACAAATTTTGACTGCTTTTCATGTGCAACTCTCATACAGGAGCAAGTCAATATAATCTAGCTGAAGTTAGCTGATTCTACCCCATTGGTTGTCGCCTTTCAGGCAGGCGATGTCGTAGTCCCGATCGACGATCTAAGGGACATGGTGAAGGAAGGAGGGTGCTTGGTTGTAGTAGTTGCAGCCGCTTACATCCTGTATATAAGCCAAAGCTAGAACATGCATACATAGCCCAGCCCATGCTATTCAACGACATCTGCCTCGCCGACGAAACAGGAGCGAAGCAAAATTTTCTGGCAGAATTGAGAGGCGGGGTCCCAGGCACTATCTTTTTGCCAATTCTGCATTACAATCATTGGATGCTCCTAACTGTGTACACCTGGCAGCGAGCAGGAATTTTCTACAACAGCTCAGACAGCAACAAGAACCATCCAGTGCCGTGTACATCAGAACCTTTGACATCCGTCGAATGCCTGGTCCGAAAATACTACGACGAGGTGGCAAGGATGATCCAACCATTCCTGGACATGCAAGGAGGCAAATGGCATGAACTCCAATTCTGCCACCGCAGTCCGCAACAAATTCCCTTATCCAACGACTGCGACATCTACGTCCTAGAATGGATAGCGAATAAAGAAACGCTTGACCAGCTCCACCACATCGGCTATCACAGCAGAATGGGAGAATATGTGTGGGAGCTTCTGTCTGATGCAGGCGCAACCTCACTGGAATAAACATTACATCACCTTATCTACTTCACAACTCTGGGACAGAGTGTGGAGCAAGTTTGGGGGGGGGGTACCATGTACCAGTGAGGGAGGTACAATTTTTTTTTCTGAATTTTCTAACTTAATAATTCTTTATTCTTTTGTTCTTTCCTGTATCATGTGTACATATATATGTTCATACCAAAATTTTGAAAACCCTTTTTATTTATATCATCTCCATGCATATGTACAAAGTCACTATATTAGTAAAAACCTGATGCAACTGCTTGCAAAGTTAGTTTTCTATGTGCTTAACGAGATACAAGTTCTGTTATATCTTTCTGATAATGTTGCTTCAAACAAACAAGAAGATTACGTTTTTCCATGCCAAAAATTTCAAAAAATATAATAATCTCGCAAACAGCTAAGAGACGAGTATGGAGAAGGAAAAAGCTGCCCAAACAGCAAGAATCTTTTTGTTTCCCTTACCCAACAAAAATCCCAAAAAGAGAGAGAAGCCTTATGAGAGTGAATAAAAGCATGAGAGTTGTGCCCAATAAAAGAAAAAAAGAATATATATATATATATATATATATATACACTTGTCTTCCAAAAGTACCCATCTTTAGGCATGGTAGATCTGGGGCAGTGGTACGTAGGATGTGAAATCACTGCTCTAAAGCCAACTGGCTTGGACTGCAGGGACCACTTTCCCGTAACAGACCCTTACCTGGATGGACCGATGGGAGACAAGAAAAAAAAAACCCCAAAAAGCCTTTGCCTACCTTATACGCAACTTTCTGTCCCTAAAATAAAGTTGTTTGGTGTGTAAGCTAACTTCATAATCATACAACAAAGTCTCACCGAAGCTGTAGAGAAAAATGTTACTGAAATAATAAGGCAAGGAAACACATGGTCTTTTGTTTGTAGTGAGGCAACATTATCTCTAAAGGCATTACTATACTTGTTTTACCTCTTGGCCTGAAAGCTATACCAAGCAAAAAGAAGCATCACAAAATAAAGTTTAAATATTGATTGAGGACAATCAAAAGGCTAAGTTTGGGGGAGTTGATAACACCAATTTTTGTGATGTTTTTGCCCTTTATTCTGTTGTCAAAACTGCCATTTTCTGCTATTTTCCTCTCTTTTATTAGTACTTTTGCAATAATTGGCCAAGCAATGCTCTTAATCCAATATTTCCATCTTTTGTAGAGTTTTTCCTTATTTTGGTACAATAAGGCCATCCCAGCCCACAAATAAGTCCAAGTCTGTTTCGGCCTTCCTGACGCCCGATACGACCTCTGCCCGACAGGGTGGAGCAACACAATGACGCACGACAAAGGGATGCCGTGCAAAAAGAAGCTGACGGACGATACACCTCTTACCCGACAGGGAGCCGAGCTCGCCACGACAACCCAAGCTTGTCGCGCGACACCGGCCACCCACCGACCGGCGTCGCCCGTCACGTGACCGACAACCAACTTCCCTGTGCCGGGTGATATGTGTATCGGCCGTCCATCAAACTCGCGAATACGGAGGACACGTGGCGCTGTGAGCAGCATAATTCCCCGAACCGCTGCCTATAAATAGCAACTACAGGAAGTCGAAAAGACAGTTTGGACAGTTGGGAACCTTGAGCGATCTTCTGAGGAAAACTGCGAGAGCAAGAGTATCGTGCCCCAGTGCTCGTGTCGGGCAACTCTAGGTGAGCTCTTCCTCATCCTGAGAGGGAAGGGGTGGTTCACTTAGGACCGTCCCGGGCGACACTGCGGGCTGATATCGGCCGACGTAGATGAGCAACATAAGTTCCCGACAGTAGAATGCGTCGTTCCATGCCTGACACGATATCAAACCCGATACGCTTCGCCCGTCATGCATGCCGCCCGAGAGGGTGTGCCGCCCGACACGAGCGTATCGGCCAGGGTCCTTGAGCGATATAGTCGGCCATCGCAGTGTGCCACCCGAGAGGGTGTGCCACCTGACACTGCTGTATCAGGCTAGGCTCCTGGGCGATATCGGGATGAAGGGTCCACTATAGCCTATCGTCCTTACACATCAAGAAGGTGATACCTATCTTTTCTTCCGTTATTTAATTCTTTTAATTCCTGCATTGTAATCAACCCTTTATATGTTTATGGAAATAGAAAAGCTTAATTACTTGCTACCTTATGCTTGGTGCAATGTGTTGGATGACTGCTATGTTTGATATCCGAACTCTAGCTTGCATGTTTGGATCGCATTTTGCTTAGCTACAGAATCGTGTTTTCCCGTCGCAACAACTTCGAGAGTTGTGTTGTGGCTCTAGTGTTTGGTCCGATTCTGGAGTATGAGAGTGCCTGGAACGGAGTTGTTTCAGTAACATTCCACTCTAACTTAAGACCAACAACCTCGAGAGGGGTGTTGGTGCTTGGTTAGAGGTACCTGCTCTGAGAGGAGGGGTGCAGGATGTTACTGGTGCCGCTTGTTTTACTGAAGTCTTATCCTTCGTACCTTGCTCTAGCTCTAGTTTTATCTTTCTGTTTCTGTTGCATGAAAACCCCTAAAAACTGCTAAATGACTAAAAACCTTAAATCTCTCTAGTAGCTCCAGTTGGAGATAGTTTTCTTGTTTTGTTTGTGACATCTTGATGTTTCCCTTTTGGGGAATTTATTATCTCTTTATACCTGCCGGAGTGTAGCGTGTCGATTCTGGGTTCTCAACACTACCCCCATCGTCCCTGTGTTTGACCCCGTATATATACTTTGACCCCATAAGCAAAGTTGTGGGGGCCTAGAAGGATTCAGGTTTATAAATGAAAAAGCTCGACTACCTCAAATCTGCCTCCACTTTTGGACGCGCGATTTAGGCCGGTCATGAGGATACACCACATGCCCAATATGGATGCATGATATGGTGATGAGGATACACCACAAGCACGATATGGAAGCATGATATGGTGTCAAGTACACACCTTTATACCCAATATGGTGGAAGCACCTCAATTCAATGTACTTGATGGAGTAACACATAAGTTGTGTCATGTCAAGTAATACATTAAGATATAAAGAGTTTAATGCAGTGTGTTAAGTGTAGGCCAATGTACCTTGAGAGAAGGACTGAGCCAATTTAATAGAGCATGATGCAATCAACATCCTAGTGAGGATGAGAGGGAAACTTATACATGTGTATGAATTAGGGTTTGATTCTTGATAATATGGTCTTGAAACCCTAATTGGTTAATAAGGGGAAAACCCTAACCCTAATGAAAGGTAATGATGTGAATCTAAAACCCTAATCAGTTAGAATGAGAAACCCTAACCCTAATAATGGGAAGGATGTATTTCTCTTATATCGCATAGTGATAATGTGAATTTGAAACCCTAATCGGTTAGAATGGGAAATCCTAACCCTAATAATGGGAAGGATGTATTTCTCTTATATTGCATGGTGATGTTATATACTTCTAGTGTTTTTATCATGAAGTGTTAACCATACAGGAATCATGAGATGATGAGCATATCCAGGCATGATCTATGATGTTTTATATAATACATATTTTAATGGGCCTTGTGAGCCATGTTAAATACTTGTACAACAAGTATAATGTTTATATGGTATGATGACCTGAAAGATAGTTGTTGCCTAGTGAGAACTGGTAAGATGTTTAAATGGGCCTTGTGAGGCATATCAAATACTTGTACAACAAGTATAATGTATACCTTGGTCTGAGGACCTAGAGGTAACAGTTACCCGATGAGAGGTGACAATGTTCAGTGATGTGTTGACTCAAGGTCAATTAGGTCAATGTTGACTCATGTCTAAATTGACTAAACCCGTGTTTTGATGATGACTAACCATTCCACATATTGGTGTCTAATGCCTCTACTTGAGTGTTTTCAGATTAGGTATAGACACACTCCAATTGCCCTAACTTGCGCATCTCAAATTGGAGAAAAGACAAGTCAAAGTCATACAAGTGCACGTTTTTGTAATATGATGTATATCCATTAGAATCATGTTGTAAATCACTTGTAATGATTATATGACTTGTAATTAAGCTTAGAAAAATATCAGGAACACTTAGATTGAATATTAGAGCACTTTAGATGCAACTTTGAAAATCAATTACAGGCACTTGGTCGGTCGAGTTTCCCAGCCTGAAACTCGACCGATCCACCTTGGTCGATTTTCTGAAGATTGCATCGGTCGAGTTGTGCACCCACAGAACTCGACCGATCGGGTAGCAGGCCATTTCCAGTTGAAATGGTCGGTCGAGTTTCCTCAGGACAAACTCGACCGATCCTTTGAACATCGGTTTGCCTCCTACTTGATCGGTCGAGTTACACCCATTAGAACTCGACCGATTGCACTGTACGGAAAAGTGCAGAAAAGTGTTTCTAGCCATTGTGGAGTTGCAACAAGTGAAAATAGATCTTTTGCAAGCCACAAAATGGCTAGTTTTCGTTCACAAGTGTTCCCAAAGGCTAAGAGGCATCCCCAGCTATAAATAGGACCCCTTGGGCTTCATTCCAAGGTTGAGCATTCATTGCAAACTCTTTGTGAGGTTCCTATTCTATAGTTGAGTGCTTCCTACAGCCTCCTCTCTCTCTCTAAGCTTAATCACTTTCTACATCCATTAGAGTGAGTAGGAAATATGTAAGAGAGCTAGTCCTATATGTATATCTTGTGAGGCTCTCACTTCTACCACCTCCCCATCTCTCATTTGCAATCATGAAGATAAAGGTTCTCTCTCTTGTCCAAGAGAGGTGAAGAAGAACAAGGGAAGGAGTCCCTTGGTGAAGATCAAGGCAGAAGACTTGGAGCTAGAGTGGGTAAGCCCTTGGAGAAGGCAAAAGACTCAAGCTCAAGTAGGTAAGACCTTGGTGGAAGCTTCTCCGAGTGAAGGTGAAGTCAAAGGCGGAAGATCCAAGAAGAGTGGGTAATTCCTACAAGGCCGAAGACTTGTGCAAGAGTGGGTAAGTCCTTGGAGAAGGCCGAAGACTCTTGCAAAGTGGGTAAGTCCTTGGTAAGGTTGAAGACTCTTTGTATTGGATAGGTAAGTCCTTTGTTGGTCATGTATTGTATGTCTTATTAATGAATATAGGAGTACAATAGTTTGGAAGTCCTAGAGGTTGACCTCTCTAGGCAAGTGGACTGACACACTTCTAGTTTGAAGTGTGGAACCACTCTAAATAGCTTGTCTAATTGGTGCATGTTCAATCTCTCTTATCCTTGCTATGCATGATTTAGTTGCACTCAAGTTACCTATTTAGCAACCTTATCTTGTCATATATCTTGAAGGTTTAATGAATTTTGTTTAAGTACTTTCAACTCTATTCACCCCCCCTCTAGAGCATCTAATCACCCATCTAGGATCCAACATGATGAACTAAGGGTTTGAATACCCATATCTAGTAATCATGATGATGATAATGTTAAGGGAGAAGAATCTCTAGTAGTGTGATACGGGATTGAGATCCTGAGAGTTATGCATTCAATGTGTTCCAAAGATCATGAAAGTACTTGATAAACATACTACACCTTTCTTTAAAGCATCTATTATAATTCATGTTTGTAACTTGGTTGATGCTAAAAGATACTGTAATGCACCTAATTAATCAAATGGAATCTCATCATGTATTTGCCCTGACCATAGATTCATTCAGTGTCAGAATTTGCTGAATGGTGAAACGAGTTTAACTCGGAGAGCATATTTTTGAATATGCGGGGGTGAAGGACGAAGTATATCCATGCGTCCTAATGAAGAATTGATGTAGTACCTTCCTCATTTATTTTATATCAGGATGATGTGAATCTCCCAACCAAATGAGGAATTGATGTGTAAATTCTTCTTCATTATGTGTGTATCAGGATTGATGTATAAATCTCCCAACCAAATGAGGAATTGATGTATAATCTTCCTTATTTATTATAATTTGGGGATGGATAATTGAAATCTCACTGAAGAGAGTGCATGATGTGGTTGTAGTTCTAAAGCAAAGATACCAATATACCCTGGTAATGTAATTGCAGTCGACACAAGATGTCCTTCCAGTTATCTCGTACTGACCGAGACGGGTGAGGTCTTGGAAGTCGACTCTTCCATTGACCTTGTATGGTACCGATTTCGACTAAGCAGTGATCGGTTGGAGTATGAGCGGTATACCTCATCTCCTCAGGGCATAAGTGTGATTGTAAATATGTAATCAGTCATGTAGTGTATTTGCTTAAGGATCGAATACAGAAGACATTGGTTGATGTACACTTCTTTTATACATCTTAAATAGATGTTATACATGTTCTTCATATTCCT
This sequence comes from Alisma plantago-aquatica, assembly GCA_963693085.1. Taxonomy (NCBI): domain Eukaryota; kingdom Viridiplantae; phylum Streptophyta; class Magnoliopsida; order Alismatales; family Alismataceae; genus Alisma; species Alisma plantago-aquatica. The sequence goes on along the minus strand of OY856410.1, from coordinate 184,693,516 downwards.
TATAAAGTGAATAAATGATGTATTGTTCTATCATAGATAGCTGCATTACTTTAAGAGATGAGATTGCTCTGTTCTGCTTATAACAATGATTAATCTTGCTTATTAATATAAAAGAACCTATGCTCAGTTTTACACTATTTTTCTGTGATAATAATATTGTTGGTAGAGAGTCATATCTCTTGCTGGGACAATTGTCTCACCCCATGGGATCCACATTTTTTTAGGTGGACATGCACGAGGGGGTAGAGACTGTATTACAGAGGGAGAACAACAATAACAGGGGCAGCAACAATAGCTCAGGTTGAGTGTACTGTCTGTCGTGTCTTTGACCTGCCTAAATCGCACGTCCAAAAGGGGTGGATTCAGAGTAGTCAGACTTTTAAAGAGATAACCCAACTCTCAGGCCCGCGCAACGATAAATAGGGTCCGATGTAGCGATCGAGGTCAAATACAGGGACAAGGTTGGCAGTGTTAAGCGCACAGAATCTAACACTCGTATACTCCAGCCAAAAAGGTCAAATAAAAGGTGTTCCCTAAGGAATGATAGCACACAAACTAAAGTAGGTCAAGAAAAACAAGAATAAGAAGAACAAAAGAAAGCAAAAGAAACATTACGAAACAAGTATATGGGAGGAAACCCGGGTTGGGGTTCACCTACTAAAGCATCTCACAAACATGCAACATCATCTCTCTCTCTCTCGCATACTCTTACCAGGATTACAAGCAATCATCAAAGATGTCTATTCCACTATCTCTTGAGATGAGGATTGATCTAAGTCTAAGGGTAGCCTCACTCTCGAGATGACTACACAAAAACCACATAGCAGAACATATGATCTTAAGCTTTAGAATTCCAACACTCTCGTGTATTCATGCTACTCCATAGCACAAGATATATGTGTCTCTCAAGATATCAACAATCATACATCATAAGATGGTAGCTAAGCATGCAAGTGAAGCATTAAAATAGATGTATGGGGATAAACTTGATAATAGCATATATATTCAATCAAGAGAGACAATATGCATGTTGGGAGAGACTTAGTGGCTACTCCCAACCCAAGTTAAGATGTTTAGCCATGCATGGTTATGGGTAGCATAACAACGTTACAAATAGCTAGATACATTAGATCCACAAAGTGAGGAGGGAGGTACAACGGAATGGAGTGATAGATCTAGAGAGAATAGACGTGATATGACACAATACTTCTTCAGATCTAGATCTAACACGTCGGGGGCGTGGACGGTCTTCTTCTCTTCAAGAAGGAGTCTTCAGTCTTCTCTCTCCTCATCTTCCGCCTTTAGAGATCCAAGACTGCGGATGGGATGGTATGGAACAAATCTGGAATGCAACAACACTTCATGGTCCTCGGGATCTGATCTATGATTTGATCCTTTGACAAGATAGGAGGGTGTGCTATTTATAGGCACATTCCACCGACTTAAGCCTAGACCGCGGTCGCGGTCTTGGTTGGGTGAGGGTGTGACCGCTGTTGCGGTCTGCTCTTTATTCCATATTTAACCGCGATTGAGCTTGGTCGCGGTCTGGTGACGATTTCTATCGAGGTCTGCTTGTGTGTTGTGCCTGGGGAGGTCGAGTTCGAGGTCTTCTCGTTCGGTCGTGGTTTACAAGGATTCATCAGCGGTTGCGGTCTCCAAAGTGGTCATGGTCCTTCTTGATCGCAATCTCTGTTGATCGCGGTCTGTGGTCACATCACAACCCCTAGTCTGACTCTGGGGCCCATGTTCTGATCGCGACCATTCTCGAAGTCGCGGTTGAGCAGTGACCACGGTCTGTAAACTAGCCGCGATCCATCTTTAACGTATGATGACCTCGATCTCAAAGGAGCTCCGAAACCGCTATCGCAGTGGGGGTATAAGTGGTCCACGGTCACGGTCCTTGACCGCGACCTGGGTTGTGAATGTACCTGAAACCATGTAAATGAGGCTTTGGTCAAAAAGGTAGTAAAATTATGTGAAAAGCTAACAAAAGATATACTAAAAGTGATATAAAATATATACAAAAAGTATGTAAAATAGAGTGTTATCAACTCCCCCAAACTTAGAATCAAGCATGTCCTCAGGCTAAGTGTAGGTTCGTGAACTCAGAGAGAGAAAAAACAATCTTAGATGACAAAAATATAACATGACTGAAATATCTCATTCTTGCATCAAGACTGTTGTAGCATGTTTTCTAACCTTTAGGTCTCATTCCTCCCCCTCAAATGGAGTTGCATAACTTCATTTTATTTCCATTGCCTTCAATTGTAAAAGGCTCCTCCTTCTCAACTTATCACCCCTTTCCTTAGGTAATGACCATACCAATACAAGATCTTTTTTGAGGGGTAGCTTTCACACCATTTCTTTATTTTCAGTTTGCCCTATGCTAACGTGTTCGAGTAGGCTTAAGGCTTCAAGTGTTTTCCTCTTCCCTCTGAAATCCTCACCCACAACTGTCGTAAGAATAGTGTTGCCCTTTTTGGGCTTCTGACTTTAGGTCAGGTGGTTTTGTGAGTTTTCATTCAGGATTGGAGGTGTGTAAGATTGGCTTTAAGATTCCACTTACAGGCATGACATATCTACGTTCATGAGTGCAATAATATACCGGCCGTGTGGAAACTTTTGGCATCTTCTTGGGCACAACTCTCATTATTTGTTTTTCTTTTTGGCTTTTTACATCTCCTTACAGGCTTGGGTGTAAGGGATTTTTACTTGGTCTTCTGGGCAGCCAAGCCTCTTTTTAGATATGTCTTGAAAAGGGCAGATGCTTCCCTCTCTACGGAGATAGGGATTTTCTGGTCAAAAGTGTCAGGTGAGGGTGGTTGGTCAGGAGAATGGCTAGGTGAAGTCTTCTAGTCTCTGAGGGTTTCATGAGTTAAGGTTGTCACACGTACACCGTCTTATTGCAAGAATGAGATAGAATAGTATTGCTATGACTATTGTATTACTCTATAGACATATATGTTGCTCATTTATTTCTCTCTAGGAGGGAAGAAGCACTACAATCAGAAAATTTAGCAGAATAGGAGGCTAGCTTCTAAATTCAAAAGGTAGTTTTTGCAATATTTCAATTTTTTTGAAATTTTTTTAGAGAGGTAAAAAGACGGTAAATGTACCTCTGTAGCTCGTATATGACTCCTCCCCCAAACTTATCCTACACCACATCTTGGGGTGTCAAAATTTGAGTGAGATGTATAAACGGGCTTTCATTTATTTGCTTTTTTTGTTGTTGGTGGAGGCCCACTCGGACTCAAGAAGCATGCTTGCGTATACTCCTCGTAACGCGCGGTATTGTTCATATTGCATTCCCTCCACTTTGATGTTAATAGTGGCTAGGGCCACCATCCAGGCTAGACAGAAGAAGCCACAGTCATTTGATAGGGGCACCTGTTGGGGGCTCCTGTGGTAGAACTGCGTCTTCCTGAAGTCTTTGCCTGCCGTATGCTCGTACCCTCTGGCATGACTTTTTATCATGTCAACTATTGCCTCAGTGCATGTGTTTGCCTTTTCTTCTGTGGGGGTCTTTGCTGTCATCATATTAGTCTTCTTGTTAAGTCTGAAGGCTGCATCTGAGCTGTTGTAGATGACTACAGTCCTTTTGATGATGTTGACAGCCAGCAAAGTCCAATGATTGTCGTAAAGAATTGGCAGGAAAATGTAGTCTGGTGGGGATGTCGCCAGGCATTGTTGCAGCCACTCCTTTTCTCCTAATATTTTGTCCTTCAGGATGTCATCTACCAGCAAGAAGTATGCCATGTGGGCATTTGGCATGGTGTCACCTAGTAGTGCCTGGTAAGCTGACATCATACTTACAGAAATGTATCCTCCTATTTTCAGCGTTTCTCGAATATCGTCTTTTAGAACGCATATGACATCTCTCTCAAAGATGACATCTCCCGATGAATCATCTTCTTTTAGAGAACTCATTATGATAGTCAGTTCTTCTAAAGACAGACTAAGGCAGCTCCATCTATCAAAATCCTAGAAAGAAGATGTAATTTCTCCTGCCGGTCCATCTGGCCTTACATCGACCAGGTCTTTTTCTTCAACCTCTCTTTCCTCAGGCTATTCCTTTGGAGGTCGTTCTTAAGTGACTACTGCCACTGGAGGTTGCTTTGGTTCGTCATCAGACGTGTATTTTGTAGCTTCTCAAGAGCTTTCATGCCAGCTTTCTTTCCAAGCTGCAGCCTTGGCTGGCTCAGTTGGATCTACCCACATGGTCTTTAACTGCTCCCTCCAAGTGACCATTTCAGGTAGGAGGATATCCATGTGAAGCCTCTAGGGTACAGCTTCTGAAGGCATCACCGGGTCATTAAAGAACCGACGATCATAGATGACCTCCATAACATACATACCCTACAGTCCATGCAGGTCTTCATTGTCTAAATCTTCCAGGGGGATTCCCTTATTGATGGCTTCCATCATTCGTAGTACTATGAAGGCACAATCCCCCGAACCAGCCTCTTCTTGGGGAACTTTCTTATTAATTGAGAAGAGCTTCCAGGACCTCTTGAATTTGTCATCTGCATCCTTGATTGCTTGTTGTAGATGCATCGGTATCTTTAAGGCGTCTCTGGCGTCCTTCCTCTTATAGACTAGCGAGGTGCTGTCCATTTCAGCTATATAATAATTAAGCACCGTCATTTTCCTCTCATACAGATCGACGACTATCAATGCCTAATGCTTTACATTCCTAATGGGCAACACCACATATCTTGTTTCCTTTCGCCGGACTCCTACCTTCAGTTCGGCTACATCCGCTACCTTGTAGTCTTCGTTGTAGAGTAGGCTAGCTAGATGTGTTGTCCCGTTGAAGACTGGATATGGCTTGTCTGGGTGTAGAAATTCTTCCAAGAGGGTGGCGCAGAGTACCTCGAATAGCCTTTTATATACTCACACCTTCTTCATGAATATCCCTCAGAAGTGGTCTCTGGACAGACGTCTACCCTTATTATTATATAGTATGTCTGACCCAGGTAGATCGTCACTGAGGACATCTGCCAAGATGTAGACGTCTCTGCATGCGATCTGTGATACTGCAGTCATGTCCATATCTTTCATCTTGCATAGTAGAGGGGGAGCTGCTCCAAGCATTTATGTTCTAGCTGGCACACTCCGCTCCCTGGCAAGCTCATTCGTAAAGAAGGTTGCCAGCCCACCATCCTCATCGTTGGATGTTACTTTCTGTGCAGAAGGTGTCGAAGTTTCATCTATGGTCAGCATGGTCTTGGCCACCTATTCAGTTGCTTTATCCGAACATTGTGTAGTGGCCACCTGTTCTACTACTTCTGAGGAAGCTTCAACAGCTACATTGTCCTTGACATTGCTCTCCTCAGAAGTTTGGCCTAGCTTAGAGGCTGCCATCATTGCCAGAGTTGCCTCCATCTTCCCATCGTAGAGATAGTCACTATGATCATGATGAGGTTGGAGTAGGAGGAACTCACCACTCTCTTCGAGGCCAGCTCCCAGCTCAGCTAGCATTCTATTGAGCTCCGCTGCTCCTGTCGCGCTAAGTTCGGTGGTGACTTCTTCTCTGTGGGTGGTAGCAATCTGCTCTTCTAGCATCAATGCATGCGTAGGCAAAGTGAATAGCTACTCTGCTGATTTCCCACTGCCTTCAACATCTTCGTCCTGGCCTTCTTTGGGATTGCAATTGAGGTCAAGCTCCCTCGACAAAGTTGTGTTTTTCTTCGTGTGTTGGTCGTTGTGGGAGCTCAATTGCTGTGGCGGCTCATTATTCTTTGACTCAGCTGCCGGTGTCGTTATTGTGTTGGCACTCCCTTCTTTTAGCGTGCCCACTCCAGTGCCAGTCCATCCCACGTTGTCATCATTGTTGTCGTTGTCGTCGTGGCTAGAGGGGCTTGATGAGGAGTGTGCTAGGCTTGCTGAGTGCTTCACCTTCTTTTTCTTCCGCTGATTCTTGAGTTCTTCGTGTTCCTTCTCGAGCTTCCGACAGTCCTCTTGTAAGTGTTGGCGCTCTTCTTTAAGGTTAGCCATTGTCGCATTGTAGTCGCGATGCATATGCTCATTGTCAGATCCTATGGCGTGCCTCTCTTTCTTTAGGTCTTCCATCTCATTCTTAATGTTCTTTAGCATTCCCATCATCATCCATTGGTTGCTTATAACTTCTTGGATGAAGTCAGGGAGTGCTCTTGTCCTTTCGTCAAGCACTTATACCTGCGTTGTTAGCACAGACAAAGAAGAAGATATGGTTGTATTTATTGTGTTGGTTTGATGCATGTGTTCCCACATGGCATCAAACCTTGTACCTAATGCACCTCCGAAGGAAGGCGCATGTTGGTGCTACTAGTGCAGCTGATGCTCCACGCACGCCGTTGACGGGCTCGGCATGGTTGGTTGTGGAGGTAGTGGCGGTGAACCTTATTCTTTTTCCTTCTGCTTTTCTTGTGGGTCTACCTCCGCCCCACGGATCTACGTATCTGGTGCGGCCTTAGAGCCTTGTCCTTCTGGCTCTGCCTTCGGTTCTTTATTGGGCTGTGGGTCGGATGTTGCGCCTCCCTCTATCTCTACCTCTGTCTCCAAAGTAGCCGCTTCTTTGTGTGGCTCAAGAGGTGTGGTTTCTACAATCCCCACTGGTTCTTCTGGAGGTGGAGCTATGGGGGTGGGTTATTCTATAGTTGTTGGCCTTTCGGTTGACGGTGCAGTTGCTTCTGTTGTCTTTTTCTTCTGCACCGCTAATTTCTTTCATGGCTCCGTGCTCATTTTCTTTTCTATTTCAGCTTGGGCACTGCCTTCTCCAGTTGTAAGTACTAGTTCAGTATTTTTGCCGGCCTGCAGTTCCCCGAAGCACAACTTTTTGATGTCGTCTTGTGTTGACCGCAGCTTGTGGGCGTCATTGAATGCCATTTCAGGAAGGGGAAGGAGTCTTTTTGACCCACTTTGCCTGAAGTACAACTTCTCCCTCTTCTGTGGCAGAATACCCGTGTTGATAAGGGACTTGATGTCTATTCTTTGTTTTCCCTTCATTTCTTTATATTTCAGGACCTCTCCCACGTCCATTAAGTATTCAATGATTTTTGTTATCTGGCCACCCATACAGTATGCAAAGTTCCTCTTTGCATCCCCGCCTACTGCCGATGATAGACGCTCGATTAGTATCTTCCCGGTATTAATCGGCTTCCTGTTTATCATTGACTAGATTAGGAACAGATCTCCCTAGCTAACTATTCCCGTTTCTGATCTCGCGTAAATTGTGTAGGCAGTGATTTTTTGCATTGTGTGAATAAAGCATGAGGTGATCAGCGAGGCCTTGGAGTTCTTTGAGCTGTGTTCCTCTTCTCCAATCAGCTCTTCCCACATTTGATTACTTTCATAGGTGACTGATTCCTTTTCGCTTAGGGTGGTGGAGCCGGATTTGGCTTCGTCCTATGTCTTTGTAAATATTTTGTTCAACATCGCCTCCATGATTATGTGAGACTCACCTCCAAGCCTTACTTGTAGTTTATAATCTCTGCCTCCTGCTCTTCTTGTTTCACTACTGGTAGTGACCTTCTTAAGTGAAGATAGGAACTCCGCAGTCAGCCTCTTGTAGGACTTCACCTCAGGTGTACATAAGATGCGTAAGTTTGCACCTTCCAGGAATTTCATTGTCTTGTTGTAGATTCCCATCTTTTTGAAATCTTCTACGTCCAGGTAACGGGTCGGGTAGAATTTCTTGTTCTAGTACATCCAGTCATAGGTTGAATGGTGTACGATGTTCTTCGGCACGAACGGGGGTTCTCCAGATTGTGCATATGTCTCCCCTATGACTTCTTTGGCCTTGCTTGCCTTCAGTTCCCTTGGTTTTTCAGCAGCCAATGGCTTTATCTTTTTGCTGCTCTTGTCTCCCTTTGGTGCAGCCTTTCTCTTCTTCCCCTGTACTTGGCTCTTTGACTCCCCTGGTTGATACTCAGAGGTTTCTGTTTGCTCAGTTTGTTCTATTTTGCGTGTAGAGTCCTCTGTTGTCATGTGGCCCAGTATTCTTTGATACTATTCTAGCCTCTACTGCAGCTCAACCCATTGGGCCACTGGTAGAGAAGTATTCCTCTTTAGTGCTACTGTTAAACCCTCCACTATCTTTTCCACCTCCTTTAGGGATGTTGCCTTCTTGAAGATGGGGTCACTATTCTCTGAAGAAGACATTCTGCAAGGTTTTAATAATGAATTAGTTCATAATTGGTTTTAACAGAGACAAACTTATTGCAATTATCTTTGGAAAGTATTCAACAAAGCAAAGTTTTAATTATTAAGTTCATGAATATATATAGGGGTCGCGACCTACGGTCTTGATAGTAACTCAGAGGACACCGCGGTCGCGGTCTCCGAAGGAGGTCGCGATCGCAGTGTAATAAGAAGGGATCGCGGTTACAGTTATGATCGTGGTCGCGGTCTTCTTCCTTGCTTTGGGTAGGTCGCAGTTCAAGGGACCGCAACCTTGAGTAGCGCTCTTCTACACCGTAACCCACGGTGGGAAACTAAATCTTGAGTGAACACCGCGACCGAGTTAGGGTTGATGAGCATACCACGGTCACGGTTGTAGATGAGATGGACTGCAACTCGTGATCCTTCTTGATCCAACCGTTCCTCCTTCTTTCTTTGTTTGTTGATATGCTCTTCGCCTCTCCTGCGGGCAGTTGTCCCATTATTGATGTTTTTAGGGTTTTTAGTTGTTGTTTGCAAACGCTGCCACTAGGGCGATTAGGGTAACTAGAAAGTCACAAACAACCGTCAGCGGCATGACCGATAGCCGTCGATAGACGAATCGGGAAAATCGGTTCATGTGAGGGATTAAATCGGCTACAAAAAGGTGATAGGTAAAATCAAAGAATCGACGATTAAAAGTGCAAAAATGGGGTTTTCATGTTACCTTGTTCGTTGGTTGTGATGGAGAAATCGAAGAAGGCGGGCGCGGCGATCAGCTTTGCTGCGGCGGCGGGTTGTCAGTTGCAGCATAATGGAGAATCAATGTTTATCTTAGACTTGGGAAACCTAGAAGCAAAAAGAGTCTGAGAGACGAGGGTTTAAGGATATATATACTAGAGTGACCATGACCTAACGATCAAAGGGAATGACCACGGTCGCAATGTACTCAAAGCACAACTGCAGTCACGGTCTCTTCTGTTCTAAGGGTGACTGTGGGTTGCGGCCTGGGCATCTGGTTATGGGCACCACAGGTCGCGATCTTGCGTGAAGCAAGGCTATACCGCGACCGCGGTCCAGACCGTAATCAGATCAAAACAAACATCGTTTCTTTAGTTAAATCATCAATTACTCAAAAGAAGATAGATATGTACATCACTTAAAAGAGCAGAAAACTAATCAAACAAAAAGGGAAGAGAAAACAAATCTTTAAGGAGATAGTAAAAACTTGGGTTGCCTCCCAAGAAGAGCTTGCTTTAAAGTCTCTAGCTAGACTTCATAATTCTTCACTTCTTTGGTCCCACAGCTAGATGTGCCAATCCTTCATTCCTTTTCTCGGGTGGATGATCTGGTTCCCCCAAGTTGATCTCAGATATTCGTACGAAAGCCTCATCTTCATAAAATCTTTTCACCCTCTGTCCATTCACCTTGAATGTCCCACTCTTTTCTCTAGAAATTTCCATCATTCCAGATGGATAAATTTTTACTACATTAAAAGGATCTGACCATCTGGTCCTCAACTTTCCAAGGAAAAGTCTGATGCTGGAGTTGAACAGTAAAACCTTATCTCCCTCGTGGACATCCTTCTTCTTCAGATGCACATCATGCCACACCTTGGTTCTTTGCTTATATATCTTGTCATTTTCATAGGCATGCAATCTCAGCTCGTCGATCTCCTGTAACTATAGGAATCTTTTCTATCCTGCCTTCTCCAAGTCCATATTTAGAAACTTGATCACCCAAAGGGCTTTATGTTCGAGCTCCAAAGGTAGATGGTAGGACTTGACATAGATTAATCTGTACAGTGTCGTGCCTATCAGTGTTTTGTAAGCTATTCTATAGGCCCAGAGAGCATCATCAAGCTTCATGGACCAGTCCTTCTGAGTGCGGATGACCATTTTCTCCAGGATCTATTTAACCTGTCGGTTGGATACCTCTACTTGTCCCGAGATTTGAGGAGGATAGGATGTAGCAACTTTGTGCTTTACCCCGTACTTCTTTAATAGTGCCTCAAATTGCTTTTCTCCAAAATGTGATCCCCCATCGCTTATTACAGTGCAAGGCACTCCGAAGCATGGAAAAATGGTTTTCTCGAATAGCTTCATCACAGATTTAGAATCACAAGTTTGGGTTGCTACCACCTCTACCCACTTTGACACGTAGTCAACAGCTACTAGAATGTATTGATATCCTTTTGATGACGGGAAAGGACCCATGTAGTCTATTCCCCAAACATCAAAGATTTCTACTTCCACCTAGTCGGCCATAGGCATCTCACTTCTCTTACTGATATTTCTAGTAAGTTGGCATTCCTTGCAAGCCTTGACAAAGGATGTCGCGTCCTTGAACAGGGTGGGCTAGCAAACCCAGATTGGAGCACTTTTGCAGCCGTTCTTTCTCCACTATGATGTCCTCCATATGGTGAAGAATGACATTCCCTTAGGATTGATGGGACTTCTTCCTATGGCATACACCTTCGATACAAATTGTCAGAACACCTCTTAAACAACAGTGGGTCGTCCCAGTAATAGTTCTTAACATCGGAGAAAAGCTTCTTCTTCTGGTTATATGTTATGTCCGGCGGCAGCTGGCCACAAGCCAGATAGTTACAGATGTCTGCAAACCATGGTAAACTCTTCTCATCAGACTGAGCCATCAATTGGTCTTCATCAGCATAATTGTCATTCACTGGTAATTGATTCTCTTCATTGAAAACTATTCTAGACAAGTGGTCCGCGACCACATTTTCTTTTCCTTTCTTATCAATGATTTCATGATCAAATTCTTGCAACAACAGGGCCCACCTTAGCAGTCTTGGCTTGGTGTCTTTCTTTTGCATGAGATAGCGTATAGCGCCGTGGTTAGTATAAACCTTAGCCTTGGCTCCTATAAGGTATGATCGAAATTTATCAAATGCGAAAACAATCACTAACATCTCCTTCTCGGTGGTGGTGTAGTTCACTTGGGCTTCGTCCAACGTATGACTGGCGTAACACATGACATGGTGCTTTCAGTCTTTCTTTTGCCCTAGGACTGCACCTATGGCGTAGTCACTTGTGTCACACATTATTTCAAAAGGTAGCTCCCACTCTGGAGCTTGCAAGATTGGTGCAGAGGTTAAAGCCTCCTTCAGGGTCTCAAAAGCTTTTGAACATTCGTCACCGAATTCGAACACTGCATCTTTAATCAGCAAATTTGAGAAGGGCTTCAAAATTTTTGAGAAGTCCTTAATGAATCTCTTGTAGTATCCAGCATGACCTAGGAAACTTCTTACTCCAGTCACGGATTTTGGTGGTGGGAGTTTGGAGGTGGCTTCGATCTTGCTCAGATCCACCTCGATGCCTTTCTTTGAGATTTTGTGTCCCAGGACAATGCCACTCTAAACCATAAAGTGGCATTTTTCCCAGTTCAAGATTAGATGTTTCTCTTCGCATCTTTGTAGAACCAGGGATAAATTTCTTAGGCAAACATCAAAATTTGTCCCGTATACAGAGAAGTCATCCATAAACACTTCAACTATGTCTTCTAAGAAGTCTAAGAACTTGGAAATCATGCAATGTTGGAAAGTCTTAGGGGAATTGCATAGGCTGAAAGGCATTCTACTGAAGGCGTATGTGCCATAGATGCACGTAAACATTGTCTTTTCCTGATCATCGGGGTGGATCGGAACTTGATAGAATCCAGAATATCCATCTAAAAAGCAGAAGTAATCATGGTGGGCAAGTCTTTCTAATATTTAGTCAATAAATGGCAGGGGAAAATGATCTTTCTTGGTGGCCGAATTTAGCTTTCTATAATCAATGCACATTCTCCAGCATGTGACAGTTCTTGTGGCAACTTTGTCACCATTATCTCCTCTTACCACTATCATTCCACCCTTTTTGGGTACTACATGAATGGGGCTCACCCAGTTGTTGTCGCTTATTGGGTATATGATCCCCGCATCCCATAGCTTCAATATTTCCTTCTTGACTAGTTCCTTAAACATTTGGTTCAATTTCCTTTGAGGTTGCACCAATGGCCTTGCCGATTCTTCTAAGTTTATCATGTGCATACACAGGGCTGGGTTTAGTCCCTTGATGTCCTCAACCGAATATCTAATTACTCTTTTATGCTCCCTCAACTCTTCTAGGAGTCTTTCCCGTTGTTTTTCTATGAGGTTAGCATTGATGATGACATGACTCCTTCCCTCATCCAGGAACTCGTACTTTATCCCTTCTGGTAGTGGCTTTAATACTGGCATTGGCTTTAGAGCTTCTAACTCTTCATTTGACTATTCCAAAGAAGCATACTTCACCGTCTCTATCACTTCTTCATCATCGCTGAGACTTTCTTCACCTTGGTTCAGATATTCTAGTATCTCAACCACTTCGGGGTCTTCCATCAAAGGATTCGGGCTGTTTAAGTCCCTCATAAGTGGGTCCACAATGGCTTTCTCTTCTCAAATCTCTTCACAATACTGGTTATAACTGTCCATGAAGTAGACTAACTCTGAAAGAGATGGTCCCTTCATGGCATCCTTCACTTTGAAGTCGATGTGGTCACTTCCAACCCGAAGGGTTATGACACCTTCAGCGACATCTATCAGGGCTCTTCTAGTAGCCAGAAAAGGTCGTCCAAATATTATCGGACACTTCAAGTCCTCTACAATATCTATCACAATAATATCACATGGTATGAAGAACCGTCCCACACGGATCGAGACGTCTTCCACTATACCCACAAGTCTCTTAAAAGTGTGATCATCTAGTTCAATCCACATACTTGTCTTGACCATATCAGTCAATCCCAATCTTTGTGCTAAACTCAAGGGCATTAGGCTTATGTTGGCTCCCAAATCTACCAGACCCTTCCTTTCGACGTTGTCTCCAACACAAAAGGGGATGTTAAAAGCCCCTGGGTCTGTCTTCTTGGTTGGTAGTTCAGCCTGAATAAAAGCACTGGACATGTTTTCCAGGTGTACCATTTCAACGTGGTTCCCTCTCCTTCTCTTTGTGATAAGGTCCTTGAAAAACTTAGCGTATGTCGACATCTCCTCCAAAGCATATAGAAATGGGACATCTATATGCAGTTTCTTTACTGCCTCCATGAACTTTTCATATCTTTTCTTCAGGTGGGCATTGATAAGATTGTATGGAATGGGATTCTTGGTGCATATGGGCTTTTCTTCATAAATATTTCTTCAACGGGATCAAGATCCCTAGCTTCTCCACTTTTCTCATGGCTTTCTTCAGCATGCCTCTCCCTGTCAGTAGACTTCTCAGAAGAAACTTCCTTCTCCTATTGTGGTTCCTCAACTTTTTCTTCCTCTTTGTCGTTTCATGTTATAGAGTTTATCAACGTCCTGAGGGTAGCCATTTTTGCAGTCTCTGTATTTGACAAAATATTTCCTGAGGGGTTCTTTACTAACTCAGCCAACTACGCGAGCTGTTGGTCGATTTGGCATTGATGTGTCTGCATATCTGCCATCTGGACTTGCATAGTTGTTAGGATGCCAGAATTGGCTAGAGCACTTTGTGCCAGTTGATCGTTCATAATAGCTTGCCTCTTAGCAAAATCAAATAGTTGAGTCACTAAGTCTGGCTGGCTATTATCTTTTCCTTGCCCCTGTCCTTGGCCTTGACCTTGACTTGTCCCTTGGCTTGGTCCTGCCCCTTGGCGAGTCCGGTTCCTGCCTTGTGCTGAGTAGTTATTCTTGATTGTCTGATAATTAGTTGTTCGAGTATACGATGCTTGTCCGCTCTTATTTTCAAATCCCGACGGTGACTTTTGTGAATTTCCCAGCTGGTGCGAATTCTCGGCCGCATCCTTGTTCCCATTGTTGAAACCAGGGTGATCTGGCCTCTTGAAGTTGGCATAGGAAACATTCTGCGTAGTCTCCTCTTCTCTTTCACTGTCTTCACTCTCTTCAAGTCTGGTATAAATATAGTTATCTACTATGTGCCCTCCTTCACCGCAGGTGACACACTTCATCACCTTCTCGGTGTGCTTCTTTCCCTTACCTCCGGTATCTTTCAGTTGTTTGACGTCAGTTGCTATTTTCTAAATTTGGTCTGTTATAGTTTCCAAAGCCTTGTCTTCCATGGATGGTCCTTCAGATCCAATCTTCTATGATGGTCCTCTATCAGTCCTTTCATAGTCTACTCCTACTTGGAGCGCAACCACGTTTTCTATAATCTTCATAGTCATGCTTGGCTTTTTCCCCAAAAAGTCACTACCTGTGGTAGCATTCAGAGAAGTCCTCTCCGTATGAGTCAGCCCATTATAGAAGGTGGTCACCAGGAACTCCTTACGGTAGTTATGATGTGGGCAATCCCTAAGGTACTCTTGGTAATGCTCCCATGCCTCGTGTAGGTTTTCTGCTGGATTTTGTGCAAAAGATGTAATCTTCTGCATGTTACGGATTGTTCTCTCAGTAGGATAAAACTTAGTGACAAAGGCGTCTGCCAGGGGTCTCCACCCATCTATTGACTGGTGGGGGAGATTTAGATACCAAGAGAGATCCTTGTCTTCTAAGGAGAAATTGAAACCTTTGCAGTAAATCACTTCTTGTGGGACACCCCTCGTCTTAATGGTATCGCAAATGTTCTTGAAAGCATTGAGATAGTGGTATGGGTTCTCTCTTGAGTTCCCTAGGAAAGGCTTGTTATGGATCATAGATATGACAACTGGCTTTAGCTCGAAGTTTGCTGCGTTGAAGTTGGGTACAACAATCGGACATCTCGACTCGTTGGCCCTTGTTGCTACCAACTCACGAAGGGTCTTCCCTTCCTCATCGTCCTCGCTATCATTATCCCTACGGTTGCGATCTCTCTCAGCTTCCTGCTCATGGTGGTTATGGTTTCTTCTACGCCTGTGGCGATGATGATGTTCCTCATAGTGATGGTCATCCTCACGATCATCATCTTCGTGTTGCTCTTCTTGCTCTTCCTCTCGTTCTTCATATTGGCGACCGTCATTGTAACAGCCGCCTCTATCTCCATCCGTGCCCGGTGGCGGTGGAGGGGGTTGGATCCTCACATTCCGCTCATCTCCCAAGGGGTCCACGCGAGGTGGCATGGTGGAAAGGAGTAAAGTCAAACATGCCTACTTCTTCCCGGGTGCCTGAATAGACCGTACAGTCGAGTTAACAAATTGGATGTGTTTAAAACAAACTATTCTACACAAACTTAGGGTAGCAAACTTAAAATAACGCTGTTGTCAAGCTTATTGCTAAGCTTGAGGCATGGGAGTATAGTAAGCAGACTCAAGTTCTTAACAGTTCCGTTTTGCCTTGTCCCCAGAAACGGCGCCAAAAAGTTGACCGGCCTAAGTCGCATGTCCAAAAGGGGTGGATTTAGAGTAGTCGAACTTTTAAAGAGATAACCTGACTCTCAGGCCCCCGCAACGATAAATAGGGTCTGATGTAGCGATCAGGGTCGAACACAGGGACAAGGTTGGCAGTGTTAAGCACACAAAATCTAACACTAGTATACTCCAACCAAAAAGGTCATATAAAAGGTGTTCCCTAAGGAACGATATCACACAAACTAAAGCAGGTCAAGAAAAACAAGAATAAGAAGAACAAAAGAAAACAAAAGAAACAAGACGAAATAAGTATATGGGAGGAAACTCGGGTTGGGGTTCACCTACTAAAGCATCTCACCAACATGCAACATCATCTCTCTCTTACACACATACTCTTACCAAGATTACAAGCAATCATCAAAGATGTCTATTCCAGTCTCTCTCGAGATGAGGATAGATCTAAGTCTAAGGATAGCCTCACTCTCGAGATGACTACACAAAAACCACATAGCAGAACATATGATCTTAAGATTTAGCATTCCAACACTCTTGTGTATTCATGCTACTCCATAACACAAGATATATGTGATATTACTCTCTCGAGATATCAACAATCATACATCACAAGATGGTAGCTAAGCATGCAAGTGAAGCATTAAAATGGGTGTACGGGGATAAACTTGATAATAGCATATATATTCAATCAAGAGAGACAATATGCATGTTGGGAGAGCCTTAGTGGCTACTCCCAACCCAAGTTAAGATGTTTAGCCACACATGGTTATGGGTAGCATAACAACGTTACAAATAGCTAGATACATTAGATCCACGAAGTGAGGAGGGAGGTACAGCAGAATGGAGTGATAGATCTAGAGAGAAGAGACATGATATGACACAATACTTCTTTAGATCTAGATCTAACACATCGGGGGCATGGACGGTCTTCTTCTCTCGAAGAAGGAGTCTTCAATCTTCTCTCTCCTCAGCTTCTACCTTTGGAGATCCAAGACTGAGGATGGGATGGTATGGAATGAATCTAGAACGCAGCAACACTTCGTAGTCCTCGGGATCCGATCTATGATCTGATCCTTTGACAAGACAGGCAGGTGTGCTATTTATAGGCACATTCCACCGACTTAAGCCTACACCGCAGTTGTGGTCTTGGTTGGGTGAGGGTGAGACCACGGCCGCGGTCTGCTCTTTATTCCATCTTTAACCGCAGTTGAACTTGGTCACGGTCTGGTGATGATCGTGATCGAGGTCTGCTTGTGTGTTGTGCCTGGGGAGGTCGAGGTCGAGGTCTTCTCATCTGGTCATGGTTTACAAGGATTCATCAGCGGCCGCGGTCTCCAAAGTGGTCGCGGTCCTTCTTGATCGCGATCTGTGGTCACACCGCGACCCCTGGTCTGACTCTGGGGCCCATGTTCCAATCGCGACCATTCTCGAAGTCATGGTTGAGCAGTGACTGCAGTATGTAAACTAGCCGCGATCCATCTTTAACGTATGATGACCTTGATCTCAAAGGAGCTCTGAAACTGCGATCGTGGTGGGGGTATAAGTGGGCCACAGTCGCGGTCCTTGACTGCGACCTGGGTTGTGAATGTACCTGAAACCATGTAAGTGAGGCTTTGGTCAAAAAGGTATTAAAATTATGTGAAAATCTAACAAATGATATACTAAAAGTGATATAAAATATATACAAAAAGTACGTAAAATAGAGTGTTATCAGTCTTGTAGATAGAAGTCCTATGTGTCGTCTCTGTACTATCTGGTCCTTGGATTTAGTACGTGATGGTTTTATGAACGATCTAAGATTTTGGCTTGATTTCCTTGAGGGTTTTATGTTGCTTATATATAGGTTTTGGCAAAACAACTATTATATGTTATCCTCGAGATGAGATGGTACAATGTATGTACAATGTGAACCATGATGTATATACAGTTTGGTTCTTTCTTTAAGAGTTTCCTGGAAATGGATCTCTTTGTAAAATGGTTTTAATTTTTAGTGATAATCCGCTGCTTATGATTATTCCGCAATTATTACTGGTGGCGATTTGGATTGATTCGATGTCGGGTCATCACACATGACATGCATGGCTTGACACCTCATCCGTCTTTTCTCTCTCCAACCCTAAGCTTTATAAACCTCCCTCCTTGCATGTAAACAAGCTCTTTACACTCTTAGATCTCTCTCTCTCTCTCTCTCTTCTTCCTTTATTCTTGGAGCCTGTCCCCCTTACTTGGTGTAGAAGGAGGAGCCAATGTAGAAGAAGCTTGGCCGATCTTGCTTACATGTGCACCTAGGGTTTGGATCCACCCTTGTTGAGGTCGTTTGGTGCTTCCTTGCTTTGCTTATTGGTCTTAGTGAGTGAGATCTCCCTCTTTTCCTCTGTTTTCTTTACTTTCCTACTTTCTTCTCTCTTCTTCTTCATCAGATCACTATTGGAGTTTGTGCTAGAGGTTGAAGATACCCTCTTTCTTGCTTCCTTGACCTAGAGTTTGCTTCCTTATTGGAGAAGGAGCTATCTTGGCTGAGTGGAGTGCTCAAGATAGGGTTTCTACCCTCTTTTTCTAAGATACCTTTATGTTTGGAGCTTCCTCATCATCTCTAAGGTGAGTTATATAACTTTCTCCACAATTATTGCTTACTCTTATCTCAATCTACATGATCTTGCCCTAAAATTTTATTCCAAGTAGAAAGATGTTACCTTTGCCTATGGTTGAACTTATATGGTAGGTATTGAGTGGATAATCCTTCTTGATGTTCCTTTAAACTCGATGCATGGTTCTTCCTTGAAGATGGATAACCCAGATCTTGTTTTGTGTGTGACTCCATGTTGGTCACGATGGTCGCCAAGTTTGGAA
Source organism: Alisma plantago-aquatica (assembly GCA_963693085.1). Taxonomy (NCBI): domain Eukaryota; kingdom Viridiplantae; phylum Streptophyta; class Magnoliopsida; order Alismatales; family Alismataceae; genus Alisma; species Alisma plantago-aquatica. Next base: position 184,675,225 of record OY856410.1, on the reverse strand, counting down.
CTTATGTGGTAACCAAAGATTTTGTATCTCATATGGTCGCCAAATTTTAAAGCTATGATGGTCAATGAGGTTTTTGATTTCCATGATTGGCCACCAAGGTTTTGAACTCTATTGGTCCTCAAAGATTTTGATCTTATGTGGTCGCCAAGATTTGTTTCAATGTGGTTGATGAGATTTGATTCAAGGTGGTCACCAAGTTTTTGAACTTGATGGTCGCCAAGATTTTTACTCTAAGTGGTTTATGAGATTTGAACTTTGTTGGTCGCCAAGTTTTGACTCCACGTTGGTCGATGAGTTTTTGGTGGTTGCCAACTTTTTTGGCTTTTGATGGTCACCAAGGTTTTGGACTCTTGATGATCGCCAAGGACCAATTCTAACCCTAACCCTAGCATTCGCTAAGATTGGTTACCCTAGCGGTCGCCAAGATTGGTAACCCTAGTGGTCATCAAAATCTTCTAACCCTAGTGGTCTCCATGTTTCTGAACCTAGTGGCCGCCAAGATTTTCTGACATTGATGGTCGATGAGGATCCTAAACCTAGCGGTCGATGAGGATCCTAATATTAGTGTTCGATGAGAATCCTAACCCTAGTGGTGGCCAATATTTTCCTAACCTATGTGGACGATGAGAAATTCTAACCTCTATGGTTGCTATGGTTTCCTGATTTATGATTGATGGGTTTTCTAATCCTATGAGTTTGAATTAAGAGTCTTGGGTTGTATGGAATTTGATGGCTATGTGTTGAGCTTATGCATTCATACTCCGATGGAAATGCTAAGAATTAGGGTTTATCCTTGAGTGTTGTTTTTTAACTTCAACCCAACTTATCTTGTTGAGCCTAACCCTAATAGAAATAGGTGATGATGGTTAATTATACTTAGCTTCCTTGTATGATTGGTATTATGATCCATACTCTCTCTCTCGATATTGTTGTAACCCTATTACATTGCCATGTGAAAATCATGAACTCTTAGATGCAATGTTATGTTAAATTTGTATGTCACATGTTTAGTGATGGTTTGATGAGCCTTTAGTAAGGCATGGAAAGATATTGATGTTCTCATAGGGAATGATGTGATGGCCTTAATGACCTATGGGCACGGTTGAGCCCTTATGGAGGTGTGATCCTCTTCATGATGTGACAAGGATTGATATATCATGATGATGTGATAAGAATTATATTCCGTACATTTTATATCTTCTAGAGTTGTAACATATCCACATTTTTTAATCGACCAATTTTTTTTTAATCAACCAAAAAAAACATATCCACATTTTTATAGAACTCTTTCAGGGTTTGTATGTAACTTGATTGATGCAGTCTTAACTCACCCAATTGACATTCGCTAATCCACTAAAACCCTAATCATGTAGTGCCATGTGTTGTAGATCCATTCCAGTGTCAAGATTTTCTAGATGGTGAAACAAATATTCCTCTAATGGAAGCTCAGAGTCATATATTGTTGAGTATACACATTTTTTAGGATGGTTGCGATCACAACTCAGTGGGATAATGACTGAGGCCATATCTCAGATAATTATGATTCAATATATGTGATATGCTTAAGGACAATTGTGGTTGTACCTCAGATGATAGGGTTTGTATACCCTGGTTACTAGTGTCCTGGCCTATATACCAAGGGAGGACTAGGTTGTTTTGTAGCTTGACTATATATGTCGTTGTGGCTAACTCTAACTGACTGAGGGCGAATTAGATCTTAGGAGTCCACCTCTCCTAGATCTTATACGACACTAATTTTGACTCAACAATGGTCAATTGGAGTCTGAGTGGTACACCTGGCTTAATAAAAGATGTAATCCAGCCATGTAGTACATATGTTTTGGGTTAAACATGATTCACATTGGTTGTTAACCCTTGCCTTATTTCTTATATTGCTAATTTTTATATAATGTAGTAGGAGTATTTAACTACTTTGTAAATGATGGTTCTATTTGTTCCTTTATACATCTTGTTAATCATGCTTGTTGTTATGCCTATCAGATCAACTTGCTTAATCTACTTATTATGTTTAATATTATATAATTTGTCGTAATCAATATCATTATTGAGAGTTATATCACTCGCTGGGACGTTGGTCTCATCTTGTGGGTCACCACATCTTTTTAGGTGATCATTAGCAATGTCCTTAGGATTGTGGTGGTGAATAAGAGAAGCCTGGAGAGCAGTAGGAGCAGAAGGTTGTAGTAGTTAGTAGTATCCTAGAGTTGTCCTTGTACTCTCAGGTTCGGGCAGGGGATGTTTTGTAGATGATATGTACATCGACTCGAGTTGTGGTAGTACTCTAATGACGAGTATAGCATGTATATGTGGAACATATCTTTTGTCTACAGGTTGTGGCCTCATCCACTAGACATACATGCAAATACCTGATATGGTATGTGTTGATATGCAAGTTGTTTTACCTTTATGTGATATTTCTGAATATGATGGTAATGTTGAAATCGGTTTTTATTTACCCTCTTTTCTGGTTATGTGGATAATTAGTAGTTCATCATGTGTTTTGTTTTGAGTAATCTCATTTATCATGACAGGATGTCACATTCATTATATTAAAATTGGACAATAAAGTTGACACCATCAGATGGAGAAAAATCTCATAATTCTAAAACATATTTAACTTCATTTTTCTTAGCTACATATAATTTATAATGAATAATCTAAGATAAAGTAAAAACAAGCTTGTTAAATCTAATTTCCTTTGCTAACTACTGTATACCCTTGCATAAGGTTCACAACCATAGAGCGTGATAGTGTAAATACATACATTGACATTGGGTGAAATCTGGATGATGTCAAGTAAAATAAAAGGTCAAAAGGATGAAAATACCCCTAGGTCCACGTGTAAGCAAAATCACACTGAGGGACATCCTAGATAAAACATATTATCAATTGTTCTCTTCTAAGAATGACAATACATCACAATACCTAAGGGAGGAGTCAGTCCCAAAATCAAAGAGAAGATCTCAAAGTCATAGAAAACATCACAGGGAGATATTATTTTTGCCCTTCTAGCCAATGAGCTATTGGACAAACTCTGGGATGCCTTGAGGCTCTGCAATGATCGGTCGTCGAGGCATATGAGGAGGTGGAAGCACAATAATAATAGGAATAAAAAATGAATCCACAATGATACATTAGAGTTAGGAAGGATGAAAACAAATGTAGCCAGAAGCGCAAGAAGAGAATTTGAGATTTGAAATAGTACGCATGATTCTAAAAGGGAGTAAGGAAAAACATCAAAAATAGGGTCTAAATGGGATATAGAATACATTCACATTGGTAGATCGAGCATTTATAGATGACTTCTCAAGAGTTCCAAGGATAGGAACTTGCTGTTAGTGATGGGGAGTCATGCTGACAGGAATTGAGTTGGGGGAGAAGCCAATCCAAAAACCTAGTTGAGAGTGAGTTGTAGCCATTGTAAACATGTTATATATATTACATGATGGTTTTATAGATATTTGGGGGTATGGGGTAGCAGTGAGATGAGTTTATGAAAGAAATAGGGTAGGAAAGGGAAGTTGAGTTCAAAGGGAAGTAAAATGCATTCTAACTAAGGAAAGTGGGGATCATGTTACTCATAATCATGAGGTGAAGCTAAAGGGAATAAACCAGAGAGAAATAAATGGAGAGGAAAGAGATGGGAGAGAGGGAGAGGAAAGCTATTGTGTAATAGAAAAGGACAAGAAAACAGGTGGGGAAGAGAAAAGGAAATATGTCAGATTTACCCAGGCTCGGTGATAATAATATGGAGAGAGGGGGGCATTGGGTTTGTACTCCCACCATGGAAATAGGAAATAAAATACATGACATAGGTAAATGATGTGGACTTTACAAAATCAAAGTATTAATGTCATTAAACCCATAGTTCAACTAAATTTTCAACTCTTTTATTTCCTAAGTCATGTAAGGGCTCAAACATTCTTCAAATAAAGACAAATTTTAAACCCTGGCTAAATAAGGCATGTAGAATCTAAATTTGAAATTAGTTTATACTTTGAAGTTATCCAATATTTTATTTAATATTTTTAGATGTTAACTTATATTTGCTTTATATAGTAAATTAAAGTAAGGCATATAAGACTATTCATTTAGTGTGAAACTTGCCCCCCCCCAAGTAAACTTAACCACGAGTAATAAGATTCTCACATCAATTTCCACTTTTGACATAATTAACTAATTTATCCATGGATTCGGGTTAGAAGAGGTTATTTCCAAATTAATTCATTTTATAATTATATTTATGGGTAATATGTTGATATTAGATTTGTTGAGGATTATCTTCTCCTGAGTTCATTCAAAATTCCTTTCAAAGATATTTAGTGATATTGTCTTTCTAATAAAAAATAAGTCCCCATTATTTCTTTATATCCATTTTATGACTATTAATGCATTCTCATCATTCTTGGTATCATGGATATGTTCAATCTTGCTTACACCACTTATTATTTATCAAACCATCTTTGTATTAACTATTGGTTATTTCCACCCTACAAGGGTTAGGGTGACAAATAACCCATCTTGAACATTATAAGGTTATAAATATATGTATGTATATATAGGGTATATATTCACTACTCGTGTGGGTAACTAACTTTTGTTACATGTGGATCTATTTTGTGATAGGAAGGCACCTAATTTTAATGAGACAACTGAATTTGTAATACAAAGACCCATTTTGTAAATACAATGTGAAATTTGTATTCTCCCTCTGAAAATAGTAAAAATGATATTTATGATAGCAGTTTATGTAGTATTACAAAATGAGACTTTATATTATAATTTTTGTCATCTCATTACAATGTTGGCTGTGTCATTACAAATATGTTCCTTCCTATTACAAAATAGATGCACATGTAACTAACCTTAGTTACCCGCACATGGTAGTGAATGAATGGCCATATATATATAGGCCATTCATTCACTACCCGCATGGGTAACTAATTTTAGTTACCCGTGAATCTATTTTGTAATAAAAAGGTACATGTTTGTAATGAGACAGATAAAATTTGTAATAAGATGACCAAATTTGTAATACAAACACTCATTTTGTATTACAGCGTAAACTGCTATCATAAATATCATTTTTATTGTAATCAGACGTGTAATACAAAATGAGTGTTTGTATTACAAATTTGGTCATCTCATTACAAATGTTGTCTATCTCATTACAAACAGATACCTTTATATTACAAATAGATCCACGGGTAACTAAAGTTAGTTACCCATGCGGGTAGTATATATATACCCACATATATATATATATATATATATATATATGTGTGTGTGTGTGTGTGTGTGTGTGTGTGTGTGTGTGTATGTGTGTGTGTGTGTCACGTTACAACTACCTTAAACATTTATTCATAGCTCATTCCAGTCACTTACTTACTATTCATATTTAGGAATTGAAGGGGATAACTTATATTATGTTTTGGGGTTTATACTTGAATTACACCCAAAAGGTATCCAACACTTAAGATTAGGATTCTCGTCGATAAGAGGTCATATTGCGGTATGTTACAACACTCCACCCTTAAAGAGGATTTCCTCTTCAAAATCCAACCATATATACACTACCAACGAACTACTCTCCATACCTTAAAAGGTTTTACCTAATAAGTACAACTAAACAACTCTAGAAGGTAGATTAAAGATCAAACGTGAGGGTGTGATTATGATATACATAGGCAATGCCTCCAACTAGCAGGTAGTATCCACCTAGGTTTGAGTGTTAGGTCCTTTTGTTTATAACCTAACAACCCTAAGGTTCACGTGTATCGGGTGGGAACCCACCTCGCTAAACAAGATTAGTAAAAATAAAACCATACAATCAACAACTAATTATCCATATTACCAAAAAGAGACTAAATCAAGACCAATTTCAACATTACTGTAAGGACCCTGACCTCCGTTTAGGGCTTATCCTGTTTGCTTTGCTTAACCCTGATGTTTAGTTGCTTGCCAATCACCTTTAGTGGTGATTAGGGTTTGTTTGTGCTTGTTGAGTGTTGGAGGTGCTACTTGCAATTTACCCAAGTCTAGGGTTTTTGGGCAAGTTGTCACCTCGAGAAGTATTCTTCTCTCTCCTTGCTTCCTCTAAGTGTTGAGAGGAAGGGCTGGGCTCGTTGCTTGAGTTGCTCTGGGCTTGGATGAACCTTGTTGGACCTTGTGTCGGCCATAGGTGTGTCGCCCAGAGGGGTGTGTCGGGCATGGAGGTGTGGGTGTATTGTCCATGAACCCCTTTGACCCTTTGACCTCGTTTGTGTCACCTCTAGTGGACACTTGGCGCTTTATGCTTGCATATGGAAATGGCCTTGGAAATATGTTTAAGGTAAGATAGAGAGGTGGCATTTCCCATGGACAAGTGTCCCTAGGTGGGCGACACCTTGCCTTGTCTTACCTTTGTTTCTCCTCCACCCTCTCCTGTATATGTACCTTCTTTCTCTTGCTAAGGATCTCTTTAGTTCCTTGGTTTCTCTCTTCCTTGGTGGACGACACTCTTCCTTTGCAAAGCTTGGTGGCCGATCCTTCTCTTTGGAGTCTTCTTCTTCTTCCTCTTGAGGTGGCCGAAGGTGTTGCTTGGTGCTAGGAGCTTGGAGCTTGCTTAAGGCGGGTTACATAACTCCTAACCCTAACCCTACTACCTTCTTCTGTATTCTTGTATGTTTTCATATGATCATTTCGGCCATGTATGTTCTAAGATATGTTTCTTGCTTGGTGCACCTAGTTGGCCGAACAATGTTTTAGGGTTTCTTTGTTGAGCAACACTCCTTTCCCTCCTTAGTCTAGAGGAGTGAGCTTGAGCTCCAGTAATGTGGGCAATACCCCTCTCTCATTTAAGTTGAGAGGTGAGCTTGTGTTCTAGTTGCTTGAGCAACACCCTCCTCTCACCATGGATTCGAGAGGTGAGCTTTTTGGTAGATGAAGCCTTGTGTTGAGGTTGATCCTTGTGGTTGCCCGAATTGTGATAAGAGGTTGTGCAAGACCCCTCTCTCTTAGTTGTTGAGAGGTGAGCCGATCTTCTTGATCAATTAGGGTTTGGTGCCCTTGTGCTTGAGGTTGATGACGATCTTGTTAGGTTGTATCTTGCACGATATGGCTTGGGGATGGTGCTGCCCGATACCCTCTCTTGGACTAGAGTTATGGGTCGATATGATGAGGTTGGGTTGGGCGATACACCTTGGTCTTTGCCTTGTGTGTTGGCCGATAGGATGATGTTAGCTTGGTTGGACGATAGGCTCTCCCTTGGTGCCCTTGCATCGAAGGAAGATGTGTGTTCTTAGTGGGCGTTACAGGGTTGGCCTGGGCGCCATGGCTCTAGCCGATATGATAGATGTTGCCCGTTATAACCCTAACCCCATGGTTGCACGACACCCTTGGTTGCACGACACCCTTGGTTGCAGGACACCCTTGGTTGCACGACACATCTTGAGGTGGTAGCCCATCATCCTTGCTGTGGTTGGCCGATATGTGTGTAGGCCGTTATGCTTTTTGGTGAGGGTAGTTACCCTTCCCGATACCACCTCTAGTGGGGGCGCCCTGCCCGTCACACTTCTTGTGAGGATAGTGGGCACTTCTAGTGAGGGTCATGTTCCACCCGGAAACCCATATGTTAAATCTTTATCATGCAATCACTTCCTTGTCGATAATGAACTATGGATTATGGGTTGTGAACCTTTGACATAGTGAGGTGATTGATATAGTAGAATGCACCTATGTAAACATGACATGTATATCTGAAACTCTAATGGCATGATATTACATGTGTTTATGATCATCTTGAATCATGTATATATATATATATAATGATAAGCTTGGAAGTATATGAGTTGCTTCACATGATGATGTGACCCATGTCTATGGTCACAAGTTTGAGGCATGAATGATAAACCATATAATCATCAATGTTGCCCTATATTTGATAGCATGATCCTTCTGTTAATCCAAGATGGCTTCAGTTATCTCTATGAATGTGTATACTAACCATGCAGGTGTTTCATACGGATGCATAGCCAGGTAAAGGGCTATGAGGTGTATATGTTTGAATAACACTGCATTGATGGTCACTCTTGTTGATAAGATAACCTGCATCACCTGTATGATGTGTTTAGGTCTGAGGACCGGATATTGGCTAAAGTGCCTAGTGGAGGTGTTATCCTCTGATGATGAGATCAGGGATTGTTATCCCAATTGATAAGAATTCCTTATGAGGCAGTAGTTTCTTGTGATGAGGGATTGAGGTCCCGGGATAATGTGATGGTGATAATAACAAGGTAACTTAATGTTACGTATGTGTTACAACTTGGTTGCCTCAACAATCCACTTAAAATATACTAACTAATCACAGTGGAACATATTATGTAGTTTGCCCTGGCCATACATCCATCATCGTCAGTAGCCGGTGATGGTGAAACAAGTTCTCCTATGAGTTAACCTGGAGCGCATATTGCTGAATATGCGAGGTTTCTCCTAGCCTAAATAGAGAGGATTTGAGTGCAACTGCGGTTGCAGACTCGGGATAGATAGAGCATGGTGAATAGGCCCATGGCTCAGTGTGATAGAGCATGAATGCGTTCATGGCTCAGGAAGCACGGTGAACTGGCCCGTGACTCAGATATACTAGCGCCGAGACCTGTACCAAGGCGGGCTAGAGAAAGGGTAGCCTGCGGGAGCTGACCCTGTGGCTGAGGCCACTTAAGCACGAGACTGCAGTCGTGCTTTGGTTCTCGTGCACTGACCACGAGGTGGTGAGGTCGTGGAGTCCGTCTCTTCCATTGACCTTGTATGGCACCGACTCTGGGTTTTGCAGCCGTCGGTTGGATCTGAGTGGTACGGCTCACTTCCTCAGGGCATAATAATAATACGTAATCTAGCCAAATAGTATTTATTGCTTAAGGCAAAACACAGAACATTGGTTGAGGCCTTGATTGTGTAGTTGATCTTGTTATACATTGCAGTTACTTATACGTTCCTTATGTTATGTGGTAAGATCTTATAAATCTTATCTTGTCAATCATGTTCCATAAAGAAATACTTGGTTATATGCCTTCCGTACATCTTGGTAAGATCGATGGTAATAACAACCTTACTCTATAGACTGCTCTTATTATACGTTTTATCAGTTATCTACTGTTGTTGCTTTAATCTTTCTGAGGTTTTATGGTTTTAGAGGGGAGTTATGTTTCTCGCTGGGACTGTGTGTCTCACCCCGTTGGTTTACAACCTTTTTAGGTGTTCGCGCTAGACGTGGTGGTGGTCACAGGGTTGCGGCCGAGCAGCAAAGAAGAGCAGCAGAAGGCAAGAGATGGATACGCTGTAGTTTTGGTTGTTTTGTAGTAGAGTCCTAGAGTCATCCCTATACTCTCAGGTCCTCGGAGGTGTTTTGACGTTGTTTTACGATGTATAGCTGATGAAGCTTTGTATATCCTACTGCTGGTTGGATGTGGCCTGTTATGTATATATAAACATGTGATGAACTTATGTGATGACAAGACATCTGATCTTATAAGCTGTGGACACGTATCAAGGCTTGTAATCATTTTTGTAACCTATTTTCTTGCAGGATGAGGATCTGGATGTAATAGTTTCTTGGTTTATCTGTTTCTCGAAATCGGTTTTAATTACCCCGTGTTTTTGGTAATAGGTGCATTATGGTGTTTTCCGCACGTTTTCACGTGGCACCTCGTTGTCTGTGTGATAGCGGGATGTGCCGCCACAAGCTTGGTATCAGAGCTCTAGGTTCGCTGAGTCTACAAGGATTTAGGACTAGGTTGTGTCTGTTCTTGTGAGTTTTCCAGATTTTCTTACAATTATCTTTTGCCCTCAGCAGAAGAAAGAGCCAAGATGTCTGGAAATCATGAAGAACATGCTGCCGAGAGCAGCAATGCTGCATCGGTTGATGGAGCAGGAGGGCAGGCACATGGAGATCGGGTGCCTGAGGTCCCCCAACTTGACCCAGCCATTCTCGAAAACCCTGCCTACCAAAAGCTTATGGGGCAGATGATGGCTACGATGAATCTCATGGTAGAGAGATTATCAGTGCCTCCGCCGAGAGCACAGGCTCCCCATGGTGAAACATCGGGTATTGGGAAGACCTTTGAGCGGCTTCACTGAGTCGGAGCTTCGGACTATTCTGGGACAGCTGATCCAGCGGATGCAGATCTGTGGCTGACATGTCTTGAGAAGGCCTTCCGGATCCTCGACATCCCCGAAGCAAACAAAGTCAAGCACGTTGTCTACCTTCTGAAGGGTAGTGCTGGTCACTAGTGGACCATCGAGGAGGAAAAGCGACCCGGTGAGGTGATCGGTTGGGAGGTTTTCCGAGAAGAGTTTGTCAACAAATACTTTCCAAAGACATATCTGGACAAGAAGATCAGCCAGTTTGAGCGCCTGCGCTAAGGAGCGATGAACATCACCAAGTATGAAGCCAAGTTCATGGACATATTAAGGTTTTGCCCTCACATGGCAGCGACAGATGATGAGCGAATCAGACGTTTTGAGAAAGGCCTGAGTGCTGAGCTGACAACACCTGCTTCTGTGCTGGAGAACTGAGAGAGGTTCGCCACGTTTGTGGAATCTGTCTGAAGGATTGAACGGTCAGTTAGGGAAAAGAGAGAGGCCATGTCTAAGAAGAGGCCTGCTCAGTTCCAGGGGCAGAGGTTCTATGGCTTCAAGAAGCCAAGGTTTTCAACACCTTCTGGGTTAAGAGATTCCAGTGCACCGTCGCAGTGGTCTCCGAGTAATAGAAGAGGATATGGTTCTTCACCAACAAAATCGTATAGTACAGCTTTAGTGGCAGTGAAAGGGCCATCTAGGCCACAGTTTGAGGATAGGGCATGCTATATCTGCGGACAGATAGGGCATTTCAAGTCAAAGTCAAACTGCCCAAGGAAGGATGTTGAAGTGACACAACAGCCAAGGTAGAATCAGCAAGGAGCAGATAGACAACAACCCAGTAGTAGTAGAGGGCGAGGATGCGGTCAGGCATCACAAGCAGGATCATCTGCTCAAGGAAGCAGAGGACGTGGACAGCAAGCAACGGCTCGATTCTACGCTATGAGTCAGCCAGAGGCGATAGTCAACCCATGAGTAGTGGCAGGTCAGATGGAGTTATTTCATTCTGATTTGTCTTCTTCTTGCTTTATATCTATTCTGGTCGACCTGGGTGCTACACACTCTTTTATTGCCCATAGTATGCTTGAAAAATGTCTTTTACCTGTTAGTTGTAAGAAAGATAGCTTGTTGTTAGAAACCCCTCTTGACGGTTCGTCAATGCTTTGAGAAGTGTGTCCATCCTGTGTTCTCTCTTTTTTGGGACACAATATACAAGTGGATCTTATACCACTTGATATGCATGGATTCGATGTGATCCTTGGGATGGATACCTTAGAGAAGTATAAGGTTGTGTTGGATTGTGGTTCCAAGTAGGCAGTGTTTGATGATGATGGAGAGAAGTGGATCTTCCAAGGAGATAGGAAGATTATACCGACGTGTCTAGTGTTAGCAATGCTGGCAGAAAATTTGCTACGGCAAAGTTGTAAGGCGTTCTTAGCTCATGTTGTCGATACCAAGGCAAAGGGTCCTAGCCTTGAGGAGGTGACGGTCGTTCAAGAGTTTGCAGATGTGTTTCCTGATGAGTTCCCCGGTGTTCCTCCACCTCGAGAGATTGATTTCGAGATCAATCTGGTTCCAGGAACACAACTAGTTGCATAGACACCGTATAGAATGGCTCCAACAGAGATGACAAAACTCAAGAAGTAGTTACAAGAGTTGTTGGAGAAAGGTTTCATCTGACCAAGTACGTCGCCTTGGGGTGCTCCAGTGTTGTTCGTTAAGAAGAAGGACGGAACGATGCGGCTATGCATAGACTACCGACAGTTGAAAAAGGTCACGATCAAGAACAAGTACCCATTGCCAAGGATAGATGATCTGTTCGATCAGTTGCGTGGTGCTACAGTGTTTTCAAAGATCGATCTACAGTCTGGATGTCATAAGTTGAGGATTAAGGCGGATGACATACCAAAGTCAGCTTTTAGGATGAGGTATGGTCACTTCGAGTTTGTGGTTATGCCGTTTGGGCTAACCAATGCGCCTGCTGCTTTCATGGATCTGATGAACATGGTGTTCCGTTTGTTTCTAGATCAGTTTGTTGTAGTCTTTATAGATGACATTTGGTCTACAATCGGGACAGTCAGAAGCATGAACAACATCTTCGACAAGCATTGACTCTCCTTCGCTAGCATTAGTTGTACGCCAAGTTTAGTAAGTGTGAGTTCTGGTTGAAAGAAGTAACTTTCTTGGGTCATGTGATATCTACAGAAGGAGTTAAAGTGGACCCGAAGAAGGTGGAGTCCGTTGCAGAATGGGAACAGCCGAAGACGCCGACTGAAGTTTGCAGTTTCCTGGGTTTAGCAGGATACTACCAGAGGTTTATCAAGGACTTCAGTGTGATTGCGTTGCCAATGAAAAAGTTGACTAGAAAGGATGTACCTTTTGTATGGAATGATTGTTGTCAGCAAGCTTTCCAAAGTCTGAAGGAGAAGTTGACTAGTGCTCCAGTGCTAGTACTACCAGAGCGTGGGAAAGGCTATGTTGTTTTCTACGATGCTTCCAAGAAGGGCCTAGGATGTGTGCTGATGTAGGAAGATCATGTAGTTTCTTTTGCTTCGTGACAGAACATGAGGAGAACTATCCGACTCATGATTTGGAGTTGGCAGCAGTGGTTCATGTGTTAAAGATCTGGAGACATTATCTTTATGGGGAAGTGTATGAGCTGAACATGCGACAGCATCACTGGATGGAGCTAATCAATGATAACGACTGCACCATTGAGTACCATCCTGGTAAGGCAAATGTAGTAGCTGATGCGCTTAGCCGAAAGTCTTCTTCTCTCTCCACAAGGAAGGCACAGTTGAGTTCCTTAGTATGCCATAGATGAGATATGTTTGTCTCCTTGTGGCAGATGAATGTGCAGATTGAAGTTTCCTTGTTAGCAGGACTTTTGGCACAGATGCAAGTCAAGCCTATGCTGAGACAACAAATCAAAGATGCACAACAAATGGATGATACAGTGTAGTTGATCAGGTCAGAGCTCGACAGCGAAAAGCATGATGGGTTCCATGAGTCCAAAGATGAACTAGTTTGCTATCATGATAGGATGGTGGTCCCCGATACTGATAATCTAAGGAAGCTAGTGCTCGAGGAAGCACACACATCTATGTATGCTATGCACCCAAGAGTCACCAAGATGTATCACAATCTGAAGGACCTGTATTGGTGGCCTGGCCTGAAGAGAGATGTAGCTGAGTTTATGGCTAGGTGTGCGGTATGCCAGCAAGTCAAGGCTGAGCATCAGAAGCCGGTAGGTATGTTGCAACCCATGCCGATACCGCAGTGGAAATGGGATCACATAACCATGGATTTCGTAGTTGGTCTGCCCAGGACAGCTAGGAATCATGATTCCATTTGGGTGATAGTGGACAGATTGACGAAGTCTGCCCATTTCATACATGCGAAGACAACATATACATTCGAGAAGCTCGCTCAAGTATATGTAGATGAGTTAGTATGCTTGCACGGCGTACCAGCAACGATAGTTTCTGACAGAGGTCCTCAATTCATGAGTCGTTTCTGGGAACAGTTGCACAAAGCATTGGGAACACAGTTGAGGTTCAACACCACTTTCCACCCGCAGACAGATGGACAGTCTGATAGGACCATTCAAACTTTGGAGGATCTTCTTCGGGCTTGTGTTTTGCAGTTCCTAGGCAGTTGGGACGTGCATCTCAGTTTGATGGAGTTCGCCTACAACAATAGTTACCAACAGAGCATTGACATGGCTCCTTATGAGGCCTTATATGGTAGGAAGTGCAGATCTCCTTTATGTTGGTATGAGTCTGGTGAGCATCAACTTTTGGGTCCTGAGCTAGTACAACAGACAACAGAAAAGATCAAAGTGATACAACAGCAGCTGAAAGCGGCATAGTACAGGCATAAGTCTTATGCAGACAATTGCCGATGACCTTTGGAATTCCAAGTGGGAGACAAAGTGTATCTCAAGATCTCGCCATGGAAAGGTGTGCTAAGGTTTGGCCAGAAAGGTAAGCTAGCACCCAGGTATATGGGGCCATATCCAGTAATAGCACGTGTTGGCAAGGTAGCTTACAAGTTAGAGCTGCCGCTAGAGCTGCACATGTTACATCCAGTGTTCCATGTCAGTATGCTCAAGAAAAGTCATCCAGACACAGGGACAGTGATACAGCCAGTTGAGCTTGAGCTTGATGAAGATGTGACCTACGAGGAAGGTCCTGTGATGATCCTTGACAGAAGAGTAAAGAAGCTGAAGAGGAAGGACCTGGTTCTGGTAAAGGTTCTTTGGCATCATCGTGGCATTGAGGAAGCCATGTGGGAGCTTGAGGAAGAGTTGAGGAGGAAGTATCCCTCACTTTTCTCTTCGGATTTTGGGGACGAAATCCCTTTGTAGAGGGTTATAGCTTGTAAGGGCCCTGACCTCCGTTTAGGGCTTATCCTGTTTGCTTTGCTTAACCCTGATGTTTAGTTGCTTGCCAATCACCTTTAGTGGTGATTAGGGTTTGTTTGTGCTTGTTGAGTGTTGGAGGTGCTACTTGCAATTTACCCAAGTCTAGGATTTGTGGGCAAGCTGTCACCTCGAGAAGTGTTCTTCTCTCTCCTTGCTTCCTCTAAGTGTTGAGAGGAAGGGTTGGGCTCGTTGCTTGAGTTGCTCTGGGCTTGGATGAACCTTGTTGGACCTTGTGTCGGCCATAGGTGTGTCTCCCAGAGGGGTATGTCAGGCATGGAGGTGTGGGTGTATCATCCATGAACCCCTTTGACCCTTTGACCTCGTTTGTGTCACCTCTAGTGGACACTTGGTGCTTGATGCTTGCATATGGCAATGGCCTTGGACATGTGTTTAAGGTAAGATAGAGAGGTGGCATTGCCCATGGACAAGTGTCCCTAGGTGGGCGACACCTTGCCTTGTCTTACCTTGGTTTCTCCTCCACCCTCTCATGTATATGTACCTTCTTTATCTTGCTAAGGATCTCTTTAGTTCCTTGGTTTCTCTCTTCCTTGGTGGACGACACTCTTCCTTTGCAAAGCTTGGTGGCCGATCCTTCTCTTTGGAGTCTTCTTCTTCTTCCTCTTGAGGTGGCCAAAGGTGTTGCTTGGTGCTAGGAGCTTGGAGCTTGCTTAAGGCGGGTTACATAACTCCTAACCCTAACCCTACTACCTTCTTCTATATTCTTGTATGTTTTCATATGATCATTTCGGCCATGTATGTTCTAAGATATGTTTCTTGCTTGGTGCACCTATTTGGCCGAACCATGTTTTAGGGTTTCTTTGTTGAGCAACACTCCTTTCCCTCCTTGGTCTAGAGGAGTGAGCTTGAGTAATGTGGGCAATACCCCTCTCTCGTTTAAGTTGAGAGGTGAGCTTGTGTTCTAGTTGCTTGAGCAACACCCTCCTCTCACCATGGATTCGAGAGGTGAGCTTTTTGGTAGATGAAGCCTTGTGTTGAGATTGATCCTTGTGGCTGCCTGAATTGTGATAAGAGGTTGTGCAAGACCCCTCTATCTTGGTGGTTGAGAGGTGAGCTGATCTTCTTGATCAATTAGGGTTTGGTGCCCTTGTGCTTGAGGTTGATGACGATCTTGTTAGGTTGTATCTTGCACGATATGGCTTGGGGATGGTGCTACCCGATACCCTCTCTTGGACTAGAGTTCTGGGTCGATATGATGAGGTTGGGTTGGGAGATAGACCTTGGTATTTGCCTTGTGTTTGGCCGATAGGATGATGTTAGCTTGGTTGGACGATAGGCTCTTCCTTGGTGCCCTTGCATCGAAGGAAGATGTGTGTTCTTAGTGGGCGTTACAGGGTTGGCCTGGGCGCCATGGCTCTAGCCGATATGATAGATGTTGCCCGTTATAACCCTAACCCCATGGTTGCACGACATCCTTGGTTGAACGACACCCTTAGTTGCACGACACCCTTGGTTGAACGATACCCTTGGTTGCACAACACATCTTGAGGTGGTAGCCCGTCATCCTTGCTGTGGTTGGCCGATATGTGTGTAGGCCGATATGCTTTTTGGTGAGGGTAGTTACCCTGCCCGATACCACCTCTAGTGGGGGCGTCCTGCCCGTCACACTTCTTGTCAGGGTAGTGGGCACTTCTAGTGAGGGTCATGTTCCACCCAAAAACCCATATGTTAAATCTTTATCATGCAATCACTTCCTTGTCGATAATGAACTATGGATTATGGGTTGTGAACCTTTGACATAGTGAGGTGATTGATATAGTAGAATGCACCTATGTGAACATGACATGTATATCTGAAACTCTAATGGCATGATATTACATGTGTTTATGATCATCTTGAATCATGTATATATATATAATGATAAGCTTGGAAGTATATGAGTTGCTTCACATGATGATGTGTCCCATGTCTATGGTCACAGGTTTGAGGCATGAATGATAAAGCATATAATCATCAATGTTGCCCTATATTGGATAGCATGATCGTTCTGTTAATCCAAGATGGCTTCAGTTATCTCTATGAATGTGTATACTAACCATGCAGGTGTTTCATGTAGATGCATAGCCAGGTAAAGGGCTATGAGGTGTATATGTTTGAATAACACTACATTGATGGTCACTCTTATTGATAAGATAACCTGCATCACCTGTATGATGTGTTTAGGTCTGAGGACCAGATATTGGCTAAAGTGCCTAGTGGAGGTGTTATCCTCTGATGATGAGATCAGGGATTGTTATCCCAAGTGATAAGAATGCCTTATGAGGCAGTAGTTTCTTGTGATGAGGGATTGTTATCCCAAGTGATAAGAATGCCTTATGAGGCAGTAGTTTCTTGTGATGAGGGATTGAGGTCCCGGGATAATGTGATGGTGATTATAACAAGGTAACTTAATGTTATGTATGTGTTACAACCTGGTTGCCTCAACAATCCACTTAAAATATACTAACTAATCACAGTGGAACATATATGTAGTTTGCCCTGGCCATAGATCCATCATCGTCAGTAGCCGGTGATGGTGAAACGAGTTCTCCTACGGGTTAACCCGGAGTGCATATTGCTGAATATGTGAGGTTTCTCCTAGCCTAAAATAGATAGGATTCGAGTGCAGCTGCGGTTGCAGACTCGGGATAGATAGAGCATGGTGAACAGGCCCATGGCTCAGTGTGATAGAGCATGAATGCGTTCATGGCTCAGGGAGCATGGTGAACTGGCCCGTGACTCAGATATGCTAGCTCCGAGACATGTACCAAGGCGGGCTAGAGAAAGGGTAGCATGCAGGAGCTGACCCTGTGGCTGAGGCCACTTAAGCATGAGACTGCGATCCTGCTTTGGTTCTCGTACACTGACCATGAGGTGGTGAGGTCGTGGAGTCTGTCTCTTCCATTGACCTTGTATGGCACTGGCTCCGGGTTTCGCAGCCGTCGGTTGGATCTGAGTGGTGCGGCTCACTTCCTCAGGGCATAATAATAATACGTAATCCAGCTGAACAGTATTTATTGCTTAAGGCAAAACACAGAACATTGGTTGAGGCCTTGCTTGTATAGTTGATCTTGTTATACATTGCAGTTACTTATACGTTCCTTATGTTATGTGGTAAGATCTTATAAATCTTATCTTGTCAATCATGTTCCATAAAGAAATACTTGGTTATATGCCTTCCCTACATCTTGGTATGATCGATGGTAATAACAACCTTACTCTATAGACTGCTCTTATTATACGTTTTATCAGTTATCTGTTTTTGTTGCTTTAATCTTTCTGAGGTTTTATGGTTTTGGCGGGGAGTTATGTTTCTCGCTGGGACTGTGTGTCTCACCCCGTTGGTTTACAACCTTTTTAGGTGTTCGCGCTAGACGTGGTGGTGGTCGCGGGGTTGTGGCCGAGCAGCAAGAAGAGCAGTAGAAGGCAAGATATGGATACGCTGTAGTTTTGGTTGTTTTGTAGTAGAGTCCTAGAGTCATCCCTGTACTCTCAGGTCCTCGGAGGCATTTTGGCATTGTTTTACGATGTATAGCTGATGAAGCTTTGTATATCCTGCTGATGGCCAGATGTGGCCTGTTATGTTTATATAAACAGGTGATGAACTCATGTGATGACAAGACAGCTGATCTTATAAGCTGTGGACACGTATCAAGGCTTGTAATCATTTTTGTAACCTATTTTCTTGCAGGATGAGGATCTGGATGTAATAGTTTCTTAGTTTATCTGCTTCTCGAAATCGGTTTTAATTATCCCGTGTTTTTGGTAATAGGTGGATTATGGTGTTTTCCGCATGTTTTCGCATGGCACCACCTCTTTGTCTGTGTGATAGCGGGATGTGTCACCACAATTACTATCATGTTTAGTAAACATTACATAAAGGTCCAACAACCTATATCACATCACATACCATATCAACTATTTACATGCCTGTCTTGTGGCATCAACCACAACCTGCATACAAATATACATGTCATATACAACACATAGGCACACTGCCAAAACTTGAGTCGATGTACGTATCATCTACAAAACATCCACTGCGCGGACCTATGAGTACATGGACGACTCTAGGACTCTATGACTACTATCCCACCTTCTTCTCCTACTGCTCTCCAAGATACTATTCCTCAGCACCACGATCCTGACCACGTCGCTGACGTCCACCTAAAAAGATGTAGTGATCCATGAGGTGAAACCCATGTCCCAGCGAGAGATATAACTTTCAACCAACAGTTATTGATTACAACAAGTAACCTTATTACTAAACAAATTAAGTAGGTTAAACTAACTAAGCAAGTTGAGCGTATTCAATACACTAAGCCAGTTAATCAGATAAGCAAAGCAATAGGTAAAACTAGCAAGCATATGAATGGATCGGTAAGACTATCATCTACTAAATAGTTAATTCCTCTTACCACATTATATAACAACTAAGCAATATAAGAAACAAGGCAAGGGTTAACATCCAATGTGAAACATATTTAACCCTAAATATATATACTACACGACTGGATTACATCTTTTATTAAGCTGTGAGGAGTTTGAGGTCGACCACTCAGACTCCAACTAATTACTATTAAGTCTAAATCAATGCCATACAAGATCTAGGAGAGTCAGACTCCTAAGATCTCATCCATCCTCTATCCAGTATGAGTCAGCCACAGTGACATATATAGTCAAACTACAAAATAGCCTAGTCCGCCCTTGGTATATAGGTCATGACACCAGTAACTAGGGTATACAAACCCTATCATATGAGGTACAACTGTAGTTGTCCTCAATCTCATCATATGTACAAAAACATGAGATACAGCCGTAGTCATTCTCCTGACAAGGTATGAACACAACCATCCTCCACAATCTTGGGATCAGGATGACAAGGACACACAGTCTCAAGAACCCCACATACTCAACAATATCCACTTTGAGTTTCCCTTAAGAATACTCGTTTCACCATCCAACAAGTCCTGACACTGGAATGGATCTATGGCACATGGAACTACATGATTAGGGTTTCACTTGATTAGTTAATGTCGATTGGGTATATTTTAACTGCATCAATCAAGTTACATACAAATCCTACAAGAATTCTACAAAAACATGGGAACATTGTAAGCTCAAAAGATATAAAATGTGTGAAGTATAAAGTTTATCACATAATCACATGGTATTGTTTCACTACCATACATTTAGCCATACTCATCATCATACCATCATAGGATACAAGTCCTTGTCATGTCATATAGAGGATACCACCTCAATCAGGACACAAAGACATGTCTAAAGTCATAAGACCATTCACATCGTTCCCCACAAGAACATTGTCATCTTTTCATGCCTCATCAAGGCTCATCATCCCATCACCGTACATGTGATACATAAGCTGATACAACATTACATTCAAGAGCCATGATGTTCATAAGATAGCAAATTAGGGTTACAACAACACTAGGAGAGAGAAAACATTCTATCATCTTACTAATCACACAAGGAACTATGTAACATCATCACTTACTTGTCTTGCGGTTAGGTTCAATAGAGAAAGTAAATTAGGGTTTCAAAACAACAATTGAATTTAAATCCTAAATCTTATCATCTCCATCAATGATCAATATATAAGGTCAACCATCACCATCATAGAGTCAATAGAACATGACTACTATTTAGATCCGAAATCTTCATCGACCACTTAGGTTAGAAAGTCATCGACCGTTGAAGATCAGAAAGTCATCAACCACTAAAGGTCAGGAAGGTTGGCGACCTCCAAAGATCAGAAAAGTTAATGACTGTTGAAACCAGGGTTCACCATATTGGAGACCATTGAGGTTAGCCATCTTTGGCAACTGCTAGGGTTGGCCATCCCTCAATGACCACCAAGGGTAAAAAACACCAACAACCTCTATAGTTGAGTGCCATCGGCTATCGGTGAAGACATCAAACATTGGTCACCAATCATGGTATCAAAACCTTCAACGAACACTAAGGGTCCAAGACCTCAATGACCATTAAGGAACTCTAACTAGGAGACCACTATGAAAATCAAAACTTGGCAACCCATCAAGAGAGAGAAAACTTGGCGACCATAGTGTCTTCAAATCTTAGCAGCTGCTATAGCTCAGAACTTCATCGAACACATAAGGGGGTGAAAACTTAGCAAACATCAAGATGCAAAAGAGCAAAAAGGTTAATACCATCTATTGGCACAAGGAAGTCAAGCAAAACTAAACCAAAATCAAACCATCAAGTTCAAGTACAAGGAGGAAAATCAGCTTGAAGCCCTAGAAAGAAACCACCTTTTAAGAGATCAAAAGCCATCATTTTCTACATGCAAACAAGGTCTAGGATGATCAATTCCATTAAGAAAAACATGCAAAAGATTTAGGGTTCATCTAAGAGGATAACTAATCAAGAACCATCATGTAAACACAAAACCCTATGTTGAGATATCATCTTCCTACTTAGAACAACATTTTAGGGCAAGATCATATGCATGTAAGGTATAAGTAAGCAATAATCATGAAGAAAGTTATATAACTCACCTTAGACATGATGTAAAAACTCCAAACAACAAGGTAGCTTGAAGAAGAAAGTTAGGAAACCCTATCTTTAGCACTCCTTTCAGCCAAGCTAGATCCTTCTCCAAAAAGAGAGCAAACCCTAGGCCAAGGAAGCAAGAAAGAGATGTTCTTCAAGTGATAACTCAGTCACCGCCATGGGTTCGACCAAGAAAAGAGAGACAAAGGGTAGGAAAGTAAGGAAAATGAAGGTATAGAGAGATATCTCACTTAACAAGACCAATAAGAAGAGCAAGATAACACCAAACGTACACAAGAAGGGTAGATCGAAACCCTAACTCAACATGCAAGGTAGACCGACCCACCTTCTTCAACCTTGAGCTCCTCCTTCACCACCAAGCAAGAGGGGACGAGATCCAAGCAATCAAGTAAGAAGAGAGAGCAAAATAGGTGTCTAAAGAGGTTATTTGCATGCAAAGAGAGATGTTTATATAACATAGGGTTGGAGAGACAGAAAGGGGATTAGGTGTCATGCTAAGCATGCCATGTGTCAAAGAGATCTTGTCCATGCAAGAACCACACTCATACATGAAACTAAGGCAATCATAATAGCAAAACCGATCGACCATACTTGTCCAGAAAAAGCAAATGACTGCTTGGATCTTGGCGACCAATTGATTAGGAAAGCAATCAGTCACCAACTTTAGGGATTCTCAGTGACCAAGAAAAGTTCAGAGCTTCCATCGGTTACCAACCCTAGGTACACAATGAAACCTTGATGAACGCCAACCCTAGAGTACACACATAAAACTTTGGCAACTAACAACACAAGGGGGTTCATCAGCCTACACACTTCAAAGTCAACCATCCACTTAGGGTATGCAAACCCTAATCTCAAAATGAGATGTCACCACATCCAACCAAGGTGTGACAAGGTGCCCCAAAGCACAACCATATCAAACATGATGTCAAAACATGTGAGGCACAACAATCATGTGACAATTTGTAAGAAAAACCCTAAAAGTGGGTAAATTGCAATTAGGCCCTAAATAAGCACATAAACACATAATTAGCTCAAATAGTGTCAAAAAAATGACCAAACTTGAAGCATAGGCCTGTCACATTATATTAAAGCACATCATAAGGTTTTATTTAGGTTATAAGCACCTAATTATGATAAGCAAGCATGTTCAACCAAAAATCAAGGCCATGGGTCTTACAACATGAGCATCTAAAAAGTCATTGAGTACAACTTTGTACAACTTAAGGGTGACAAAAAGGATAGGTCAACTAAACCCTTAGAACAAGCATGCTTTTCCTAGTAATCCCTACAAACTAGGATTTAAGATTCACATTCTAACTAGTTATAGGGTTTTGTCTACCAAACTCCATACATTCCTTTGTTGTGACTTATTCAAGAAAACATCGATAAAATAGAGAATTTTTTTGTACATATAGTAATATAATGGACAATACATTTTTCTTCAAGAAATATGCTACATGTATCAAAGATGATCTCAAATTCAATGTGAGAACCAAGTCATAGATTTTCCATATTAAGAAATGTATATCCTACTACTTTAACATCCTTACTACCTAACTCCATTCTGATGGCAAAACTCATAATACTAAAGAGATATGTCACAACTAACCTGCATATCATTGGGTATGAGTAATTAGGGTCTCATCACAATAGGGTTTACTCATCAAGATCCTTATGTGTACCTCATATGATTCTACATCTTTCTTCCATCATCTCATGGAAACCTTAAGTAAATTATTCTCGGTTAAACTTCTCATCTATGGGTTTCACATAGGTAAAATGTCATAAAAGGAACTTATGGAAAACTTAAGGGAGATAAAATTGAAATAGTCATAATCTAACTACCTTCGCTTTGATACGATATTGTAAAGAGTGGTACCTAAGAGGGGATGCACTCTATACTTAAATGGGGATAAACCCATCCTATCCAAACACACTAATAAGTATGTTGAAATAGGCATATTTTTCATTTCTCAAATAAATGGTATACAAAAATAGCAGCGGAATAAAATACCATGACTATATTCAATTTACATGATTACATAATAATATCTCATTTATGGTTTACATGAAAGAAACAACTTCTTCACTAAGCGGAGGGATGACCAAGCTATTTCAATTCTATATCCCAAGAGTCATCTCTACTAAGCCAAGTTTAGGTCCTCGTGTTATTCCCTCCATGTTCATCACCTAAGGGGTTGGAAGCATACCCCACAAAGAAGATTATGCGGAAGTTGTTAGCAAAAAAATGTTTGTATGTGCATATGATAGGGACTCAACAATATTAAAGAAAAAGGACATCAATAAAATTTATGAAGGCTTTCCATATCAAGAGGGAAAAATAACAACCAAATCGATATCAAAGAAAACATTTAAATAAGATAATCAATATGAGGGTTTCTTGCCTTAAAACAACATCACAAGAAAATATCATAACCATAAATACTGCATGCCAAATAAATAGACTAATATTATTTGAGTAGGGTTGAGACCTATAAAATCTCAATCCTAAAAGTCAAGTGGAAAGGAGCATCCTAGGTGGAAAGGTGCACCCTAATATAATACAAGTGGAAAGGTGCACTCAGGATGGAAAGACGAACCTAATAATATTATGGCGGCAAGAGGTACCTCTACTCTCAATAACTTTAGTCCATTGTACATGCACACATGGAGAGTGAGAAATAAGTTTATTCAAGAACAAATATGATAATGACAAATTTGAGCAAGCCATCCATGCATTTTACATATGACATTATTAGAACAATATAAGCATGTTGGTAAAAATAACACATCTACCATGAATATGGAGCATGAACATATATGCATATGCTCTAAATAGGACATGATACACATCTTCTCTAATAATGTTACTTATAGGAATTATCACCTCTACAAAATTTATATGGCATGGGAATTTACATGTCCAAAAAAAATCCACATATCACATTGTACGAGTTGTCACCACATAATGCATAAAAAGAATAAGAAAGTTTAATTCAAAATATGAGAGATGGGAACACCCATTAAACTTAAAGTAGGATCGGAGGACCCATAAATGAGGATCCAATAAAATTCAGTAATGAAAAAGGATGTAGTAACAAAAGGGCTCTTTCAAATAAGATCAATTTAAGGAAATAGATTCATCAAGAAGTTAAACTTTCAAGATCCAAAAGTACCAAGAGAGACACATAGGATAATTTTCCAATGTAGAATTTAGGGGGTGCATCCTACCTCATATCAATCTTGTTGGGGATTTGGGCAGTAGATAAGGCGACATATGCAAAAAAATTATGCTCATATGCCAAACAAGCAGATCATGTCAACAACGATGTATTTGAGAAAGAGGGTTTGAGAGGTATATACATGGTCATTGAGCAAGTCTAGTGACAATCCTCACCATACTATTCTTCTAGATTTGGAAGCACCTGGATGACAGTCGGGGCAGTCTCCTGGTGTGATACCTACCATGGACAACAACTTACATAGTCCTCCTAACGTATTGGCGATGACCTCCCCACCTCTAATATAGTCAATGAAGACCACTGGGAACTCATCATTGTGCTTTACCAGAGCCAATCAGAAGGATTTTGTCCCTTAAATGTCAATGTCGTAGAGCTGACTTGTTCTCCAATGTTGTCTCTCCCTTTTACAGGTAAGCCTTGCTCAAGCTCTCACGTTGCCACAATTGTGAGAGGACAATGTTTTTCATCATTAGTTGTTTCTTCTAAAAGCCTTGAACACCCCTCTATTTATAGGAGGGTTAGGGTTAAGGTTCCTAGATCAACTGGGAGTTGAAGAGACAAATTTTCATGAATTTCTAGTTGCTGCAAATTACAATTCAGTTGACTAGACTCCCAGTCAGTCAACTCGCACCCTAGTCAGTTGATTGGAACATCCAGTCGGCCAATTGGAATGCTCTCCTATTCACAAATATATTGGCTTTCAATGCAACAATCAATGCAAAACATGACGTTTGCATCAATCCTTGATCCAGTCTTATTGATCGGCTAGTTGGTTGACTGGAATTCTTAATTGGTCGATTCAACACTTGAGCCAATCGACTCAACACTTGAGTTGGTAAACTCACAGTCCCAGTCAGCCAATTGTCAACCAATGTTGTTTATATTGATTACCTAAACACTTTAGTAATTAACTCAAACCTTATTCCTGAGTAAACTCCTATTCCAGGTGCATCCTCTATCTGTGAACCTATAGGTCCCAAGTTACATTGGTAGTGAATGTTCATAACTAATTTATGACATCACAAGCAATGAGCAATATCTCACAACACATGATTGCTAACCTAGTAATTGAAAAGTTGGAGAACGACTTCAACCTAGATCATTGATCACTGTTACTATGATTGTATAATTCCCTTGTCTCAAATATCTAGGTTGAACTTGAGGCATGGAAATGCCATCCTCTTAATCATTCAATATGTATTCCTTGAACCAGAGCAGGCTATACATATGCATATGCGCTCAATATCATATATTGACTCACATGAGTATGGACATACTTTTTCTTAGTCTCGCTTATAAAGTTTCCAGGATATCAACTCTAGTAAGAGGGAAAATCCCATCTACATCACTCACAATCAATCCTCATGTGTCACAATGTACCTAAGCACCACCTTTATGGCAACTCTTATTCAATGTCACATTTGATGATGTTAAAATACATTGAATAACATGTGATGAGTGCAGTGACTTCAGCTCTAATATTCACAATCACCACTATCACATTGACATGTGATTATGACTATTATCCATGTATCACTTCTCAAGGTGGGTTTGACTGGTACACTATTCTCTAATAATTACTTATGTGTTTGGTTTTATTTCACATATAATTACTAATGAGATTTTGTCGTCAACCAACACACACTCTAGTTTTATGTACTAATGTTGTCTATTAGCTTCCACAATAATATCTGACTAGGAACATAATCAAGAATGTAAATACTATTATCACACATATAGTCTCACTGTTCGAGTCCTCAACCTGAAGATGTATGTCATTGAGAAATATCATTCTTTAGACATCTATCATGTTATATCACCATCTCATATTTGAACAAACATATAGACAAAATTGCTTTTATTATTAATCAAATCATTTATAAGATATGCCATTACAATCTTCATATAACTGGCTGTCTGGGCATACATACCAACAAACTCCCACTTGCACTTAGAGCCAATCACCCATGAACTTAATACGAAGTGACCTTACATTCCCATCATGCTTCTGCTATGGAAGTGTTTTTCTCAATGGGTCAGCAACATTGCTTTTAGTTGGTACTCTACAAATCTTCACATCTCCTCAATGTACAATCTCTTGCATGAGATAGAATTTCCGTAGTATGTGATTGGAATGCTGATGCGATCTGGGTTCCTTAGTTTGTGCAATAGATCCATTGTTGTCACAATAAAACTCTATTACATCATTAACACTTGGAACCACCCTAAGTTCAGAGATGAACTTCTTGATCCATACAACATCCTTTGTTGCATTAGATGAAACAATGTACTCAACCTCTGTTGTAGAATCAACAACCGTCTCTTGCTTGGAACTCTTCCAACTTATAGCTCCCTTGTTAAGGAAAAACACAGATATGGACTGCAATCTATAGTCATCTTTGTCATTTTTTAAGCCAACATCGGTGTAACCTTTTACTTCTAGCTCTTTCTCACTGCCATAAACAAGGAATTGATCCTTAGTTCTTCTTAAGTACTTAAGGATGTTCTTTACGACAGTCTACTGACTTTCATCTAGGTCTGACTAAAACCTACTAGTCATACTCAAGGCGTATGAGACATCAGGATGAGTACATAACAAGGCGTACATGACAAATCCAATTACAGATGCATATGGAATCTTACACATGTGCTCCCTTTCTTCACAAGAATTGGGACATTGAACTCTAGGGATACTAACACAATGGGACATGTGTAGTTTCCTCTATCTGAGTTCTTCATATTGAACCTCTTTAATACCTTATCAATTTATGTGCTCTAGCTTAGGCCTATAAGCCTTCTAGACCTATTTCTATATGTCTTAATTCCTAAAATATAGGATGCTTCGCCTAAATCCTTCATAGAGAAGGTACTTCCCAGCCATGTCTTTACTATATGTAAAGTAGGGATGCCATTCACCATCAATAATATGTCATCTACATACAATATGAGGAATATAACTATACTCCCACTAACTTTCTTATAAACAAGTGGTTCATATTCATTTTGACTAAAGCCAAACTCTTTGACTATTTTGTCAAATCAAAGATTCCATCTCCTAGATGCTAGCTTTAATCCATAGATTGACCTTTGTAGCTTACAAACTTTATTGGCTTCCTTTGGATTTATAGAACCCTCGGTTTGTGTCATGTACACATCCTCAAGTATATTCATGTTAAGGAATGTGGTTTTAACATCCATCTGTCAAATCTCATAGTCATAATAAGCTACAATAGCAAGCATGATCTTGATAGATTTAACCATGGTAAATGAAGAAAAGGTTTTATCATAGTAAACACCTCAAACTTGTCTGAAACCCTTTGCAACCAATCTACCCTTATAAGCTTGTATATTACCATCCATGTCAGTCTTTTTCTTGAAGACCCATTCGCACCCTATGGGTTTTACCCCTTCGGGTGGATCCACCAAGGTCCATACCTTGTTGGTGTACATGGATTCCATCTCAAATCTCATGGCCTAAAGTCATTTCTCATACTCTAGTCCTTCAGTAGCTTCTAGGTAGGTTGTTGGCTCACCATCTATGATAAACTCATTGCCTTCTTAAGTCATAAGGCAACCAAATCTTTCAGGCTCAAGGCGTGTCCTACTAGATCTATGAGGTTCATGTGTCACAAGAGGAACTTGAGATTCTATAACATCCTAGGATTTGAGGCCTCGGATAACATAATCTTAAAAGGAATGATTGGACTACCCATATCACCAAGGTGCACCTCCTTTTCCCAGAGCCCATCTCTAAAGAACTCCATAGTTAAGCGTGCTCAGCTTGGAGTAGTACTAGGATGGGTGACCAGTCGGAATGTTGATCCTGGCTTGCGCGTGAGTGAGATTAAGACGCGCAGTTAAGGCTAGTGGTGGTCTATGGGGCCAGTCGTCATTCTTGAAACTCTACTAGAGCCTTGGGCAGTGGGCCCGGGCGTTACAAATGGTATCAGAGCCATAACCCCTCCAGTAGGTGGGGCCCACATGGGCATGTGGCATGCCAGTCTTGAGCCGTGCGGTCCAGGAAGGTAGGAAAGGGCTGTCCATGGTTGACGTAGCCACCCCTACGCTGGTATTCTGTGATCGGGAGCTGGGTGTCCATGGGCCATTGTGGGTCTGCACTGAAATGGGGTCAGATTATAAGGCCATATAGTTGAGCTTTGACAAGGACGTCAAGAGTCTAAGTGGGGGAGATTGTAACATCCTAGGATTTGAGGCCTCGGATAACATGATCTTAAAAGGAATGATTGGACTACCCATATCACCAAGGTGCACCTCCTTTTCCCGGATCCCATCTCTAAAGAACTCCATAGTTAAGCGTGCTCAGCTTGGAGTAGTACTAGGATGGGTGACCAGTCGGGAAGTTGATCCTGGCTTGTGCGTGAGTGAGATTAAGACGCGCAGTTAAGGCTAGTGGTGGTCTATGGGGCTAGTCGTCATTCTTGAAACTCTACTAGAGCCTTGGGCAGTGGGCCTGGACGTTACAGATTCCACAACATCTTGTGAGTCTTGTTGTTCCTTATGTACCTATAGAGATTGAATATTTTCTTGTTGGTCTCAAACTTCTTCAAATTTTACTTTTATCCTACAGATTCCTTTGGAAATAAATTCCTTTTCTAGGAATACAACACTCCTAGAATAAAACACTTTGTTATCTGATGAAGTGTAAAAGTAGTATCCCCTTGTTTCTTTAGGATATCCAACAAAATAACATTTATTTGATTTGGGTCCAATCTTTTTGGGAAACTCCTTTCTCACATAAGCTTCACATCCCCAAATCTTAATAAAATACACATCAGGATGTTTCCCATGCCATATCTCATATGGTGCCTTTTGAACCAATTTAGATGGTACACGGTTAAATGTAAATGTGGCGGTTTCTAAAGCATATCCTAGAATGAAATCCAAAGATCAACAAGACTCATCATTGCTAGCACCATATCTAGTAATATGCAATTCCTTCTTTCTGATACACCATTATGTTGTGGTGTTCCAGGTGGAGTCCACTGTGATACAATACCACGAGCTCGTAAAAGGTCCTCAAACTCTTGGTGTAAGTATTCTCCACCTCAATCAGAATGAAGTGCTTTAATATTTTTACCAAGTTGGTTATGTACTTCATTTATGAAATTCTTGAACTTTTCAAGGGTTTCTAAATTGTGTTTCAGCAAGTACACATAGACAAACCTACTAAGCTCATCAATGAAGGTAATGAAGTGTCGGTAACTACCTCTGGAATTTGTTCCAAAAGATCTGCATACATTAGTATGTATAAGTCCTAATAGATCACTTGCTATCTCACTATGACCAATGAAAGGAGTCTTTGTCATCTTACCCAAAAAACAAGATTCACATGTCTCTAATGATTTTATGTCAAAGAAGTGTAGATAACCATCTTTATCAAGTATACAGATGTGTTTCTCATTAATGTCTAGATGACAATGACAAATGTATTTTTTGTTTTATTTATTGAGTTTTAGACTTTTAGTATTTATGTTAAAAACACTTGTCTCTAGATCTACTTAATAAAGATTAAAAGACATCGGGGCACTACCATAAAGGATCTCATCTTTATAAATAGAACATTGACCATTCTTAATGTGAATTTTGAATACATTCTTGTACATACAAGATATCGAAATGATGCTTCTATTAATGTCAAGTACATAATAGTAGTTCTCTAACTCTATTATAAGCCACTAGGCAGAGATAAATGTTAGGTTCCAACTTTTGTGGCAACAACTCTTGCTCCATTTGCAACACACAGTTTGACCTCACCCTTTCTTAAATGATCACTTCTTTTCAGATCCTTCATATTAGAGCATATGTGAGATCCACATCTGGTATCTAGTACCCAAGATAAAGAAGTAGACATATTTATATCAATAACATATATACATGAAGCGGAGATCTCTATCCCCATTCTTCTTCTCCCCAAATTCCTCCACTTAAAGAGGGAAATTTCTTTTCTAGTGTCTAGTCTAGTGGCAGTGGTGACAATTGCCTTGTTCACTTATCCCTTACCTTTTAGTGCAGAAGACTTTAGTTTCTGACTAGATTTAGAACTCTTCTTAGATTTGCTTTTGCCCTTGCACTTCTTTTTGCCTTTGTTGACCATCATCACAGATTGGGTTTATCCTTCTTCATGTATGCTTCATCTATTCTCAACATGCCTAGTAATTATGATAATGGTTTGTTAGTCATTCATATTGTAGTTCATGACAAACTGACTGTATGATTCTGGTAGTAACTGTGGAATCACATATGTGGCCAACTTTTGGTCCACTGGAAATCCCACTCTAGCAAGTCTCTTTACATACCCAATCAATTTGAGCACATGGGGACCTATTGTATCTCCTTCTACCATATTTCACTTTAACAACACCTTTGATACATCATGTCTCCCTTATGTTGCCTGATCTTGATACATGTACTTAAGATGTGTTACCATCTCAATAACATCCATGTTCTCATGTTGTCTCTGAAACTCATAGTTCATTGAGCATATCATCAGATACTTGACATCTACGCCATCATCAGTATGCTTCTTGTAAGCATCCTTTTCAGCCTTAGGTGCAGTGGGAGCGGGTTCACTTGAATTTGGTGTCTCCAGGACATAGAGCTTGAATTCTTGTGTGAGAATGATTCTCAACATCCTGAACTGATGATGGAAGTTATTCACATTTAACTTGTCCTTCTCAAGGACTGATCACAATGAAAGGTGTTGTTGTTTGCCATTAGTTTCTACATAGGAAATTTGCATTTTGTCAAAACACTTTTTTATCTTATATGATTAAAAGAAAATTTGATGATGTTAGTTAGGCCTTTAATTAATTATCACTCACACTCTTTTTTTCAAATTGATAGCCCTCACTGTGAATTTGGAAAATTACAACACACAACCTTCTAGTGAGTTAAGATCCATATTCCATCAAAGTTATGAGTTGGCTAGGGCTGATCTCCCACAACTTGACTATTTAGGCAGGAAACACTTGCTAATTGCATCATATGCAACTATCGATAGATGGTATGCACAACTCTTTGTCATAATCCATCTTTATGCTTCTAGGTGGTTAATCCCATTAATATCACATAGTTAAGCCTGACCCAAAAGCCAATACGATAGAATATACACCCTATAGAGGCAGACCCACATATCTATCATCACACTTCCATGAGATAGACAACGCATCATGCTATGGCATGACCACACTTATCTGATCAAACATTTCATGTGTGTTTCTTATGGAAAGCATCTAAGACATAATATTTAATTGAGGGTTTTATTTATATAAAAATATGCATATCTAATCACCACATACTTATAATATGTATCGTATACATACTATATCACAAACAAAACTTGCAATCACAATATATGAGCGATGGTTATGACCATACTAGTGAAATTCTTTGAAGCCACAAAGAATCACTACCACCTAAGGTCCACATCGTATGTAGCAACCTGTTCTTGTAGAAACTATGTGTTGGAACTAGCTGGTCGGTTGACTGAACCCTTCAGGCGATTAATTGGTGTTCAGGTCGGTCGATTGGTCTTCATGGACCGATTGACTGACTCCTAACTCAAGCGGTGTCTGGAGTCCTCTAGTCGATTAGTTGGGCCTTCACTTGAGCAATTGGCTGCCATTGTCGTATGGCCTCCTCAGTCCTCCAATCGACTTGTCATGTGCAAAATGCCTTTTCTTGCTGAAACATAAATGAAAACTATCATATTACTATTAATTTATTACATTATAGAAGTGAAACCTCGAGTTACATTCGAGAGGAGTATAGGGAGGGAAGCATTAAATTACATGTGAAGAAATAGTAGAGGTTCGATATACAAACTGAATAACAGTAGGAATAAAACCATCCAACCAAACACACACACCCACAAGAGGTTTTTGTCCATAACCGCACATTCATACACCATCCAATCTAATTTTATGGCGATGCGTATCGATTGCATATATATATATATATATATATGAGTGTATGTGGTATTAGTCAGATGTGCACGTTAATCACTTTAAGTATTCCCATTGTATGCATCAAATAAATGATAAAATGAAATCTGATCATATTGATTAAATCCCAATACGTCATAAATTGGTGTGGCTCTTATACCACTATTGGAGATTCAGAAAGCAGATAAGGCAGTGGAGGCAAAACGTTCTGTCCGTATCCTGAACAAGAAGATTGCATCAACAATAATGTATTTGGGAAAGAGTATTTACAAGGTATATAACTGGTCCTGGAGCAAGTCCAACAACAATCCTCATAGCACGGTGCTTCGACATCTGAAAGCACATGGAAGGTAGTCAAGACAGTCTCTTGGTGTGACACCATGGAAAACAATCGAAGTAGTCCTCCTATAGTGTCGGCGACAGGATCCACACCTCTATCATAGTCCATGTGGGCCACTGAGAACTCTTCGTTATGCTTTACTAGAGCCAACGAGGAGGAATTTGTCCCTTCAATGTCAACGTGTTAGCACTGACTTGTTCTCCCTTATTGTCTCTCCCTTTTACGGGTAAGACTTGCTCAAGCTCTCATGTTACCCCAACTGTGAGAGGACAATGTTGTCGTCATTAGTTGTGTTTTCTAAAAACCTTGACTACCCCTCTAATTATTGAAGGGCCAGGGTTAGGGTTTCCAGATCACATGGGAGTCAAAAAGACAAATTTTCATGAATTTCTGGCTGTTGCAAATAATGAGTCGATCAACTTGCGCCCACTTGGTCGACTGGAACATCCAGTCGACCGATTGGAATTCTTTCCTATTTGCAAACATATTGGATTTCAATGCAATAATCAAAGCACAACATGACGTCAATATCAATCTTTGATCTAGACTAACTGATTGTCATATCAGTCAATCCGTATTCTTAGTTGGTTGATTCGACACTTGATTGTTTGACTCAACACTTGATTTAGTCGACTCACAATCCACATCAACCAATGTTGTTCAAAATGATTACCTAAACACTTTGTTAATCAAGTCAAACCTTTTTCACTAGTAAACTCCTATTCCATGTGCATCATGTGTGTGTGACCCTATAGGTCCCAAGTTACATTGGCAGTGAATGTCCACAACTAGTTTATGACATCACAAGAAATGAGCGGCATCTAGAAACACATCATTACTAAATGAGTAATTGGAAAGTTGGAGAACATCTTCAACCTAAATCTCTGATTAGTGTTACTGTGATTGTATAATTCCTTTGTATCAGATATCTAGATTGAACTCAAGGCATGGAAACACCATCCTTTTAATAATTTAATCCATGTTTCTTGAACCAGAGTAGACTGTAGAGATGCATATGAGCTCAATATCATATATTGACTCACATGCGTATGGACATGCATTTTCTAAGACTCACTTATAAAGCGGCAAGGATATCAACTCTAGTAGGAGGGACAAATCTCATCTACATCACTCACTGTCAATCCTCATATGCCATAATGTACCTAACCATCACCTTTATGGAAACCCTTATTCAAGGTCACGTTGGATGATGTTAAAATACATCGATCAACATGTGATGAGTGCAATGAATTTAGGTCTAAGAATCACAATCACCACCATCACATTGAGATATGATTATGACTGTTATCCACATATCACTTCTTAGGGTGGGTTTTTCTGGTACATTGTTCTCTAACAAGTAGTTATGTATCTGGTTTGATATTACATATCATGACTAATGAGATTTTGCCATCAAACAACACACACTCTCTTCCACAATAATTACGATTAGGGACATAATCAAGAATGTAAATACTCTTATCATACATATAATATCATTGTTTAGGTCCTCAAACTGAACACATATGTCATCAAAAAGTATCATTATTTAGACATCTATCATGTTGTATTATCATCTCATATTTGAACAAACGTATAGACATGATTGTCTTTATTATTAATCAAATCATTTATGAGATGCCATTGCAATCATCATATGACTGGTTCTCTGGGCATACATACCAACAAATCCTAGCAAGATCCAAGCTAAATCCTAGATCCAAAACAAACCTATTAAACATATATATGGAATTCGAGTCAAGTTGACATATTAATTACATAAACCCTACAAATTGTCTTTTTACTATAAATGAGTTAAGTTATCAGAAACCAAACCATCTTATAGATTATACTTTCCTGATTCCATGACATATTTAACTTTATAATTCTGAGTTATATACATTATTAGATGTGAAATTCAGAAATTCTAGCTAATTAGAAAAATCCTCAAAAATCCCATATTTGTTATATTGAGATTAGTCGATGAAACTAACATCATGGGATGGAGAAAAAGTTCACAGTTCCAAAACATATTTTATTTCATTTTTATGAGCTATATATTATTTATATGAATTATCTAAGATAAATCAAACTATTGATTTATTAAACAATACTTCCTTGGCAAATTACTAATATACCCTCATATAAGGTTCACAACCATAGAGCATCATCGGGTAAATTAATACATTGGCACTAGGTGAAAGCCTCATGATATCAAGCTAAATAAATGGTCAAAAGGACGGAATACCCCTAGATCCATGTGTAAGGAAAATCACTATGAGGGACATCCTAGGTAAAAGATATTATGAATTATTCTCTTCTAAGAATGAAGATACAACATAAAATTTGATGGAGGAGTCGATCTCAAAATAAGAGAGTAGATCTTGAAGCCACATAAAACATCAGAAGGAGATTTCTTTTGCCCTTTCATCCCAATGAGCCATTGGACAAGCTTTGGGATGTCGTGAGGCTCATCCATGATCACTTGTTAGGGTGTATGAGGATTTGGAAGCACAAAAATAATATGTAGAGAAGCATCATAATCACAGGAATTGGAAATGAACCCCCAATGATGCATCAAAGTTGATAAGGGCGAAAATAAATCAAGATGTGGCCAGAAGTACAAGAAGCAAATTACAAATATGAAAAATAGTATGCACAATAGCAAAAGGGAAAAAGGAAAATATCCAACAAGAGTCTAACTAGGAGATAGAATACTTTACGCAGGCATATTGAGTGTTTCTAGATGACTTCCCAAGAGTTCCAAGGGTAGGAGCTCGCCTTAGTGACAAGGAGTCATGTTAACACGAATCAAGTTAGTGGAAGAAGCCAAACCAAAACCAAGTTGAGAGAGAATTGGAGGCAGTTGTGAACATTTTAGGAAAGGTGACAAGATGGTTTTATAGGGATTTGGGGTTCTAGGGTACTAGGGAGATGATGTGAGGAAAGAAACAAGGTAGGAAAGGGAAATTGAGTTTGATAGGGAAGTACAATACATCCTAACCAAGGAAAGTGGGGATCATGTTACTCAGAATCGTGAGGTGAAGCTAAAGGAAACAAAATTGAAGAGACGGAAATGGAGAGGAAAGAGATCAAGAGAGAGGGAGGCAAAGGCTATTGTGTGATAGAAAAAGAAAGGAAAGTAGATGAGGAAGAGAAAAGGAAAGTCGTTGAATTTACCCGAGCTCACTGACAAAATCACAGAGAGAGAGAGAGATGTTGGATTGATTCTCCCAATGTCAAAAGAGGAAATAGAATATGTGACATAGGAAATTAACACATACTTTACAAAATCAACGTATTAATAACATTAAATCCATAGTTTAATTAAATTTTCAAATCCTTTCTTTTATAAGTTATTTAAGGGATCAAACATACTTCAAGTATAGCCACATTTTATACCTAGGCTAGATAAGGCATGTAGAATCCGAATTTGACACTAATTTTTAATTTTGGAGTTATCCAATATTTTATTTAATATTTTAAATCTTAACTTATATATACTTTCCTTAATGAAATTAAGGTATCTAAGATTATTCATCTAATGTAAAACTTGGCCCCTAAACAAACTTAAACATGAGGAATCTAATTCACACATTAAATTTTCACTTTTGCCATCATTAGTTAAATTATTCACGGGTTAGGGTTAAAATAGGTTATATACATACTTATCAAATAAAATGTTTATAAATAATGTGTTGATAGTAGATATGCTTTCGGATTATTTTATCATGATGGATCTTCCTTAACTCTCACATGTTCTCACACACATTATTCGGTTCCGAATTTCTTCTAAAGTTACTTAATCATATTATCTTTCCATTAAAAAATCAACTCTCCATTATTTCTTTATATCCTATTATGATATTATTGCATTTTTCAACATTCGTGTTAGGCTATATACTTGGAGACTCATTTCTGAAACTTATTATTTATCAAGATTATCCATCTTAGTGTTAAATATTGGTTCTCCATTCTTTAAGGGTTAGGGGTGACAAAGAACCTATCTTGCAATTTATAAGATTCCTAATGCGCACACACTTTCACACACACACATACAAACACACACACACACACACACACCCAGACACATGCGCACACGCACACACACACACTATATATATGTATGTATATATATGTATATGTATATGTATATATATACAAGTCAAGTTTTGAAATACCTTAAACATATGTTCATATCTAATTCCAATCATGTACTTTTTAATCCCAAATAGAAGGTGGTAGCTTATACCATGTTTTGGGGTTTATACTTGAACTAAAACCAAAAGTATCCAAACCTTAAGATTAGGATTCTTAGGGATAAGAGACTTCACTACAATATGTTACATTAATCCAATTACACTATTTTATTTCAAAAAGTATCTTATGACCGTGCTACCAACATTATTTTGAACATTGCCATCTATTAAAACCCAAGAATGGAACTTATCAGAACTTGCTATATCCGACCCCATCCAACTTGATCATACCCATAATTCTAAACTTGAGAAAATTCCAATCTATGTACTCTGTATTTTTCTTAACTGTGTACTCTATTTTACTTATGTTAATATTATAATTATCATTTTCGAGTGAATTTCTTCAAATTCTAACTTTATCACTCACACTGTCTCTCACTAATCTCATCAATAAATAGTATATCATGGACATATTACATATAATCAAGATATCATATCAAACATTCTTTGTCAACTCATACATATTAGAAGTAGACAGTGGAAATCCTTGAGGTACCAATTAAAACGGGAGAAGTTGGTGTTTATCTTCTGTGAGTCCTAATACTTGTAGTCAAGATATCATACATGTCTATCAACTACTCTATGTATTGGATCAATGCACATTTTTTCTCCAAATACACACTTTAATAAGTACTTGATCATAAGCCTTTTCCAAATAATCGAAAACCATATGAAGAACTACTTGTCTTTTTTTATACCTCTCCATAAACATCCTTGTCAGAAAAATAACATGTTTAATTGATCTACCATTCATGATTTCAAATTAGCTGTTAGATTTTTTTGTTGACCTTAGATTTTACATAGTGGACATTTATCAAGCTTCATATAGTGACACATCAATTTGATATGTATTTTTTGCAATGATAAGTGCATTTCATACTAAGATACATCATTGTATCACAAAACACATAGTGTCAACCCACAGTAGATTCAATGAGACTCAACACTTTGAGATCTATCAAATGAGAGACATACCATGCCTCACGAGAGAAACACTAATTCTCACAAGAGAGTCATTACTCATGTCAAGAAATATGTGGGTCAATTGCAACAAAGCCACTAACACATGACATGACATGTCTAACCCCAGACACAATGTGTTGGTGCAATGAGGACCCTATCAATAGTTCTTCTTCAAGGTTCAATGACATTTTGTTAGGAAAAAATGAGAGGAGCATCATGTACCCTACACATGTTGTGTCAGATAGTTGTTGAAGGGAAAATTTCATACGTTTGCAATTGTAAGAGGAACATTTCATTGTTCCTCAAAACATTTCCCTTTGACTTTTGGCTCTAGAGAGAAGTCCTCTTACTCTATAGACTAAGAAGAAAATGGAGAAGAAGTAGAACAAGGTTGATAAGCATGAAGAGGAAGAAGGAAGAAGAGAGTGAGTGTTGATGATGGATTTTCTCCATGCAATAATGAATATGCAGATTAAATCCCCATTTACATTATTATTTCCTTCTAAATTTTTGCATTAACCATGTTTATCCCCTATTTGTATGAGTAAGTGGCATAACTAATCATTCCACAATTATTTTGTACTTGTTTTTCACGTTTACATGATAAATTATTGTGTTTCTACAAGATGTATTTTGTTGTCACCTTTTTAAGTTATTTAAATGCATGGATTGTTATGCTTTTTTGCAATTTATTACTTTACTAATTGGTTGCGCTTTTGCATGTTGAGACTTATCAAATTTTCTAGAAGATGTACTAGAATTAGTATGCACTCTTTGTGTGAGAGGATTGAATTATACTTTGACTATAATTCCATGATTTAAGGAATGCTTAATTAGGCCTATAGAGATAAGAGTTATTTTTTTCTATTCAAGAGACTTTTTTTTAGGAAAGGTTATGTCATATATTGAAAGCACATCAATCAAG
The DNA here is from genome assembly GCA_963693085.1 of Alisma plantago-aquatica. NCBI lineage: Eukaryota > Viridiplantae > Streptophyta > Magnoliopsida > Alismatales > Alismataceae > Alisma > Alisma plantago-aquatica. The sequence goes on along the minus strand of OY856410.1, from coordinate 184,636,414 downwards.
CAAACACCTGCTTATGTGAGTACCTTACAGGGTGTTGAAAATGTCATAGACTAGAAAAAAACTGAAAACATGCAAGCCTAGATAGGATAAAGCAATGTTTTGATAAAGTGGGGGAGGCACCCCTTAACAAGCCTCTGGATTATATAATGAAGATAAACCCAAGTTTGTTAAAAAATGCTTCCGACCGAGAATGGAATCACAGTTGTTGCTGAACTATACTGACGCCTGTTTCATCGTCCACCATAGCTTTGAGGTCACACAGAAATTTTGCTTCAGACTCTCCTTCGTCAGATTCATCATGTCCACCTTCAACTAGGTTACCTGCATTTTGTTAGAATGTAAAGATCTGCATCTATTTGTGATATAATATTTTGTTCCAGATTCTTTTTGTTGTTGAAAATTCTGTTGTTTCTTTCTTTCCATAGATTCCAACTGATTGTGGTGAAGATATCACTGCTTTTGAATTTTTTGTAATGTCTATTCGGTGTGATTTGTAAGGGGAAAGTAACTTCCTTGAGGTCAGGAAGGCAGTTTTGTGAAAAATGTGTGAAGATATTTTGTGAGAAGATACACTTGAACAAGATGTGATCAACTGAGTCACTATTTTTTTCGCAAAGAGAGCATCTGAATGGGCCAATAAATCCCTTTTTTGTAATGTTTTCGCATGTGAGAAGTTTGTTTTGTAGTAAAAGCCAAAGGAATGTTTTATATTTTTGCGGCCATTTCTGTTTCCAGATTTTTGTTGTTGATGGGGATAGACCTCTGTAGGAAAGGTGGGTGTAGGCTTGTTTAACCGAGTATTTGCTGCCCCATTTCCAAGTAATGGAATATGAGGTGTTGTTTTCCAAGGAGAGAGCTAGATTTCTAAAGTCGTTTTGGCTAATATGTGTTTGAATGCATCTTTTAAGGGAATTTGATATGTTGCTAGTGATAAGAGGTAGAGCTTTGTCTATCTTCATGTTGAGTAGTCTATTTGGAATGGTCCAATTTGGTCGAAGATTGATGATTGAGTAGTTTTTGAACCGAGGATCGAACTAGAAGGAGATATTTTGGTGAGAGTGAGGGGGAGTGTTAATGATTTGAGTGATCATTTGGATGTTTTTGTTGATGTATTTCCAAAGTGGGGAAGCTTTTTTTTGGGATATGATGCCAGGGGTGAGCATTGGTAATATTTGTATTGGATGAGTTGGGTCCAGATTTTTGGTTTGTTTTGGAGCAGACTATTGATGATTTTAGTTATAAGACAGAGTGAGTGTGTTTCAATGTTGATGATGCCCCAACCACCTTGATCAATAGGATCTGATATAGTTTTCCAATTAACAAGATGATAATGTTTCCCTGATTTATCCGATTTGTGAAAGTTGTTCCAAAGAAAATTTCTTCTGATTTTGTCTAGAATGGATTTTGTTTTTGAGGGCAGGGGAATGCAGCTTAAGAAGTGAGTAGTGATAGGAGTGATGGCACTATTTAGTAGGGTAAGTCTTCCAGAGAGTTTAAGGAAGTTATTTGTCCAATTTGTGAGTTTTGTGTTTATTTTTGATATGATAGGGGTCCAGATAGCATTTGTTATGTTGTATGGAGTAATGGGAAGACCCAGATACTTGATTGGAAATTCTTCTGTCTTGCATTTTAAGAGATCTCTAAAGTGATCCAATGAAGGTTGATTTATGTTTACCCCAAAGATGGAAGATTTTTGCATATTTATTTTGAGTCCTGAGATATATGAGAAGATGTCAATGATTCTGAAGATATTAAGAAGAGAGGATTCATCCGGGGAGGAGAAGATATTGGTATCATCCGCAAATTGAATGATGTTCTCCTTGCAATCCCCAGGGGAACATATAAGACCATTTTGTTTGTCCAATTGGATCATACGAGAAAGGATCGTTGTAATTATGATGAACAAGTAAGGAGAGAGAGGGTCTCCTTGTCTAAGTCCATTTGAGTTATGAAAATAACCAAATGGAACACCATTTATGATAGTTGAGAAGTGATTTGTAGACATGCAAGCATGGATCCAATTTACCCATATGTCAGGAAAACCGAAACCCTTTAGAGTTTTAATTAGACATTGCCAATTAACAAAGTCAAAAGCTTTTTCAAAATCTAGTTTGATTGCTAGAAGGGGGGTTTTGTTTTTGTGGCAAAGATGAATTGTTTCATTGACCATCAGGAAGGCATCTTGTATACTTCTATTTTTGAGGAAGGCAGTTTGGTTTAGCGGGATGATGTCCTCCAAGTGAGGTTTAATCCTGTTTGCTAGTGTTTTAGCAATGATTTTAATAATGCTAATTGTGATGCCTTAAGCTCTAATAATGTTTATTGTGATGCCTTAAGCTCTTTCTAATGAATAGAAATTAAGAATGTGATATGTGTCATTCAAAACACCAATTCACTAAGATAATTATCCTAGAGTTTAACCTTTTTTTACTTTCCAATTAAGGCTATTATAGAAGGGTCAATCCCACAGGACGATGTTTTCAAGATTGTTTCTCTAAATCCAATTGATTTTCAAACTTTATTTCTTTTTGGAGTTTTTTTGAATATTTGAACAAGGAAGTAAATTCTGAGTTTCGGAGGGTGATTACTATAGAAAATTGTAAATTGCAAATTAATGAAAGATTACACTAATAGCAAGGAAATGAATGGATTATAATAAGACAAGAAAAGGAAAGATATTGTTAACACAAATAAAAAGATTATATAAGGACAAGAACTAAAGTGCAAGAATGCAAGAAAGTAGTTGGAAACAAGCGTTGAAGGAAACGATTGAATCCGACAAAAGAAAATCGAGGCTTAGGGGTTTCACCACCTTAGCCCAAGTGAAAACAAGATCGAAGAAATACACAACAAGCAAGATAGAATAAGGTATATGGATCATTTGTAAATGAAATATAAGAGACAAACTCCATGTGAACCTATTGATCCTAACATTAACACATCCTATTCCATCATCCTAAAAGGGATTTTTCCCCAGTCACAAAGAAGAAAAGTGCCATGGACCTTGAACTCACTTAGAACCTTGTCCCAAAGAAGAAAAGTGCCATGAGGGAAGGCACATTTAACGAGATATGATTGATACTATCTAGATTTGAGTTTTTTAGGAAAAAGAATTAACCTAGAGTTATAGACAAGGACTTAATCACCCTCTTGAATATCTTTCCTCCCAATGTGACATCCATGCAATAATTTAGTTTTGTCTTTGTATATTCCAACATTTTCATAGGCTGTCATTCTGAGCTCATCTAACTCCTAGATTTGAAGGAAACGATTTTCACATGTTGTAGATAAGTTGAAATTTAGAGTTTTGATCGCCCAATTAGCCTTATGTTCCATTTATATGGGTAAATGCCAAGCTTTGCCATAGATTATATTGAAAGAAGTAGTGCCTATTGGAGTTTTGTAGGCAGTTCTATATGCCTACAAGGCATCATTGAGTTTCAAAGCCCAATCTGTCCTAGTGTGATTGATCGTTTCTCTAGGATGGACTTGATTTGCCTATTCGGAACCTCAATCTGACCACTAATTTGAGGATGTTAGGGGAGGAAACTTTGTGATGGACTCCATATCATTTTAATAAGGATTCAATTTTTCTTTCTAAGAAATGTGAACCTCCATCAGAAACCACGATACGAGCTACCCGAAATCTAGGAAAAATAATGTCTTTAAAAAGTTTCTTCACAGGTTTGGAATCACATGTTTTGGTGGGGATGGATTTTACCCATTTTGAAACGTATTTTACGTCCACTAAGATATATGTGTACCCGCAAGAAGAAGGGAACATGCTCATATAATCTACTCCCCAAACATCAAAAATTTAAATCTCCTGCCAAGAAGTCATGGGCATCTGGTCTATCTTAGATATATTTCCAGTCCTCTGACATTCATCACAAGTGAGAACGAATATGTAGGAATCTTTGAATAGAGTGGGCCAGAAAAAACTATATCGCAACACTTTCCTAGCAGTTTTCTAAGAGCTCATGTGCCCTCCTATGGGGATGGAATGAGACTACTCAAGAGCGTCATGAGCTTCTTCCTTAGTGACACACCTACAAAAAAGTCCATCAGAGCATAGTCTAAAGAGGTAGGGGTCATCCCAATATTAGTGTTTCACATCATGCAAAAAATTTAGCCTTAATATGTCCCTCATATTTAGGGTGCAATAAACCTGCAGCTAAGAAATTTACATAATCTATGAACCAAGGATATCGGGATTCCATTTTCAACAATTTTTCATCGGGAAGAGAGTCATTGATGGGGATACCATCATCATCAAAGAAATCAAGGCGACTAAGATGGTCTGTAACTACATTCTTGTAACACTTCTTGTCAAGGATTTCTAAGTCAAACTCTTAAAGTAAAAGGACCCAATGAAGAAGATGAGGTTTGACATCCTTTTTGGTCATCAAATATGTAATGGCCACATGGTCTGTATAGATAATAACTTTGGGCCCTACCAAGTAAGAGAGGAGCTTGTCGAAGGCATAGACTATGACTAGCATTTCCTTCTCAATGGAGGTGTAATTCCGCTGGGCATCGTCTAGAGTTTTGGATGCATAATAGATCACATGGTGCTTTTTATCAACACACTATCCAAGAATAGCACCAACAACATAATCACTCGCATCACACATTAATTCAAAAGTCAAGGACCAGTCAGGGGCCCTAATGATGGGGGTAGAAATGAGAGCATATTTCAAACAAAGAAAACTGGCCATGCTAGCTTTGTTAAACACAAAGGGAGTGTCATTTTGGAGAAGGTTTGTCAAGGGTTTGGTGATTTTTAAAAAATCACGGAAGAAGCGACGTTAAAAACCCACATGCCCAAGGAAGGCACGAATGCCCTTGGTAGAAGAAGGGGATGGAAGTTTGGATATGACCTAAATCTTGGCTTTATCAACTTCAATGCCACACTTGCTAACTCTATGTCCTAAGACAATCCCTTCTGTCACCATAAAGTGACATTTTTCCCAGTTTAAATTCAAGTGTGCTTCCTCACATTTTCCCAAAACAAGAGATAAATGTCTAAGACAAGATTCAAAACTTTATCCATAGATGGAGAAATCATCTGTGAATACCTCCATCAGGGTCTCTGTCAATCCAACAAAGATAACAGACATTCACCGCTAAAAAGTGGTTGGCGCGTTGCACAACCCGTTCTTCCGAATGCATAAGTGCCAAATGGGCAGATGAAGGTTGTTTTCTCCTGGTTGTCAAGATGGATGGGAATATGATAAAAACCTGAATAGCCATCAATATAATAGAAATATTTTTGATGGGCAAGGTGCTTAAGTACTTGATCTAGAAAGGGAAGAGGGAGCTGATCTTCCCTAGTGGCCTTATTCAGTTTTATATAATCAATACACATCCTCCATCCTATAACAGTTAGGTGGGAATGAGTTCATCGTTATCATTTTTCACAACAATGGTTCCCCCTTTCTTGGGGATAACTTGGACAGGGCTAACCCATGGTGAATCAGATATGGGGTAGATGATTCCTAAAGTCAACAGTTTGATAACCTATAGGTGAACAACCTCTTTTATGCTTGGATTTAATTTCCTTTTAGGGTCCCAAGATGTATTGTATTCCTCTACCATAGGAATCTTATGCATGCAAATAGTTTGATCGATTCTCGTCAAATCAACCATTTTATACCCTAGAGAAGCTTTCATCTTCCTAAGCTCAGTCATGAGCTTAAATTCCTATTCATGGGTAAGATTGGAGTTAATGATAACAACATAAAGTTGTTTCTCATCAAGGAAAACATATTTAAGACCGTCAGGGAGGGGTTTCATCTCGGGTGCCTTGGGATGGGGTTCAGGTTTCTCATACATGAGAGAGATCATTTTGAGATCCTCAAACTCTTTTTCATAGATCTCCTCAAAGGTGTCAAGATGAACTCTATATTCTCTAATTGGTCATCTTCAAAAACACAATCAATGGGGGTCACTACAACATTCTGAAGGGGATCCTCAACTAGATCTCATTCTTGTCTTAACTGGTGTAGCTTCTCAATGCAATCAAGGAGATAAACCTCTTCCAGGAGGCTTGGTTTGCGCATACTTTCAAACACCCTAAACTGGAAGGTTTGTTTTCCTAGATGAAAAAAGATGGTTCCGGCCTCGACATCAATCAAGGCTCAGGTGGTGGCCAAAAAGGGACGGACAAAGAAGATGGGGTAGTGTAAATCTTCCTTTATGTCCACGATGACAAAGTTACATGGGACATAAGCATCTTTCCCAACCCTTACATGTATGTCTTCAATGATACCAATAGGTTTTGTAATGAATGAGTCGGCCAAATGGATTGTCATGGTATTGGGAAGCATATCAACAAATCCTAGCCTCCTATGACTATTGGGTATGATAGAAATACTAGAACCTAAATCTATAAGGCCTTTTCTGTGAGCATTATCACCCAAGTAACATCCAATTCCAAAAGAACTAGGATCTTTCTTCTTTTTAGGCATCTTGCTTTGAATGATATCAGAAGTGGTTCTAGAAAGCATTACTCTCTCATGCTCTTGGGTTGTATAATTCCTAGTCAATAAAGTTTTCATGTACTTGGACCAAGCAGACATATTAGCTAAAGCATCAAGAAAAGGAATATCGACATGCAACCTTTTCATGGCATCCCTAAATTTCATGAAATGAGTATCAATCCTAGTTTGCTTCATGCGGGCTTGGTATGGAGGGTACAGTTTGTAAATATGGATATCTGACTCATCAATCTCTACTGTTGGAATGACAGGAGCGGGAACATCAGGTTCAGGTGAACAAGGAGTTTCAATGACCAAAATATCATCCTCAAAGTCCAATGGTACAACTGCGGTTTCTCTGGAGGAGGGGGAGGGGGAGGGGGAGGGGTATGAGTCTTCTATGAATGAGTGGAGATAACCTTAATTTGTTTAGGGTGTTTTGGGTTGTTCTCATACTATCTAGGAAAGGTGCCGACATGGGGTTTCTGCTGGGTAATGAGGCAGGCTAATTGAGCGTCAGTCGCCTTCTGATGAGCTTGTTGAGCAAGGATGATTTGTTCCAAGGTAGACACCCTATCATTAGTTGAGGGTGTGAGAACATTCTGTTGTGCTTGAGGTTGGGGTGGTGGATGATTAAGGTTTTGAAATTTTTGTCCTTGGTAGGACCCATGGTTCTGGAAATTACCCCTATAATTTCCTTAGTTTCCAAAGTTCCTCTGATTGTTGTATGGGAATCCTGGAGGTGGACGATTGTTGTTTTGAGGGAAAGATGGTCTCTGTGGGGGAGGGAGTAAAGAAGAGTTTTCTGCTCCTGAGAGATTTCCATATTGGAATCCGGGGTGGTTTCTGGCTTGATTAGCATTGTAGTAAGACTAGCTCGAGATACTATGGATTGACTTTAGGTCCTCCAGTTGCTGACCAACTTTTGGCTTCATAGGAGTGTTATAGAGATATTAACATTACAGGGTAGCATGATCATACCCTTGTCAAATCCCATAGAGAGATTTTGCGACTCTAACTCGGGGTTGCCTCTCATAAGCATTGAAGGATGACTCTAGGTGATCCTATTTTAGAGAAACCATCTTAAGGGATTCTGTGATGGTATGGATATCCGATTTACCCCGGCCTTAGCTACCATGATGACCCCACCAGTTCCTCATATTTCCTGGATTTTAAAGGACCATTTTACTACCTCCTAGGTACTGCTTAAGTTTTAAAATATGAAGTTTCCTCCAGATGAGGAATCAAGGAATTTCTTGGTGTCATCATCAAAATCACGGTAGAATATCTCAATGAGTGGAGTTTGGGAAATGTCATGGTGAGGGAAACATGGAAGGAGTTCCCTAAATGTTTCCCAAGCTTCTCCTAGAGTTTCTCTTAGGACCATTGAAAAGAGAAGGATTTTCCCCCCAATTTCTTAGGTGAGGGAAGGAGGGAAGTATTTATCCAGAAACTTGGTTTGAAGTGCCTCCTAAGTGGTGACATGTTCTTTGCTCTCCATGGCATTATACCAACTACTAGCTTGCCCTGAGAGAGACTATTTAAACAATCTAAGTATAATGGCATATCCAAAAACACTTGGGATCTTATTCAAAGAGCAAAGACCAGTAAAATGTTGGAGTTGATCTTGGCAACTCTCACCCTTGTTACTAGAAAATGGGTTGGCATGAAGCATGGCAATCCATTGGGTGCAGATCTCGAATTGGGGGGCTGTAATTTCAGGTGGCACAATAGGATGTTGCGCATATCAGATTTTAGGTGTATAAAATTCTTTTAACTATTTTTATCTTTCATCCTCCCTTTGAGCGGTGACAAAGCCTCTACGGTTAATTTTCTCCTCATTCATCCTAACTCAGTTTTGTCTGTTCAAATGGTGGAAGGTTCTTTCTGGCTCCAGATCAAAAACTGGCGGCGTAAAATCAGCATTAGACAGGCGTTGCATGCACAATTATAATTTATAGATATATTTGAGTGTAGAAAAAATGTACTTCTAGAATAGAAACTCAGTAGAAGGAGGGGATAGTACTTACAGAATGGTACTCACAAGGCAAAAAAATGGAAAAAAAGTTTTGTTTAAATTTTTTTGGGGTTTGAGAAAATGATCTGTTGTCCCTGACAATGGTGCCAAAATTGATATGTGTCATTTAGTACACCAGTTCACTAAGATATTTATCCTAGAGTTTAACCTTTTTTCTACTTTCCAATTAAGGGTAGTATAAAAGGGTCGATCCCATAGGACCACACTTTCAAGATTGTTTCTCTAAACCCAATTGATTTTTGAACTTTATTTCTTTTTGGAGTTTTTTGAATATTTGAATAGGAAAGTAAATTTTGAGTTTTGGAGGGTGATTACTCTAGAAAAAAATGTAAATTGTGAATGAATAAAAGATTACAATAATAGCAAGGAAATGAAAGGATTATACTAAGAAAAGAAAAGGAAAGAGACTGTTAGCACAAATAAAAAGATTATCTAAGGACAAGAACTAAAGTGCAAGAATGGAAGCAAGCGGTTGGAAACAAGCATTGAAGGAAATGATTGAATCAGATGTGAAAAACATTGAGGCTTAGGAGTTTCACCACCTTAGCCCAAGAAAAAATAAGATCGAATAAATACACGACAAGCAAGATAGAAGAAGGTATGAGGATCATTTGTAAATGAAACACAAGAGACAAACTCCATGTGAGCCCATTCATCATGACGTTCACATATCCTAGTCCATCATCCTTAAAGGGATTTCACACCTAAATCCCCATGTAATCGGTTTAGGTGTTCTAAATCTCGATTTCCACAGTCACATCCGCCGAGATGAACCTACGATAAAAATTGATTAATAACTTCGTTAAATCGATGATTTCTAAATAAAAAACCATCCATATAAATAGTTGTGTAAAACTCAATCCAATTAACACATGGCTAAGGGGATACTCCCCTCACCTCTATAATGAAACTACTCACTAGCCATGGTAAGGAATGGAGAAACAAGGGGAAGAAGGTAGGAAGCCATAGTCTACAAGGACAAAATCTCGAGGGAGAACAATATTGGTAACTATGTAATGGCTTGCTCTCTTAATCCCCCACTCCAAGAGAAAGAACTATAATAGAACAAGAAATTACACTATGAATTAAAAGTAATAGAGCTTAACTAAATGATACAAGTACAAAAATCAAGGTATTCTTGTTACAAGACTCCCCCTTCTTTTATAGGGGAAGGAGGGGTGGAAACCTTGAAGGGAGATGTGAATAAATGGGAGAGGTGGCTACTGACTTTTGATGTTTGCGCGCCATGAGACGGCCATCTAGATGGTGACGTGGCATGGTATGAGGGGCAGTGGTCGAACCCTAGGCAAGGGGGGTGGCGGCACCTGTTGATTCCATTTTTTGGTCTCGAAGTAAGACATCAAAACAATCATCTGGGTGTAGGGCAAACCTCTCGTGCTGCCACGTGTGCTGATCATGTTCAAAACCCTAAGATATGAACGCGGCATGGACATTTCACCTAGTGTGGTCATGAGATGGCCGTTTGGGCTAGCTCGACTGGTGATACGAGCCAATTAGCTTGTTGATTTTAGACGCCCGTTTGGTGTATCAAGATGGCATGTTTAGCTGAGGACCAAATGGTCATGGAGCTCTGGGGTTAGAACTTCTTGAAGATGAGCTGACCGTATGGTGCTGCAAGACGGTCGTTTCGTGAGCCTAGTAGGTCAAAATTTTGCTTTGAAGGAAAAACATGCAAAAAGTGACAAAAAATATAGATATTTGCACAATTAATCAAAAAGTGGGTAAATTACAAATTGTCCTAGAAATTACAAAAAAGAGATAAGTTCTAATAAAAAAGACTATGAAATATATGCAAAAAGATAGATGAATATGCATACATCAGAATGTTTGGTGGAATCCGTCATGAATATATCATGTAATTTGATTGTTGATAAGAACTGGGATTGATTCAATGTTTACGTGCTTACATACAATGATTTATCTTAAATCTTTTTGTTCCTCCATTGTCAATCGTCGTATAATATATGATTTATTTTCACAACCAAAACAAATAAAATACAATGACCAATCATCATAATTTTCAACCAATTAATCATTTAATACATTTAAATGAAATTATAAAATCCCATTGATTTCTTGTAGATTCGACCCAACAATATAGTACTTTCATTGTGTACTATTGATGGTGACTATACGACCCCGACATGGCTTAATTATTAAACATACTTGTTTGATTTAATTGGTTGCTCAATTTTATAATTAAACATTTTTTTTATGTTTTAAGATCGTTTGACAAAGCTATATTTCAAATTTAGTCCAAATAGGACTTTGTTTGCTCAAGTTTTTGCTATTTTATGTACTTCTGTGGACCTATATGCAATTATTTTTCTAGGGACACAACTGCAATTTTAACACATGAGTATTTGGTTACATAGTTTTCATTATAATATGTATAAGAGATTTTATTTGAATGCTTTTAATTCTTGTTGCATAAGAGTATCCACCCTTGATGTTAGTTTTGTTTAGAGGTGAAGGTAATTATACTTTTGATGCTTGCTAGGGCTGAACAAATGATGGTTGTTTTGGGAATGCCTTCGAATGGTTTTGAATGAACCTTTAGATGGATGTTCTAGGCCAGCCTTTGGATGGTGTTGGGTCAACTTTCAATGCCCAATTAGAACACACCTTCGATGGATAGTCAGGTGCATCTTCCCATGGCTGGTTGGGATATGCCTTCTGATGGATGATCAGAATGTGCCTCTGATGGCTAGTTGAGGTACGCCTTCAGATGGATGATCTGTACACGAGTCAACATCTTCGTATGATTCCTTGTGGGTGTCTACTACCAGATGAAGGTTCTGCATGTGTGAGGTGATGTAGGTTCTGCATGCTTGAACCGATGGATGTTTTTGTTGTACAATTGAAGGAGAACCTAGATTTGACTAATGGCAAAGTAGTTTTCTATCTTTGACCTCCTTTCTCTTCATTCCAGCTACAAATATCCCTTTCTACTTCTATGAACCAAATCTTATACCCCGTCCTTACTGTTGGACACCTTTAGAGGCCATCAGTTGACGACGAGGAGCCATCAGTAGGTGACATGAGGGACTCCAAGGGTCAAGACCTTGCTTGTTTATGGGTGCATGTTGGTGTAAGCTTTAGATCTTGCTCTTCTAGGACTATTCATAGCCTCTTTACTCTGTTCCTTATTTCTCACATGTAAGATCTTCCCTCCTTACCTCATTTTCATGTTGTTTTCTTTCTTCCCTCTTCTTCCATGAACAGTACCCATGGTGTTCCTTGCTGGAATCTCGAACATATGGATGAAGAACCCTCTTTCTTCTCTCTTTTTCTCTAGATCTACCCCATTCTTAAAGATAGGAGCTATCTTGGAGCTTCTCGAGTATAAAGATCGAGTATTTCCTTCTATTCTTCGTGACTCCTTTCTGTTTGGACGTTTTCCTTCACCCTTCTGGTGAGTGATAAAACTTCTAATATGTTTCTTGCCTACTCATAATCCACTTTATGTAAATCTTGTTCTTGAAAACTTGTAATATGTTAAAAGATTGCCTTTTGTGTACTATTTGTCATGAAAATGATGATAACATGAGTTCTTAAACCTTATGTATACCTTATGAATGTTTCTCTTCTGTAGAGTGAGCTTTTCTTTGAACATGCAAGGTCTGAAATTTAAATATACGTGTAATGACTCTTATAAATGTCATATAGGTGTTGTTTTGGTACCCAATGTTTAGAAATCCGACCCATACATTAGAATGCGTTGTATATCTATTAACCCATGGTTAGTATAATGCTTTTATATATTGTTATGCTGATGATATGACAATTGGAAGAAAACATAATACTGAAACTAGCTCATCCAGGTTAGGATTCGGACACATAAATGCCTAGTTCTTGGAAATGCTATAAATTTTACATCCGATAGACATTTATGCTAAAATTTTGGGTGATATGTTTTCTATGACTTGTTTGACTCTCTGCAAAATTTCAAAGGATGATGATGTTCATACAAAAAGTTGTTACTATTTTTGTATGAATGACTTTTTGGGCTGTTTTGTGTCCTAGTTGGAGGTTTAATCCTCTTTATGAATAATGATGGATCACTATACCATAATGGAGTAATAGGAAACATGTTTTATATATTTTGTATCTTTTGAATATACAATCTACAATTTATTTTAAAAAGATTGTTTAGGTGCTTGTATGTAACTTGATTGATGCAGTAAGAAATGCTTAAATTGATACAAGTAATAAAGCATAACCTTAATCATATAGCACCCTGAGTATGTATAACTATTCTAGTATCATAACTTGCTGGATAGTGAAATGAGTAATCCAAAAGGAGCTCAGACTCATATAATGTAGAGTATATGCAGGTGTAGGGAGGGTATATCCCTATCACCTTGATCTCAAAGTTTGGCGAGTGATCAAGGCCATGTATTGGATGTGGAAGTGATTGAGAGTGACTGTGCTTGTAACTTGGATTTGAGGGTTTATAACCTAGTTTATAGTATTGTGGCATGTGTACCCAGGACAAACTAGGCTATTTTGTAGTTTGAAAAATGTGCTACAATGGTTGATACTCAAACTGACTGAGGGGAAGAGAACTTAGGATTATGGTCATCCTAGATCTTATAGGGGGCTGATTTCGAATTCGCAGTGGTTAGCTAATAGTCTGATTGGTACACCTTAATCTACACATGGCTAAAAAAACATATAATATGACCATGTAGCATATCTATTAGGGCTACTTGATGAATCACTGTGGATGATGATCCTTGCTTTGTTCCTTTTAATTTTTAGATGATTTATAATGCAGTAAGAGAAATAAATTGTACCTATGACTCTGGTTATGCTTGATCTTTATGCAAGTTATAAAGTTTAAACTTTGTAATACCATGCTTATGTAATTATATAACTTGGTTGTAAGATATAGATGTTATTAGAAGTTATATCTCTCGTAGGGACATGAGACTCACCTCATGGGTAACCACATTTTTTAGGTGATCAAAAGAGACATCTAACACATAATAGCATGGAGGAGATGTTTGAAGATCAATAGAGGCTGAAGGTTGGTTTTGTTGTATAGAGTCCTAGAGTCATCCCTATACTCGTAGGTCCTGGTGGGGAATTTTCGTACATGATGTATATCAATTCTAGACTTTTTTCATATGCCTAGAGAAGTGTAAATGATGTAATTATGTGAAACATATCTTTTTTATATATGTTATGGATTAGGCCATGGAACTCATGAAGGGGTACCTACTATATATATGTCAGTAAACTTGACCTTTCTACAAATACTTCCTTTATGATGTTTGAAATTTTTTATTTGGCTTTAATTATGTGCTATTTTTCATAATATTATTAATTAGTGATTGATCAACATTTTGGTTTTGGGTAATCTCGTTTGGCATGATGGATTGCTGAGTCTACAGGGACATAGGACTTAGGTTGTTGTGTCTATTCTTATGTATCCAACATATCTAGCTATATTTATGGTTATGCACACATATATGGAGAATGTGAAGAGAATTTGGAGAGTAGTTACATGGATCTTAGAGGTGATAGTAGGAGACGTGTACAAGACATGAGAGTACCCAAGATGGGGTTAGAACAACCCGTTCCACCTCCCTTCGACCCTAAAACTATAACTGAACCAGCTTTTCAGTCTATTTTTGGACATCTTATGGTGATGATAGTGCATCTGGCAGACAAGGCGCCTTCACCTCAACCAAGGCACATGTTCCCAATGTAGAATCTCAAGGTCCAAGGAATACCTTTGTGAGGTTGTAAAGATTGGGAAACACAAAGTACGAGTGCACAATAGACCCCACCGATGTAGATTTGTGGTTGACAAAGCTGGAGAAGGCATTTAATATTTTTAACATCTCTGAGTAGGATAAGGTGAAGCATGCAATCTACCTTCTAAAGGGTAGCGCTGGCCATTGTGGGCCACAGAGGAGGAAAAGAGACCAGGAGAGGCGATCAGTTGGCAGGAGTTCTGGTAGGAGTTTGTCATTCGTTACTTCCCAGAGACGTATTTAGAGGAGAAGATGGCCTAGTTTGAATGGTTACACCAGGGGTCATTGTGTATCAAAGAATATGAAGAAAAGTTCATGAAGTTTTTGAGGTTCTATCCTCACATGAATACCATAGAGAAGGAGAGAATGAGGAGGTTTGAGAAGGGTTTAAATGTGGAGTTGACACGGACAACATCTACTTTAGAGATCTGAGAGAAGTTTGCCACCTTTTTGGAGTATGTGAGGAGGATTGAGAGGAGAACTATATAACAACGAGAAGCTAATGCTAGGAAGAGGTATGCTCAATTCCAAGGATTGCCATCTAGCAGCTTTAATAAGCTAAAGTTTTCCTCATCGTAGCACCAATAGTCTCAGCTAAGGTTGATGTTCTCTGAACCAAGGATGCAGATACATTCACAATGGTCCCCTAGAAAGGGAAGGAGATGTATCTTTCCATCATGTGGGGTGAACAATTTAGTGTCCATGTCTGTGATACGACCATATAGGCCATAATATGAGATGAGGATCTGCTTCAAGTGTGGTCAGGTAGGGCATGTGAGACGTTCTTTCCCTATTAGGAACCTGGAGGTTACACAACAACCGAGGCAGGGCCAATAGGGATCACAACAACAACAATACAGTGGTGGTGGCAACAAAGGTTGTGAATAGACATCACAGGCATGGTCCTCAGGACTGGCTAACAAAGGAAGAGGGAAACAACATACAACAACCAAATTCTATGCTATGAGTCAGCCAGAAGGAGTGGTCAACCCGTGTGTCATGATAAGTCAAGTGGAACTTGTTCATTCTGAGTTATTTGCTTCTACCTTTGTATCTATTTTGGTTGACCCAGGTGTGATGCACTCATTTATCACCAGAGAGGTGATAAATAGTTGTAACTTGCCTATTTGTAGTAGAATTGATATCTTCTTGGTAGAAACCCCTTTGGTTGGTTCCATGATGTTGAGGGAGGTGTGTCCATCCCACGTTATTTCTTTCTCACAACATATCATTCAAGTAGATCTCATGCCACTTGATATGCATGGATTTGTTGTGATCTTAGGTATGGATGCCTTATAGAAGTACAAGATTGTTTTGGACTCTGTTTCAAAAGTTGCAACATTTAGTGATGGAGATGTCTCTTGGACATTCCAAGGAGATAGGAAGATTCTTCCTGCATGTCTTGTGTTGGAAGTGATAATAGAGAAGTTGATGAGACAAGGATGTGAAACTTTCCTAGCACATGTAGTGGATACCAAGGTGATGAGTCCTAGTATTCAGGGAGTACCTGTGGTGCGTGAGTTTGAGGATATTTTCCCTAATGAGTTTCTTGGTGTTCCATCCCTAGAGAGATTGGTTTTGAGATCAATCTAGTTTGTCGTACACAATCCATAGCACAAACACCCTATACGATGGCACCAACTGAGATGAAGGAGTTGAAAAAGTAGTTGCAAGAGTTTTTGGAGAAAGGTTTCATACGACCGGGCACCTCCCCTAGGGTTGCTCTAGTGTTGTTTGTGAATAAGATGGATGGTTCAATTAGGTTTTGCATAAACTACCGATAGTTGAAGAAGGTCACAGTGAAGAACAAGTACCCATTATAGAGGATAGATGATCCATTTGACCAGTTGGGAGGTGTTGTAGTGTTTTCTAAGGTAGACCTAAGATCAGGGTATCATCAACTAAGGATCAAGGCATATGACATACCTAAGACTAGTTTTCTGGCTAGGTATGGTCACTATGAGTTCATGGTTATACCGTTTGGGCTAACCAATGCACCGACAACGTTTATGGACTGTATGAATAGAATATTTGGACTTTATCTTGATCATTTGATGGCAGTGTTCATCGATGACATCTTGATATACCATAGGGTTAGTCAACAACATGAGCAATATCTTTGTCAAGCTTTGGAATTGTTGAGACAACATAGGTTGTATGCTAAGTTCAGTAAGTGCGAGTTTTGGCTAACCGAGGTGTCTTTCCTTGTCCATGTCATTTCTACTAAGAGCGTCTATGTAGATCCTAAGAAGGTGAAGTCAATTTTAGAGTGGGAGCAGCCCAAGACACCAACTGAGGTTTGAAGCTTCCTAGGTCTAGCTGGTTACTACAAAAGGTTCATTAAGAACTTTAGTGTTTTGGCTTTACCCTTGACCAGGATGACTAAGAAGGGTGTTTCTTTTAATTGGGATGACAAGTGTCAATGTTCTTCCTAGGTGTTGAAGGAGAAGTTGACGAGTGATCCACTGTTAGTGTTTCTAGAGCCATGGAAATGCTGCATCCTTTTCTATGATTCTTCAAATAATGGGTTGGTATGTGTATTGATGCATGACAAGAATGTGATTTCTTTTGCTTCTTGACAGCTTAAGAAATACCAGGAGAACCACCAAACTCATGAACTAGAGTTAGAAACAATGGTTCTTGCCTTGAAGATTTGGCAGCACTATCTGTATAGATAAAAGTGCCAAATCTTCACAAATCACAAGAGTCTTCAATATCTTCTCAAAGTAGGAGCTGAAAATGAGACATAGAATGTGGATGGAGTTGATCAAGCACTATGATTGTACGATAGATTATCATCCAAGAAAGGCAAATGTAGTGGTTGATGCATTGAGCAGAAAGTCATCTTTGTCATCATCTGCAAATAAAGTGCAATTGCACTGCATGGCGGGTCATAAGGGGACATGCTAGTGTTGCTTAGACTGATGAATGCATAGTTGGAAGTATCTCTGTTGGTGGGTTTTTTGGCACAATTACACATGAACCCGACTTTGATACAACAGACCTGAGATGTGCATAAGGATGATGTTATGGTACAAAACAAACCATTAGAGTTTGGCAGCAAGAAGCGTGATGGATTTCATGTGTTAGATGATGGGACAAAGTGCTTTCACAATCAAATGGTGGTTCCTGATGTTGGAAGTCTAAGGGAGATGGTAATTGAGGAGGCTCATTCCTTAATGTACGCGATGCATCGTGATAGTACAAAGATGTATCATAGTCTGAAGGATTTGTACTGGTGGCCATGTTTGAAGTGGGATGTGTTAGAGTTTGTGGGGAAGTGTCCAACTTGTCAACAAGTCAAGGCAAAGCATCAGAAGCCTACATGGACGTTGCAACCTTTTCCAATTCCATAGTGGAAATGGGATCACATAACCATGGACTTTTTGGTTGCCCTTACAATGAAAACCAAAGGCCATGATTCCATTTGGGTGATCATTGATTGGTTGACGAAGACAACTCACTCTTTGCCAGTCAAGACCACCTACACTATAGAGAAGTTGGCACATATGTATGTTGATGAGATAGTTCGTCTGCATGGCATACCAGCTATGATAGTGTCAGATAGAGGTCCTCAGTTCAATAGTAGGTTCTTAAAGTGTCTACCTACAACCTTGGGGACACAACTGAGATTCAGTACAACCTTCCACCCACAGATAGATGGCCAGTCAAATAGGACCATTCAGACATTAGAGGATCTTTAGAGAGCATGTGTTCTTTAGTTTCTTGGGAGTTGGGATATCCACTTGAGTTTGATTGAGTTTTCCTACAAATTAAACTACTAGAGAAATATAAATATGGCACAGTATGAGGCTCTATATGGAAGGCATTTTTGCTTGCCTCTTTATTGGTATGAGATAGGTGAGTATCAGTTGTTGGGTCTTGATGCAACCCTATTTTAGGGCTTCATCCCGTGTATTTTTTCATTATAATCAGATCTAAGCATTGTAGATTGCAAGTTATTTCCCCTAATGTGAACTTGCATGTCAAATGCACTTATACCTCCTCTTGTGTGTTTTTCAAGGTACTTATGCATGCATTGATGCAAGGGAGAGAGATGAAGAGCATCTTTGGGTCCTTATACTCCAAGATTGGACCTAACTCCTCCCCGAGCTCTCCTTGGATGCACAAGGGTCAATCCAAAGCAAAAGAAGGTCAAATGAAGCAGTTGGTCATGGGAAACCACCATAGTCGTGGTGATTTAATATTCAAAAGTCACAAAATCTTCAACAAATTTGTACATGAATGACCACGACCCTAGACATTGAAGACACCACAACCATGGTTCATAGCACAACTGTGGCTGATGAGTTGCAACTCACCTGTGGCCCCATGCCACAACCGTGGCAAATTAATCTCCAAGGTCCCAAAAACCAACAGAAACCCAGCTCAAAATACACGCGAATGACCACAATCGTGGCCATCAACATGACCGTGGACACTGAAGACCACCTCACCCATGGTGACCGCCATGACCATGACAAGCTAAAGACAAGACGACCCCCACAACAACCATGCCCATGGCAACTTCCTCCAACACGGCCGTGCTACCCAACATGGCCATGGCACCCTATACCCACCACAATCGTGACACCCTCCACGGTCATGGCCACTCATGCCTATACTTATACTTCACCTAAAACTTCCACCTCGGCCATTCTCACTACCCATGATTGTTCCACGTAATCCCCACCTGGCTGTGATGACTACCTAACCCTACCCATTTTCTCCACTATTTTTCCCATTCCCCCCCCACTTACCCTAGTGCTCCATCACCACCTATATAAAAATAGGTGGCGGCTGGAGAACAAAGGTTAGCATCTATACAACTACTCTAGAGATTCATTAGCCACTTCCTTGCATTCAAGCTATTCACCTACCTCCCACCTTCCACTTCCACTCCATTTCCACCCTAAAACCCTAATTTTGTAGGTTTTCCACCATAATCCCCCATATTTCCATGCCATTCATCCATCTTGGAGGAGGTTCCACGTTCTACCATTACTATGAGGTGAAGGAGGAGGATCTACCATGAGCTCCATGGATTTCTACCTCTTTCTTCTCTTTTCTTTGCTCTTTTTTTAGTCATGTGTAGCTAAGCCCCTTGTGGTGGGCTATTTGGGGGGCAAAAATGATACTTTGATACCATGTTGGGGAAAGTTAATTTGTAAACTCTTGCTTGGTACTTAAATCTCTTTTCCCATGTCTGACTTGTGGTTTGTACCTAAAAATATGAATTGCTTGTGTTTGTATGCTTGAAGCCACCTAAGTCTAGGAGAAGATAGCATATGTGGGGCTATTTTGGGACTTGCTCATAGGTCCAATTAGTGGATCCCTAGCTAGCACCCCATCTCCCCCTACATATAGTCCTTCTCCGACTCCTAGGTGTGTGATCTAAGTAGCTAGTATAGGGTTTATTGGTGCAATTGACTAGGAGTTTGATAAAATCTAGGTGGTGAGTAATGTGGGGTGAAACACCCTCACCTCTACTCCCCAATTCTACCTTTGGCTCCCAATTACACTAAGAAACCATATGCTAGAAACCTAGATTACTCAAATCCTAGTGAAATCTCACCTATACCGTAGGCTAACTA
The DNA here is from genome assembly GCA_963693085.1 of Alisma plantago-aquatica. NCBI lineage: Eukaryota > Viridiplantae > Streptophyta > Magnoliopsida > Alismatales > Alismataceae > Alisma > Alisma plantago-aquatica. The sequence goes on along the minus strand of OY856410.1, from coordinate 184,616,517 downwards.
ATAGTATGGGGTGGTTTCTTAGCATTTGACTAGTTTTTTGGTTTAAGTAATCTGGAATGAATGATTAAGCTTGCTTGTTCTACCTTCCCCCCAAACTAGGAGTATTATTTCACTTTCATGCATTCAACCTTATACTTCAAACCACACCAAGTGACCCACATGGCTATAGAAAAGGGTAAAGTGAGCTAGGTTTGATGCTTTCTAGCTCAATGGGTATGAAAATGGAAGAAAGGATTGTGGTAAGAAATTGGAGCATTTTAACACTCATCTTTTATTTATATGCTCTTAAACAGGAGCATCTTTTATTTTCTTTTTGCTTTTTCTTTTTCTTTGCTTTTGCCCTTAGTGTAGATAGGGCATATGGTGGAGAGAGTGAAGCGGGGAGATGTAGATATGGCCACCCCAAACTTTTGGAGGTGGCCAAGTCTAAATATCTGCACTGAGGCATCCTTTCATGAGGTGAAGAGGTATGAAGATGGTGAAAGAAGAGTCAGGTTAAAGAGAGGTCATTAGTGTGGTTCTCAACACAAAATCTCTAGCATGAAAACTAATCCAATACTTCATCAAATGATATCACACCACATCAGTGAACAACTTGAGATTCACATTTTTATCATGCGATTCCATAGGCTCTAAGCGTTCATAGCTTGCTCAATTCACAATTTAACCAAAACATTCACAAACTTGAGAGAGGTGATGCACATGTAAAAAGTCAACCATCAAGACCATTCAACAATAAACTCTAAGAATATGGCATGCATTTGTTAAAGATCAACAACTTTTAATTTAAAAATTGGAGATTTAAGTTGAAACAAGATTTTGGGAAAGGAGTTCCAAATTTGGGCAAAATTGGCCAAAATGGTGCCAATTTGCACTTTAATCACATCTAAACCTACTTTAGGGAAGTGAAAGCATAAAGCAGCAATTTCTAGCTAAAATACACAAAAATTATCAAAATCTACATGGAAATGCAATGCATGGCACAAAAGAGCAAAAAGAACAAACATTTTGAAAATTACTCAAAAATGCATGAAGTTAAACTAAATGATATGAATGAATGCAAATAGAAGGAAATCTACACTAGATAGGGTGAAGTCAATCAATTAAAAATCAGGTGAAACAAGCACAAACAAAATGAGAGTATGGATGGTGCATACTGCCCTACCACCCCAAAATTTTGAATCATGTTGTCCTCAGCATGAAACTAAAGCTTAGGGAAGGTATGGTAAGAATCATGGCTGGTGCGGCTGATCAAAAGGCAAGTCTCCCTACTATGGCTAGTCTATTTGGTGTTGATGAGGGCTTGCTTGAGGAGGTGGAGGATTTGGGCGGGTTGGAGGGAACTGATAGTAGTGACCCCAATAAGCATCCTGAGGAGGTGGGTAGGTCTCTTGATATCCTAAGATACCACCCCAGAAATCTTCACCCCGTTCAAGGTTTCTCTATGCCTGAGCATGGTGGTAGTGATACAAGTAGTTTACCTAGTAGTACATATGTTGTTCATGCCACATGTATTGCTGGGTGAGCTGCATATCCTATCGTGTCTTTTGAATTCCTTCAAGTTGTGCCTAGATAGATGACATGTCATAGGCATTATTTGAAGGTTGTTGTAGTTGGGATGTTTCCTCATCCCTCCTTCTCACTCTTCGGGCTTGTCTTCAATGATCTTCTTCTTCTTCTAATTGCCCCTGTGCATTTGATTCTCCCACCCCTTCATGTGCAGTAGTGGCATTTCCTCTATAGTTTTCCCTTGGATTTCTTATCATCCATTCCATCATCCCTATGTCCAAAAGGGCTGTAGGACCCCGAATTCTAGGAATGGAACCACATGGTAAGGTAACTTGATATTTGGTACTCTGATTCCCGAACTCACATTATACACCATTCTTTTGTCCTTAATGGTGATCATGTGAGAGCGAATGAGATACTTCAAATCAACAAATTGAGCCCCCTTAGCCTCTTTGAGTCCGGTGACATCACAACCTAGGGCTAGAGCGATTGAGGTCACAATTCCTCCCATAACAAATGGAGTTTTGCTTTTGAAAGTAATTGTTCTCATATGATCTATCAAAAGTGACCCTAGGTTAATGTGTAACCTTTTATTTATCCCATGCAAAAAAAGAGGTCCTTCTATGAAATGCTACCCTGGTTGTCATATCTTCCCAAAATTCAGTTGGCTATGACTTTTTGCACATACCAGACCAAGGGATGCTCATTGACATAGTATTTGACTTTCTTGCTGTGTAGTTTCTGCTTCCTAACAGATCAAACCAAACATCGGCATTTGGGGAAAAGTGCAATTCAACTGAGATGCAGTAAAAGTGTGCCTCTTATTCAGCATCCCGAACTTGATTGCTTCTTATCCTTTTACCTGGACCCTTTCAATAGTAGCAAAGAACTGCTGCGTCAATTCCACGTATGTGGTTTGTGCCGTGAGAAGCACCTTCCACAACCCGATTCTCTTCAGCTTGCTATCCACCACTACCTTAATACCCAGACCATCAATCACTTTCTCACACCCATACCTTGTGGAGATGACTCTTCTAGTCATGCATTCGAGGTAGAGGGGGTGATCTTCATCTTTCTTTTTCCCATGCCATATGATGTCCCCTTAGGAGATTTAGCAAACCCCTTCAATCTGTCTGCCTCTAGATAGGCCAAAGTGTCCTTTGGCTCTGAAATGAGCTCTTCCTCATCACTGTCATCATCCTCTTCATCAACATAGTATGATTTTGACCCCAAGCTTGTGTCAAGATTGAGCGGTATCCGTTGCTCGGGGTATCATTGTGGTGCGTCCTTTTCTTCCTCTATTACCAATTGTATGCAGGATCATGGTTGCTTATGAGGTCTCTACATTATTGAAGAGGTGGAGTGGCGGTCTGGTGTAGGTTGAGGCTGAGTGCATGAAGATGATGGGGCAACAATCCCCTTACCTCTATTTGTGCACGTGGTGACCTCGGGTTCCACTTCGTCAATCATGGCATTGATATTCTCCTCAGATGCCTCCTCCTCATAGGTTTTGTCGATGATGTGATAGTTGTCCAATGGTTGGGTGTGGGAGGCACTCACGGATTTCGAATGACCAAAGGAGGTAGAGATCAAATTTTATGGTGACAGTGTGTGCGACGACATGGAAACATTGGAGGAGGCTCTCTTGGTCCACACCTTGCCTCTGATGATCACCTCAAGGATCTTTTGAGCCCCCTTCTTCATAGCCTCCCCTATCCCCTTCATGTTGTGGAGGTGGTGGTGGAATTGGGGCTGTGATTTTTTGGAATTTTGAGAAAGGGTGAGATGGAGTTTGAGGGATGGGTGGAATAGATTGGAATGGTTGTTGTGAAGGTGGAGGATGGATTAGATTAGGGTTTTGGGCGAGATTTGTTGGATTTTTGTGGATTTTTGGTGGGATTGTTGTAGATGAGGTGGGGAATGAAAGTGGAGATTCAAACTAGATTGATGGAGGATTTGGGGCAGAAATGGGAGAGGGAGAGGTGGCAGAGGTGTAGGTTGTGATTGGAGGTCAGATTGGTGAAGGATGAGGTCTGGAGGAGGAAGATTGGAGGAGCAGGTGGCCACCGGTCGTCTCCACAGGTGAGGGAGTTCGTGTAATGAAGGTTAGAATGGGGGGTCATGGTGGTGTAGGTGGTTTAAGTGAAAATTTTGGGTGGGGTCGACCCCCGTCATAGTCGTGGTGGGTGGACACAGTCGTGGTGGGGGTTATATGGAATGGCTGTGGCGGGTGCCACAGTCATGGTGGGTGGTGATGATGTCTGCAACTCGACCCTCGCCATGATCATGGTGGTTGTCACAGTCATGGTGACCTCCTCTTGCCTTGTCCGTATGGGTCACCACGGTCATGGCCATTCATGCACAAAACCACCTTCATCCCTGTTACTTTCTTGAACTTTTGCAATTAAATACCCACGACCGTGCAGTCATCATGTTGCCACGCCTGTGGCAGTGGCCATGAGCGTGTTGTCCTACGTGCACCTCAATCGTGTTGATTGCCACGGCCGTGGCCATTGCTTCACAAAACTTCACATGTTATTGTAACATTTTCATCACATTCCACTACAACCGTTTTGCATCACCACGAACATGGTGAGGTCCTTTAAAAGTACCTTATCATTGAAAATTTCACAAAACTTCATATGTTTGAATTTCATTGAGTGGATGCCACATTTTCTTCACACAACCATGCTTGCACTCATTTTTACTCTCTCTCTCCTCAACCTATCACTTACATCTCATCAAAACTAAACAAAAACTATCAAGCACAAGTGTGCACGTGTGTATTCTTAGAACTGTGTAAAAAGAAAGCAAAAGTGTAATCAAAATAATTGGGGTTCAAAAATTCCCAAACCTATGTGGGTTGCCTCCCAAAAGCACTAAGTTGCATGCCTTCAGCTGGGATTCTTGGAGATTCTTCATTTGTTCAACCATTTGACATCCTCATGTGTCCATTTTTGCAATAAATGCATCTCTAATTTGCACTCAACCTATGCTCTTCATCCCTTTGATAAGCAAATATGTCATCAAATCTTTCATCCAGATCTCCTCCTCTCAAATGACCAATCAAACTCTTGAAGTGACCATGTCTAATATCCTCATCTCGATCTCTTTGGGTTGAGGACTTGTATATTTTGATATTTATCTTCATGTCCATGAAAGAGACTGTCATTATGCCACTGTGAATGTGTATCTCGGCATCGGCTGTAGATAAGAACGATCTTCTCAAGATGATGGGAATCTTCCTATCATCCGGCTCCATGTCAAGAACAATAAAATCTATCGAGAACACTGCACCTCATTCCTTGTCTATCATCACCAAAACATCATCCACTTTTCCTCTTGGCACTTTGATGGAGCGGTCTGCCAATTAGTGGGTGCAATGTGTCAGATTCAACTTGCCTAAGACCATATCAACATAAACACTATATGGCATCAAATTCACACTAGATCCCAAATCCAGTAGGAATTTGTCTATGCAATGTCCTCCAATGTAGCTAGGTATGAGAAAGGCTCCTAGGTCTTTCCTCTTCACAGGAAGTGAGTGTTGGAGGATTGAGCTCACTTGTTCGGTCAACTGACTCTCTTTGGTATTCTCCCATTGACCTTCTCTTCACAATGCACTAGTTCTTAAAAAACTTGGCATATGATGGGATCTGCTTGATAACATCCAACAATGGAATGTTGACCTTCACTTGGTGAAAAACCTCAAGAATTTCAACATTGTGCTTTTGTCTCTTCCTTACTTCATGTGGCTCATCTAATGGTTTAATGAATGGTGGCTCACTAGCTTTGGCCTTACTTGAATCAACATGAGGTGGAACATGAGGAATGGTGGGACCTGCAAATGGAGTGTGAGGTGGAGCACATGGTATCCTAAACTCAGGATGAGGTATCTTGGAATCATCTTCGGCAATCTCAATCACAATATCACCACTTAGATGCCTTTGCTTTGATTTTTCTACATTTCTTTGACATGTAGGCTGCTCAAGAGATTTCCCACTCCTTAGAACTGTCACAACACTTCCTTGGTCATGGTAGAGAGGGAGAGTTAGTTGTGGCTATGGAGTAGGTGGAGGTGGCACTTGGTATTGAAATTGAGGTGGAGGGGAGAATTGAGGTTGGAAGGTGAATTGATTGGAAATTTGTGGTGATGGAGGGGGAGGAGGTGTGTAAGGCTTTGGGTTGCCTTGTAAGTGGTATATGGGCTGCACTTGCATGGGAGGTGGACTATAGAAAACTTCTGAGGAAGACATTGGTCCACTTGCTTCATTGAAACTTAAGATGGGTTTTGAAGACAATTTTTCTTCTTGGAGAGAAAGTACGGAAGATAGTTACTCTATTCTTTCCTCAAGACTTGTAACATTCTTTTGGACATCATTAAAACTTTTCAACCTGAAGAGAACTTTGTCCTCAAACCTTGAACTATTCTTGGACTTTGTGGTTCTTGGTAACTATAGAAGTGAGGTATCTTCATTTCTTCATCATGGAACTCAATAGAATTGACCGAGTGACAAGGAACACTTCTCACTTGGTTCTTCATGAAGCTCACCATGTCACCAAGAATCTTCATCACTTGCAGGCTTGAATCACTATGAGCTGGAGATGTCACACCAAAGGGGTGGTCACCTTCATTCATCATGCTAGAAGCTCAGATTCTTGAACCTTCTGCCAACTTCTCAAACAATGGACATATCTCCTCAGGTGTCCTAGCCATGAAAACTCCTCCACAAGAAGAATCTATTGAAACTTGAATCTTTGGAGATAGATCGGAGTAAAAGAACTGAACTAGCTGCCACAAAGGTATCTCATGGTGCAAGCATTCTCTCAACATCTTCTTAAATCTCTCCCAAGCATTGTGAAACTACTCACTGCCCATTTAACTGAAACTCACTTGGCACACCACATTTGTGTCAACCTTGCAATAGAGTAGAATTTCCTTAAGAATGCATTCTTCATCGCTTCCCAACTCATGATGTCTCTTCTTGAATCATACCAATCTTTGGCTTTTTCTTTGAGGGAGAAGGGGAACAAGGTCAACTGGATTGTGTCATCACTAGCCGTTGGTGTCCTGAAGGTGGATCATACTTCAAGAAATGAGTCCAAGTGCTTGTAGGGGTTCTTGATCTTCGAGCCGTAGAAGGCGGGTAGGAGCCCAAGAAGACCTGGATGGATGGAGAATGGCTGCACTAGCATTTGATTACATCTGTTAGCAATTGGTGCTTTGTAGTTGCTAGGCATAAAGTATTCTTGAAGTGGCTTGTGAGGTGAATTTTGGCCTTCCACCTTGTCTTCTCCGAGTGGCTTGTCACATGCACAAGGCACAACCAAAAAAAAAAAGAAATCAAGTTAGAAAATCAATATGCATAAAGAATGTAAGGAATAAAGAATAAAGAATAAAGAATAAAGAATAGAAATGATGAGGGCAGTAGGAAAAGATCAAAGCAAAACTAACTTTCTAGGTCGAGCTCCTTTCTCCCTGGAAATAGTGCCAGAAAGCTTGGTGCATCCTGCCAGAGGTGCACACAGCAATGAATTGGGATCTGACTAGATGCGCCCCACAAAATCAGAACACACAGTGGGATCACTTTCAAAATTTATAATGACCTAAACCTAGACACATACTTCCACTAAAAACACTACATCCGCAAGCACACGGGGTCGTGTCATAGTATAGGAGGGTAGAAAGTATAGGGTCGATCCACAGGGAGAAAAGGGCACTCTAGAGCTAGCTAGGCTAGTTTTGAACTAGGTTCCAACTATGGAGTCTAGCGTTGCAGGGTTTGAAGTTGATTTGTTGATTACACTAATGGTGAACAAGCAAGAAATTAAAGGAAAGAAAACAAGATAAAAACCTAAGTTAACCACAAACAAGATCAAAACCTAAGTTAATCGCAAACAAGATCAAAACCTAAGTTAACCCTAGACAGTTAATTCTACTGAGCAGGAAAAAACAAGGCAAGCAAGGAAAAGAGCAAGCTATACTAAGGCAAGCAAGAAGATGTTTACACTACACTAAGCTAGCAAACTAAGCACAAGAGAAATTGAAGACCTAAACTAGAAAGATCAAAGCAAGAACAAGGCAATAAGCTAACTAAGCAAGTAAAGAGCTAACTAAGCTAACACTAGCTAAGCAATGAGGCAATTAGGGTTTAAGAGCAATAAATGGATGCGTGGGCTGTTTGGGGGATGCACTTATCAATTAGGTTACGGGTGATATATGAACATTATAGTCTCTTTTAGATTATCAAGCCAAACATCAAGCTAGAGTCTAATGAATTGTCCTAAACTACTAACTGGCCATGGATACGATAGGTTGTGTATAGGGAAACTAGTCTCTAACACCTCCTACTACCCTTACGAGACTCAATTGGGTTAGGGTTTAGGTGAAATTCATTTAGAGTCTAAACAAGACTAGGTTTTTAGGTTAGATGATCTTAGGGAGATTAGGGGTTGAGGGTAGTAATGGGAGTGGAAGTGAGATTTAAGACCTCACAACACCCACATTCTAGCCTTGAGAAAGGTCCATGCTAAGCACACTAAATTCATCTAAAATAGCTACTTAGATCTCTAAACTAGGGTTATAAGAATTGATTTGCATGTAGGAGGATGGGTAGCTAGCTAGGGATCCATGAATTGGACCTAGGAGAAAATCCCAAAATTCACACATATAAGCAATTTCCCTAGATTCCTAGGTAATTTCAAGCACAATCCAACAAGCAATTCATGAAGAGCAAGATGGAAATAGAACATAATGATTGACAAACGAAATTATAATGTTTACATATCATTTCCCCCCAACGTGGTATCAAACTAACATTTTTGGCCCCAAACTACCCATCTAAGGGGCCAACTACTCATGGAAATGCAAAATACAAAAAGAAAGGAGAAGGAGATAGAAGAAGCCTTGGAGCTCGGTGTAGATGGATAATCCCCCTCTTTAGCTACTGCAAGACGTCCTCCTCCTTCCTCCAAGGTGCAAGGGGCATGGAATGATGGTGGAATAGGATAAAAACACTAGGAAACTAAGGTTTTGGTGGTGGAAATGGTGAAATGGAGTGGAATGGAGGTGGAAATGGAGTGAAATTCAAAAATGGGGGTGATAGAAGGTAGCTAGGGGTGGCCTACCTCAGCCTCCATCCGTCACCCACATATATAGGTGGGGAGGAAGCAATAGATCAAGTAGGAGTAAATTGGGAAATGTAGTGCAAAAGTAGCAATTTTTTGTGAGTAGCATGACCGTGATGGCTGTGATGGGTAGGGCTGACCAAGGCTGTGGTGAGGTGGAATGGCTGAGGTGAGAAATGACAGTAACAATGGATGATTGTACATGAAGTGACACGGTCACAACAGGGCAAGGGTGGCATCACTGTGGTTATCACCACAGTCATGATGGCTTGGGATGCTCTGCCCGTTCTTGGCTCCATGACCATTCTACATGGGCTTCCCCACGTCTATGCAAGGTGACACAACCGTTCTGCTGTCTTGTTCCACGACCATGCTAGGTAGCACGGCCAAGCCGCTGAGTGTAGTTTTCAATCTTCAACTCTGTTGATTTTGAGTGAGCTAGCACGACCGTTCTGTGGCACCATGGTCGTGATGGTATCTGTATCAACACTTTGACTTGAATCTTTGTGTTTCCTTGGACATCTTTGCTTCAATTGATCTTTGGCCACTAGGGGTAGGTTGAGGGAGCCTTGGACCTCACTTTGGTTCTCTCTAAGGGTAGAGAAACCTTAGGTTATATCCTTCTCTCTCTCTTCCATCCAATCGTGGTCCAAATACCTGAAAAACATGCAAATAATGTCCGTAAGTGTATTTTACATGAAATCACATATTAGGGGAAATAACATGTAATCCAACATGTATATATATGATTGAAATGCAATATGACACAAGATGGAGCCCTAAAATAGGGATACATCAGGTCTTGGGTTAGTTCAACAAACAACAGAGAAGATCAAGGTGATCCAACAACAGTCAAAAGCAGCTCAAGACAGAAAGAAGTCATATGACAAACCACCATAGACCGTTAGAATTCCAAGTTGGAGGCCATGTGTATATCAAGGTATCCCATTAGAAGGGTGTGTTGAGGTTTGGTAGGAAGGATAAGTTGACTCCTAGGTTTATTGGACCTTACCCTATCATGGCACAAGTTGTAAGGTGGCTTACAAGCTAGAGTTACTACTAGAGTTGCACATGTTTTACATTGTTTTCCACATTTCTATGTTGAGAAAGTGTCACCTCGATACAGAGAAGATGATTCAGTTAGTGGAAGTAGAGTTGGATAATGAGGTCTCTTATGTTGATGGTCCAATTTTGATCTCAGATAAGCGTGTGTAGAAGTTGAGGAAGAAGGACATAGTCTTAATAAAGGTGTTATGGAATCACCACATAGTCATAGTAAAGGTGTTATGGAATAACCATGGCATAGAGGAAACTACATGGGAGTTAGAGGAGGAGATGCATAGAAAGTACCCATCCCTGTCTGCATAGGATCTTTGGGTGTGAAATCCCTATTTGGGGTTTATGGTTGTAAGACCCCTGACCTGGCTTGATGCTAAAACATACTTGTTTGATTTAATTGCATGACCAATTTTGTAATTAAACATTTGTTTATGTTTTTAGATCGTTTGACAAAGCTGTGTTTCAAATTTTCTTCAAATTGGACTTTGTTTGCCTAAGTTTTTGCAATTTTATATACTTATGCAAACCTATATGCATTTTTTACTTTTCTAGTGGCATAACTACAATTTAACACATGAATATTTTGTTAAATTGGATTCATTATCATCTATATAATATTCATTTTTATTTGAATGATTTAAATCTTGTTGCATAAGATTATCCACTCTTGATATTAGTTTTGTTTAGAGGTGAAGGTAATTATACCTTCCGATGCTTGCTGGGGCTGAACAACCGATGGTTGTTCTGGGTGTGCCTTCGGATGGTCCTGAGTGAGCCTTCTGATGACTATTATGGGCAAGCCTTCACACGGTTCTAGGTTGCCTTTTGATGGTTGATCAGAACGCACATTCATATGGCTAGTTAGGTGCACCTTCTGATGACTGGTCGGGGTATGCCTTTTGATAGCCGATCACAATGTGTCTTTTAGTGGTTGGTCGAGGTACACCTTCATATTTATGGTCTTTACATGGGTTTGAGCATCTTTAGTTGGTTCTTTGGGGTGGACACAACTCAATGTAGGTTTTGCATGTGCGAACCGATGGAGGTTTTGCATGCATGAGCCGTTGGAGGTTTTGGTTGTACAATCGAAGGAGAACCTAGCCTTTTATTGATGGCAAAGTAGCTTTCGATCTTTGACCTCTGTTCTCTCCATCACAACTATAAATACCCCTACCCACTTCTCTCAAATAAACCTTGTACCCCATCCTTTCTCTAAGAGACCTTCATAGGCCAGCGATCAAAGATGAGGAGCCATCGGTAGGCAACACGAGGGACTCCAAGGGTCGAGACCCCGCTTGTTCGTGGGTACATGTTGGTGCAAGCTTTAGTGTTTCATACATGTAAGGTATTCCCTCTATACCTATTTTTCATGTTGTTTTATTTCTTACCTCTTCTTCTATGAACAGAACCCATGGTATTCCTTGCTGGAATCTCAGACATATGGATGCAAAACCCTCTTTCTTCTCTTTTTTGCTCTATATCTACCCTATTCTTGAAGATAGGAGCTATGTGGAGCTTATGGAGTATAAAGCTTAGGTCTTTCCTTCTCTTATTTGTGACTCCTTGTTGTTTGGACGTTTTTCTTCACCCTTTAGGCAAGTGATATAACTTTTAATACATTTCTTGCCTACTCATAATCCACTTTATCTAAATCTTGTTCTAGAAAACCCGTAATATGAGAAAGTATGACCTTTTGTGTACTGTTTGACATGAAAATGATGATTATACGAGTTCTTAAGCCTTACTTAGACCTTATGAATCTTACTCTTATGTAGCATGAGTTTTTCTTCGAACAGGCAAGATCTGGAATTTGAATATTGGTGTAATGACTCCTATAATTGTCATATGGGTGCTATTTTGGTACCCAATGCTTAGAAATCTGACCCATATGTTAGACTTTGTTGTATAGTGGTTAACCTATGGTGATTTTGATGCTTTTATATACTGTTATGTTGCTGATATGTGTGACAACATGATGCCACAAAAGCAAGATAACTCAAAACCAAAGTGCACGATCAACTACTAAACACCCACATTACCACAAAATAGAGTAAATTAAAATAGATCTCATATAACCATTATGTGTGGAAACATATTACATCAAGGCCCTAAAATTGCACCATATCACATATCATGATAGGTATATACATCCGTATATTGGCCAACTAGCATGCACTTGTTACAAAAGATATCTTGTTCCCATATACAAGACAGTTATATACAACCAAGGCATGCTGCCAAAAGCCACGTATCGATATAACATCTACAAAACACCCCTTCCAAGACCTGAGAGTATAGGGATGACTCATAGGAATCTACTACAAGACACTAGTAGCATATCCAACTTTCAGTGTTCACTGATCTCCTTGTTGCTCTTCCTCAATAGCACAATCTCTACCACATCGCTAATAACCGCCTAAAAAAATGTGGAAACACAGTGGGTGAGACCAACATCCCAGTGAGAGATATAACTCTTCTAGAAAAACTATTGTTAACACATATTATAATTAAATAGGAAATAAAATTGGTAACATGATGAGTAGATTCGGCTAAGTGAACAATTAAAGACTATTTATACAAGTTAAGCAGATTAAGAAGCTACAACTGATAAGTAGAACGTCATATACTTTTCTAAGGAATATGAAGAACTTGTATAACCGTTATAAACTAAACAATATAAGAAACAAGGCAAGGGTAACATCCAATGTGAGTCATGTTTAACTCTAAGCAGATATACTACATGGATGTATTATGTCTTTTAAGCCCCGTGGAGATAAGGTATACCACTCATACTCCAACTGACCACTACTAAGTTAAACACAGTGATATACAAGATCTAGGAGAGCCGGACTCCTATGATCTTCTCTGCCCTCGGTCAGTACGAGTATGTCGTAGTGACATATGGAGTTCAACTACTTAACAACCTAGTATGCCTTGGTATATAGGTCATGTCACTAGTGAACATGGTATACAAACCTAAACATCTGAGATACAACCACAACTGTCCTCTATCACATCATATATACTGAGGTACGACCACAACTATTCTCCTACCAAGGCATGACTACAACCATACTCTAAATCATGAAATCAAGATGTCAAGGACACTTGGTCACTTGCACCTCATATACTCAATAGTATGCACTCAAAGTTTCCCTTAGGAATACTTGTTTCACCATCCAACAAGTTCTAACACTGAAATGGATCCATGGCACAAGGCATCTACATGATAAGTGTTTCACTTGATAATTTTTTGCCAATTGGGTATCTTTTACTGCATCAATCAATTTACAAGGTACATACCTTAAACAAATTCTACAAAGATAAGGGTTGATTGAAACTCTAGAAGATATAAAATGTATTAAGCATAAAGCCGATCACATCACCACATGATAGTGACTCACTTCTATACACAAGGCTATCACCATTATCTCATCACTATGGGATAACAAATCCCTCATCACATCACTAGAGGAGATCACCTCAAATTAGGTACTAAGCCTCTGCCAAGGTCATAAGACCTAATCACATAGTTCATGCATAACATCATTATCTCAACATGCCTCACCAAAGCATATAATCACCACATATGTTTCGTATAAGAGTTACCACAACAATCATTATCTATGATGTTTATTCATCATGCAAGTTAGGTTACAACAAGTAGGAGAGAGAAAAGTGATTCATCAACATTCTAATTACTGCAAGCAACTCGCTCATCACCATGTAATCAAAATTAAGGTTAGGGTTACTAATAGCTAACCCGTTAGGGTTTTCATAAAAACACATAACAACCAACCCTAAATTACACCACTTTGCACATTCTTGTAAGCCATAAGATTAAGCATCAATATCAAAACCAAACTATCATAGAAACCAACAAAGTGTAGCAACCATACAAGAGGTAACACCTCTAGAGACCACTATACATAGGTTTCCCTAGCGATCTCTAGGGGTAGGTCCATCATAGAGACCACAACAGCCCTACATCCTAGCGAGTAACACTCATCATCACCACACATGGAGACCGCAACATGCTCAAGGCATGGCAACCAACCAGACCCATCAAACATAGCGGCTCAACTATAGTGACCGAGATCAGACATCAACCATAGTGATTATCACCAAACATTGACCATAGTGACTGAAAAGAACCATCTCACTTCAGCTGACACATAATGGTCAAGACAACCAGAGAAACATATCAACCATGCAAGGTCAGCAACCATAACGACCGCAAGAAAACATGGTGCTCCAAAGAGTTTAGGTTAGGGTTACATCGACCAAATGAAAACCCCAAACCTCAACTTCCATCATGGACCTAGAAACACTTGAAAATAGGAGATCATGGCAACCGAACAGATGTGTAACATCAAGAATCCAAAGTGTCACCAAGGTGAAAACTCCATGAAGATGATAAAAACTGAAACCCTAAAACATGATCATCACAAGGTCAATATAGACACCACGATAAGAGTGAGAAAACCAAACATTGTGCACATGCATGGGAGAATCAAAACCTCCATCTTTAAGAGAGAAACAAAATCATGGTTATGGTGATAAAACCAAACGTACAAGATGTGCATGTAAGAACCAACCACTCCACCATCCATTAGATTTCGGGTACAAGAATTAGGGGTTAAGAAAAGGAGTTAATCTATGCAAGATAACCACATAATCATAAACCCTAGTTTAAGGTATCATCATGAAGTAACTTGAAATAACATTTTAGAGATAGATAAACTTGCATGTAAGATTAAGTGTAACAATACTTGAAGAGAGAGCTATATAACCCCCCTTGTATTGTGAAGAACAACTCCAAATATGAGAAGCTCTAAGAGAGAGAAGAAAGCCAAAGCTTGTATCAACTCTACAGACAAGCAAGACCATCTAAAGGAAAGAAGAACAAACCTAGGCCAAAAGGTGCACAAAGAAGAGAGGGTACAAACCTTAGGCCAAAAAGAAAGGGAAAAGAGGAGATCTTCATCTCACTTAGGTACTACCATCAGGTAAGCATGGATTCGACCTCTAATGGATATAAGTTTCTTAAGAGGACCACCATGGAGAACCATGGATCAGACAAGATAAGAAAAGAGAGGGATAGGATTACAAGAAAATGAAACCAAGAAGGTTAGGTCACTTAACAAAATCAAAGAACACCAAGGGATCACCACAAGAGAGATGATAAAACCCTAGATCACCACATGTAAGGGTTCGACCTCCTTCTTCAAGCTCAAGCACCTCCACTTGCACCACTAAGAACATGGTTTGAATCCAAGCAAGAAGGGAAAAGGAAGAGAGAGCTAAAGGTCACTTGCATGTTAAGAGAGAGATATAAATAGCCAAGGGTAGGTGAGAGTTGAGGCAGATGAGGTGTCAAGGCACTAGTGACACTTATCCCTCCAAAACTCGAACATGCAAGCACTCAAAACATGCATGCAACAAAGGGTGATAAAACCAAGGTAGGGTAGCAACCACTTGATCATTAAGCCATTTCGGTCAAAGAGGATCCATGGTGACCAACATGGTAGCGACCACTACACCATCATGGTGACTAAAAGTAAACAATCTCCACAACCAAAATCTCAAGCCAAAACAATTTTACTGCAAAAAATAAGGTCCAAACAAGGCACAACAGTTGCTACAAACAAGAATAAGAGAAACAATCCGGTCTCACACAAAAGATCAATATCATCATCAACTCAAGCATCCATGCAACCCATGCAAACCCTAACTTCAACACTCATGATGCCACCTCATCAACCAAGGTCCAAAAAGATGCCCCTAAGAATCATTGTCTCTCTCATGATGCTAAAAGATAGGAGGCACATCCAACATGTGACACATTGCAAGATAAACCCTCAACATGGGTAAATTGCAACTTGGTGCAAAACAAGCACACATATAGCATAACTATTTGAAATATCAGGAAATCTGGACCAAACCTAAAACATAAGCATGTCAAATGTTATTAAGGTGCATCACATGATTAGATTAAGCTTTTAATCATCAAATTATTCTAAGCAAGCAAGGTCAATCATAATGCCAGGTCAGGGGTCTTACAACCATAAACCCCTAACAAGGATTTCACCCCCAAAATTCTACATGAAAAGAGACGGGCATTTCCTACTCATCTCATATCCAACTCCCATGTGGATTCTTCCACACCATGGTGATGCCACAAAACCTTAACCAATACTGTGTTCTTCTTATTCAACTTCTTATCCCTTCTATCAAGGATTAACACATGACCCTCTACATATGACACATCCTCCTCCAACTCAACCTCTACTGGATGAAACACCAACTCCGTATTTGAATGACACTTCCTCAACATTGAAACATGGAAGACTGGATGTAACCTGTGAAAATTTGGAGGTAGCTCCAACCTATAAGCCACCTTCCCAACACGTGCCACCATAGGGTATGGTCCCATAAACCCGGGAGCCAACTAACCCTTCTTCCCAAACCTCAACATGCCTTTTTCAAGGAGAGACATTGAGTTACACCTTGTCCCCCACTTGGAACCCCAAATGCCTCTGATGATTACCAATGTAAGACTTCTTCCTGTCCCGGGTTGCCTTCAGCTGGTGTTGTATCATCTTAATCTTCTCTATTGTCTGTTGTACAAGCTCAAGCCCCAAAAGCTGATACTCAACCATTTCATACCAACAGAACATAGACTGACAACATCTCCCATACAAAGCCTCGTAAGGTGCCATGTCGATATTCCTCTAGTAACTGTTGTTGTAAGAAAACTCTATAAAACAGAGGTGTACATCCCAACTGCCCAAAAAATATAGAACACAAGCTCTCAACAGATCCTCCAACGTCTGAATAGTCCTCTCAAACTGACCATCTGTCTATGAGTGAAACACCGTGATGAACCTCAACTATGTACCCATCAAAGCATGCACACACTCCTCAAAGCGACTGGTAAACTGAGGACCTATGTCAAACACTATGGTAGATGGGATACCATGCAAACAAACTATCTCATCCACGCACACATGTGCCAACTTCTTATCTATATACATCATCTTCATAGGAAGGAAATGCACTGACTTGGTCAACCTGTCCACTATCACCCAGATGGAATCATGACCTTTGGCTATCCTAGGGAGACCAACCACAAAGTCCATAGTGATATGATCCCATTTCCACTATGGTATAGGTAATGGTTGCAACTTCCCTGCAAGTTTCTAATGCTCAAACTTGACCTATTGACACGCAAAACACCTTGCCACAAACTCAGCCATGTCACACTTCAAACCAAGCCACCAATACAGATCATTCATATTGTGGTACATCTTGGTACTTCCTGGATGTGTAGCATACATCGAGGAGTGAGCCTCCACTAAAACCAACTTCCTCAAACCACAAACATCAAGAACCACTGCCCTATCATGGAAACACATTGTCCCATCTTTTGACTCATGGAAATCATCATGCTTCTTGATGACAAACTCTTCTCGGATCTGCTATATGTCAGTATCATCCCACTATTCATCTCTAATCTTCTATCTTAACATGGGCTTCACTTGTAACAGTGCCAACAAGCATCCCAACAAGGAAACTTCTAACTTCATGTTCATCTGGCGTAATGTCACCAACACATCTCTCTTATGGCACACCAAGGAACACAACTGCGCCTTATCAGTAGATGATGACGAAAAAGACTTCCTGCTCAGGGCATGCTCCACCACATTTGCCTTCCATGAATGATAGTCTATAGTGCAATCATAGTTTTTGATCAACTCCATCTAGTGTCTCTGCCGCATGTTCAATTCATGCTTTGAGAAGATGTATGGAAGGTTCTTGTGGTCTGTGAAGATCTAACACTTCTCCCCAAAAAGGTAGTGTCTCTAAATATTTAAAGCATGGACTACCACTATAAGCTCCAGATCATGTATCAGGTAGTTATCATCATGTTTCTTAAGTTGTCGTGAAGCGAAAAAATCACATTCTTATACTGCATCAACACGCATCCCAAACCATTCTTCAAAGCATCATAAAAGATGATATAACCTTTCCCTTGCTCAGGCAACACTAATACTGGTGCACTGGCTAGCTTCTCCTTCAAACGCTGAAAATAACATTGACACTTGTCGTCTCAAACGAGCGGTACACCTTCCTCGTCAGCTTCATTGGGGGTGACACCACAACATTGAAGTTCTTGATGAACCTCCTATAGTATCCTGCCAAACCTAGGAAACTACAAACCTCTAAGGACGTCTTAGGCTACTCCCACTCTACCATAGACTAAACTTTCTTAGGGTCCACATGAACACATTCAACAGATATCACATGTCCAAGAAAAGACACCTCCTTTAACCAAAACTCGCACTTGCTGAACTTATCATACAACTTGTGCTATCTCGGTAACGTCAATGCTTGCCGTAGATGCTGCTCATGTTGTTGGTTGAATTGGGAGTATATCAAGATGTCATCGAAGAACACCACTACAAACTGATCAAGATAAGGAAAAAACACTCTATTCATCATATCCATGAACGCTACTGGTGCATTAGTTAGCCCAAACAAATTCATAGAGACCATACCTAGTCCTAAAAGCTGATTTGGGTATGTCATCCACCTTGATGCACAAATGATGCTATCCTGACCTCAGATATATCTTAGGGAACACTACATCACCTCTTAACTGATCAAACATATTGTCTATCCTCAACAACATGTACTTGTTCTTGGTCATCACCTTGTTCAACTGCCAGTAATCAATGCACAACCTCATAGAATCATATTTCTTCTTGACAAACAACATGGGAGCACCCCAAGGGAAAGTGCTTGATCTGATAAAGCCCTTCTCTAATAGCTCCCATAACTACTTTTTTAACTCTTGCATCTTATCTGGTGCCATCTTGTACGATGTCTACTCTATAAGTTGTGTACCAGGAACAAGATTTATCTCAAAGTCAATCTCTTGAGGTGGGGGAATACTGGGAAACTCATCAGGAAACACATCTTCAAACACTCAAACAACAAGCACCTCTTGAATACTTAGACTCCTTGTCTTGGTATCCACCACATGTGCTAACAAAGCTTCACAATATTGCTTCATAAGCTTCTCTACTATCATTGTTGACACCAAACACGTAGGGAGAATCTTCTCTTGACTTAGAGGTTATACATTGTCCATACTTTGATAATGACTTAACCATTCCATTCATATGTATCTAATAAGTGTATTCAAGATTGATTTCAGGAGTTAGGTACATGAAAAGGATCAAAAATCAAAAGCCCTAATTTTGCTCAAGTTCAAGTCAAAAGCTATACAAGTGTGTAATTTTGGAAATCCATGTAATCGACCTTAGAAGATTTTTGTAATCACTTGTATTGATGTATTGGCTTATAATTAAGATGAGAAAATTGGTTGGGACACTTAAAACCAAGTTTTAATCACTTTTGATGCACTTTAGAAAATTGATCGCAGACAGTCAATCGGTTGAGTTCCAATCTCGACCGATCCTCTTGGATCAATTCTCTGAAGAGTGCATCAGTCAAGTTGTGTTTTCACAGAACTCGACCGATGGGGTTACTGATCAAACACAACTTTCATTGGTCGGTCGAGTTTCCCCAGGACCAACTCGACCGATGGTTTGAAATTTGGGTTTGTCTTTTACCCTATCAGTCGAGTTACCTTTATTGAAACTCGATCGATTGCACTGTACGGAATTTGTAGAAAAAGTGATTGTGATCGTTGGTGTGTTATTTGATCGAAAATAGAGTCGTCGCTTTGAGCAAAAATGGCTATATTTTGGTCCTAAATGTCCCACAACTTAAAGGGGCACCCTCATCTATAAATAGGACCTCTTGGAGTTCATTACAAGGTTGCTCATTCACTACATGCTTGGTCCTAGCTTAGTTGAGAGTGTTCTAATCCTTTAAGCCCCTTTCTCTCTCTACCTTCAAGTCAAATTTGTGAGTATGAGTGAGATAGGTTCCCTTGTATGAGAGCTACTCCCTATATTGATGTAAAGCTCTCCACCTCCATCTTCCTACCCCCTTTCTTATTAAAGAAAAGGCTGAAGATCTTCTCTGAGTGAAGGAGAAGGAGTTGTTGTTCTTCAAGGTTCAAGAAAGCATGGTGTTCCAGATCTCCAAGTGAAGGAGATAGGCAAGGCGGACGCTCAAGAAGGATACATAATTCCTTGAAGGCCAAAGACTTGAAGAAGGAGTGGGTAAGTCCATGTTGATGGTTGAAGACTCCATGGTTCAAGTGGGTAAGCTCCTTCTATAGGTTGAAGATCCTTGCTTGAGGTACTAAGCCCTTAGATGAATGTGGTTTTGTCTTGTAATCTTATGATGGAATATAAGAGTACCAAGATTGCAAAGTCCTAGAGCCTAACCACCTCTAGGTAGTGGACTGACTCACTTCAAGTTTGAAGTGGGGAACCACTCTAAACCACTTTGTCTAAGTGTATGTTCTTCCTTGTCTCTCACCCTTGCTATGCATGATAGTTAGGACTTCAAATTGGATGAATGTTTAAGTTTCTAAACTTAATATAATTTGGTGGTCTAATTTGTTTGTGAGATTTGTGAAACTCTATTCACCCCCTCTAGAGCTCTTGATCCAACAAGTGGTATCAGAGCAGGTCTTCTCCAAGCTACTTCTACAAGTAGGAGAAGATGGGTGATTTAGAAATTGGATCTCTCAACTTGGAGGGAAGCTTCTCCATGCAACCTCCGATCTTCAACGACACCAACTTCCTCTATTGGAAGAGAAGAATGCAGTTCTATCTCCAAGGAGTAAGCTATGAGATGTGGAAGGTGGTGCACCTAAAGTATGAAGATCCAAAGGGGGAAATATCCACATGGACGGAAGCCCAAATGAAGCAAGCTCAACTCAATGCCAAAGCTGTGAGCATCATCTATGCAACCCTCACCCCATCCGAGTTCAACCAGATCTCCTCTTGGGACACCGCACATGAAATTTGGAACAAGCTATGAGTCACCTATGAAGAAACGGAGCAAGTGAAGGAAGCCAAGATCTACATGCTTGGTGGTCTACTTGAGAACTTCAAGATGGGCAAGAATGAAAGAGTGGCAGATATGTACACAAGGCTCAATGTGATAATCAATGGATTGCCAACCCTTGGTAGTGTGATGGACAAAGGCACTATCAACTCAAAGATCTTAAGATCTCTTCCAAAGAGATGAGATCCCAAGGTGACATCCATTGAAGAAGTGTACAAGCTTAGTGAATTTTCAATCGAGGAGTTGGTTGGCAACCTTCAAGCTCATAAGCCAAGGCTTGACAAGCAAGAAGAAGAAGAAAAGAGAGAAGAGAAGGAGTCCAAGAAGATCAAGGACACAACCTTCAAAGCTCAAATTGAAGAGATGGTTCGGTAGCAACAACTTGCACTCAAGTCCCCTACTCCTTCCTCAAGTGAAGATGAAGGCCCAAATAAACATGAAGCTAACTACTCCAAGGGCAAACACTTCAAGGGGAATCTTTCTTCATCAACTCCTAGATGCTATGAATGTGGCTAAAAAGGTCATTACAAGAGTGACTGCCCCAAGGTCAAGAAGAGCCATCACAAGAGTAGCCACAAGAAGGACAAGGAGTACAAGAGAGAAGTCAAATATAAGAGAAAGGAGAAGAAAGAAAGAAGAAGCAAAGATGCAACTCATGCAACTTGGGAGGAGTCTTCCTCAAGTTCTTCAAGCTTCGAAGATGGAGAATGCCACCTTTGCTCTCATGGCCTCTACAAGTGAAGATGTAGGTGAGGTAAGTGAAGTCAATTTGCATGAGTTGTCTAAGGAAATTATTATTGATATGCTTAATGCTTGCCGGCCATCTTTTACTAAATGTAAATCTAAAAAGAAAAGGTTAGGCAAGATAATAGATGATCTTTATGCTAAAATTTACATTCTTGATCAAAATGAAAAACTGCTCCTTGATAACATATATTCTTTGCAAGGGCAATTTCTTGACCTTGAGCTCCAATACAATGGAGTAGAGGTTGAGAATGGTGTCTACCTTAAGACTATTGAAAATCTTAAGGAAGACAACCAAAGATGCCAAGATGAGATAGATGTGCTTAAAACTAAAAATGTAGAACTCAATCTCATTGATGAAGCTAGAAAGCAAGAAATTCAAGCCTATCAAAAGGAAATTCTTTTGCTTAAATCTGAAAATGCTAAGTTGCTTGCTCAAGTTAATGATCTATCATCTAGACCTATTTTGCAAAGTAATGAAGTAGCTAGCACTGCTTTAGAACGTGATTCTTTTCATACTAAAGCCCTCTGTTTAGAGGCCAACCTATTGCATGATAGAGATGATCTTGCTAGTTTATCTTCTAATGTCATTAACCTTAGTGATGATAATGCTAAGTTAAGAACTTCTTTGCAAAAGTTTCTTACGGGAAAGAAATCCCTTAATGCTGTCCTAGAACACTCTACCAAACAAATTGGTACTGGTAGTTTAGGATATGATGAGACTACTCCCAAGGGTAAGAACAAGAACAAGAGTAAGTGTAAGAAGAAGAGTGTGTAACCTCCTATCTTCCATGGAGAGACTTTTGGCTCTAAGAACCCAATGGTATGTGTTCATTGTAAATGTGATGATCATTACTCATTGTCCTTACAAGCCAAAGGAGACCAACCCAAAGATGAAATGGGTCCCCAAGCTAACCTCGGATCCCAAAGTTTGAGTTGGGTACCAACATCTTTCTTTCATGCAGGTCAAAAGAAGGTGGATTGTTGATAGTGGCTGCTCAAAACATATGACAGGTGAAATCAACCATTTCAACAAACTCATGAAAAAAAGGAGGATCGGTGACCTTCAGGGACAACAAAAAGGGTAAGGTAATAGGTGAGGGTGATGTAGGCAACGAGCTAAGTATAAAAAATGTTTTGCTTGTTGATGGCCTACATCACAACTTGATAAGTGTAAGCCAACTTTGTGATAATGGATATCTTGTTTTGTTTACTTCTTTAGAATGTTTGCTTCTAGATTCCCTCACCTACAATGTCATATATAAGGGAACTAGAAATGGTAATATTTATGTTATTGTGCTTGATTCTCTAAAGCCCGTACTTGATAGATGCTTGGTTGTGGATAAAAATGATATTTCTCTTTGGCATCGCCGGTTGGGTCATGTGAATATGCATAAAATGAAGAAATTGAGCAAAAAGGAATTGGTTCGGGGACTTCCCAAATTGGATTTTGAAAAGGATGAGGAATGCCAACCTTGTACACAAGGCAAGTAAACCAAGTCCTCCTTCAAATCCAAAGGAGTCCTTAGTACCAAAAGAGCTCTTGAGCTTCTTCATATTGATCTATTCGGACCTATGAGAACTCAAACGCTTCGTGGTTCCAAGTATTGTCTTATGATTGTCGATGATTTCTCTCGCTATACTTGGACCTTCTTTCTCGTTTCTAAAAGTGATAATCTTGATGTTTACTTGAGCTTTTGTAAACAAGTTGAAATGAAGCTTCTTGCCGGAGTGTTTCTATCCGTAATGACCAAGGGGGAGAGTTTGAAAATGATCTTTTTGAGCATTTTTGTGAAAAATCTGGTTACTCGCACAATTTCTCTTCTCCTCATACACCTCAACAAAATGGGGTAGTAGAGAGAAAGAATAGGTCACTACAGGAGATGGCTAGGACCATACTTCTTGAATATGACATTCCTAAGAAGTTTTGGGCTGAAGCCGTTAGTGCCGCTTGTTTTGTGTAGAATTGAGTTTTTACGCATCCTTCTTTGAAGAAAACCCCCTATGAGTTATGGCATGATAGAAAGCCATCCATCAACTTCTTTCATGTTTTTTGGATGTCCTTGTTTTGTTTTGAACACAAAGGATTCTCTCGATAAGTTTGATCTGAAATCTTACAAATGTTTCTTCCTAGGCTATAGCACTACAAGCAGGGCTTATAGAGTTTTCAATATTGAATTGTCTAAAATTGAAGAATCTATTAATGTCAAGTTTATTGAAACTAACCCTGTTGTTGGCAAGAATGTTGTTGAAAATGATGTTGTAGATGATTTTATTCCTATCTTGAAAGACCTCAACATCGAAAACAAAGGTAAGCAGGTGGTTGAAGCAGAAGATGAAGAGAAGAAGGATCCCACTACTCGCTTTGCAAAGAATCATCCCAAAAAGCTAATCATTGGCAACCCATTTGAGAGAGTGAATACACGAGCTGCCTACAACAAAGAACAAGCAGACAGTGCCTTCATCTCACAGCTAGAGCCAAAGAGCATCAAAGAAGCTCTTGGAGATGATGAGTGGATCCTAGCCATGCATGAGGAACTAGAGAAATTTGAGAAGAATCGTGTGTGGACTCTAGTGCCAAGACCAAGTGACAGAAAAATCATTGGCACCAAGTGGGTCTACCGCAACAAGCTTGATGAAAAAGGAAAAGTTGTAAGGAACAAAGCAAGGTTAATGGCACAATGTTACAATCAACAGGAAGGTATTGATTTTGATGAAACTTATGCTCCTATTTCTAGACTTGAATCTATTAGAATGCTACTTGCCTTTGCTAGTTATAATTTTTTTTGCTATATCAAATGGATGTTAAAAGTGCATTTTTGAATGGTACAATCGAGGAGGAAGTATTTGTTGCTCAACCTCTGGGCTTTGAAAATGACAAGCTACCTAATCATGTTTATTTGTTGCAAAAAGCTCTCTATGGACTCAAACAAGATCCTCGAGCTTGGTATGGGAAATTAAAGAACTTTTTGTTAGACAATGGCTATGTCATGGGCAAAGTCAATTCTACTTTATTTCTAAAACACACTTCAAGCAATTTTCTTATCATTAAAATCTATGTTGATGATATCATATTTGGTAGAACTGATCTTGATCTTTGCAAGGAGTTTAGTTCTCTTATGCAGAGTGAGTTCGAGATGAGCATGATGGGTGAGTTAACTTTATTCCTCAGCTTCCAAATAAAGCAAACCAAAGATGGAAACTTCATCAACTAAGGCAAGTACACTAGTGAGCTACTCAAACACTTTGGGATGGAGAACATGAAGCCGATGGATACACCCATGTCCAACACTGCCAAACTTGATAGAGATGAAGAAGGTGAGAAGGTAGATGAGAAGCTCTATAGAGGTATGATTGGTAGTTTACTTTATTTAACTGCCTCTAGACCTGACATTATGTTTAGTGTTGGCTTGTGTGCTCATTTTCAATCAAGCCCTAGGAAATTGCATCTTATTGCTGTTAAGAGGATTTTGAGGTACTTAGCCAAAACTCAAAACTTTAGACTATGGTACCCTAAGTCAAGGGACTTTACTCTTGTAGCATATATTGATGCGGATTATGCGGGATGTTTGGTTGATAGGAAGTGCACAAGTGGCACTTGCTTCCTTCTAGGACCATGCTTGGTGTCTTGGTTTTCTAAGAAACAGAGCACTCTATGGCATTATCAACTATCGAGGCTGAGTACATTGAAGCTGGGAGTTGTTGTGCCCAGGTCCTATGGATGAAGCAAATGCTCCAAGACTTTAACATACATTTTTGATGCTTCTCCTATCTTTTGTGATAATACTAGTGCAATCAATCTTTCTTATAATCCTATATTGCATAGTAGAGCTAAACATATAGAGGTTTGCCATCATTTTCTTCATGATCACATTGCTAAGAAGGATATCTATATCACACATGTGGACACAGAAAATCAGTTGGCGGACATTTTCACTAAACCTCTAGCTAGAGAGAAATTTAATTTCATTAGATCTAAATTGCTCATTGTTGCTTTGGATGACATTGACATGTTGTCCATCTAGTTGTTTATATCCTATATGTCTTTCTCATGCTTTACTCACCTTGCTTGCCTAAAATTGCTAAAATTGCTAAAATTTGCTTGTTGACATGCTTAGTTTCACTTGTTTTTAGGTTTTTCTCGAATTTCTTGGTTTTATCGCTAAATAGTACCCAATGATGAGTTATATGTGCCTATATATGTTCAAAATACATAATATACTAGAAAAATAAATTTAATTAGCATTCATATTGCTAGAAATTAAGTTTGATGGTTTTAGGTCAGGTTGACCATTGGTCGAGTTTCCCCAGGACAAACTCGACTGATCAGTGGCCGGGAGCTGTTCTAAAATGGACCAATCGATCAAGTTTCTGACTCTCAAAACCTGACCGATCTGTGGGTTGAAGCCAACTTAAGTTTGGTTTGGCCGACTATTTTACCTCTCAACTAGAGAATAGCCGATCGATTCCTCTTTTTCTAGCGCTAAGCTCTGTACCCTTTCCCTAACCTTCCCTTTCCTAGCCCATTCCCGACCTAGATAGGTTGACCTAGACCTCCTCGGTTGCTCCCTGGTGGTGTTTGGATAGTTTTTGCAGTTTGTTTGGTGTGTTTGTTCATTTCTCCTCTTCTTTTTTTGCCTCCATGGCCTCTCATAGGAGAAAACGACCCACCCCTAGCAATGCTCCTTCGTCTACTTCGTCTAATCGCTTGATTCCTTTTGGCGATACCTCCTTTGTCTCAATAGAGGATGTTAATAGGTATGAGGACCTTCTTCCTAGGAGTCCTTTCCCTTTTCATGCCTTGTTTGAGCCTAGCCCTAGGCATCAAGCGGTTATAGACCAAGTTGCTAGGTTGCTAGCCGTTCACAACCTCTCCACCTTGGCTTTCGAGTGTGACTATTTTTTTAATTCGATGACAAGCACAAAA
This sequence comes from Alisma plantago-aquatica, assembly GCA_963693085.1. NCBI lineage: Eukaryota > Viridiplantae > Streptophyta > Magnoliopsida > Alismatales > Alismataceae > Alisma > Alisma plantago-aquatica. The sequence continues at coordinate 184,590,155 of OY856410.1, read as the reverse complement.
GCAGTTCACGAGTTCTACGCTAACTTGCATTGGAACTATGACACCCTCGTACCCTCGCCAAATACTCAAGTAATCCTAACCTCTATGATCACCGATAAGTGTTTTCAAATCTTTGAGGATATTTTAAATGTCTTCTTTTCCGAAGATGAGAAAAACGATGCCTGGCGCAAGGATTATGGCGAGTACTTTGATCTTTTGGATCCCAAAGGTTTCTACAAGCAGAATGAACTTACTCTCCCTAACATTTATCACTACTTGAAGAAACTTGACATTCCATATAAGAAGAAGAGAACCCTACCTTCCTCCTCCCTCGATCTCAGGAAGCGCATCTTGGCCCTAGTGATCAACTGCAACATCTATCTGAAGAAAAACCAAACGGATATTACAGAGAACACTGCAATCATCATGTACTGCATCCTCGAGAATATCGGTGTCAAGTGGGCCAGATACATTCTACACCACATGACTTGCTTTGACATCGGTAAGAACACCCAAGGCACCATCCCCCGTACCCACCCCTGATCTGTGGTTTGTTTCAGTTTGCTACTGAGAAATCACTCTTTTCTAACTTTCATTACAAGTTAGCTAGGAAGGGTGTATGTATCAGTGAAACCACAATTCAAAAGTTTGTGCCTGTGTTTGCCTCTACCACCCTTGTGCTTCTACCTATGCCTATGCCTCTGTAGCCCCTGCCTCCTATGCCCGAGCTCCACCTCCTCAACCTCCTCCTCGACCTGGCCGTGCTTCGT